>VWZG01013475.1:572126-952461 GCA_013396735.1 Grallaria varia | reverse complement strand
AAAATCCCACCCCCGTGTGTGAGCTCGGCGCCCTCAGCCAGAGCCGCGAGCGTCTGAGGCTCCCTTTGTCTACCGAAGAGATCGTTTTATCCTCGTTTTCCTGTGGAAACGCCAAGCGTGGCCGTGTTGCAGTGGGAGGCTGGAAGGCCCCTGGCTGAGGGTGAAACACAAGGGCACAGGGGTGGCTGTCCCGGAGCAGGAGCAGGTGCTGGGCGGGCCCGGCTCTCCTCCTGCCGCTCCTCACGGCCCCGAACTGCTGTGTGGGTACAAATGGGTGTTGGAACGTGTCGGTGTCGGGCGGTGATTTCTTTGAGGTGTTCGCTGGGAGGAGCCTTCCCACCTGGGCGCGTCCCCTGTGCCCCCTGCCTCGGCCGGGGTTGGGTTAGATGTTCTCCAGAGGGCCCTTCCAGCCCTGGCAATTCTGCGATTCGGTGGTTTTTCTCTGAAAACAGCTTCTGCTTTTGAAAAGAAAACTCTGTTCGGCACCAAACGCTCCGACACACCGGTCCAAGTCTGCAGCTTCGGGGCCTGTGTGAATAAGAGCTAAAGGAGATTATTTTCAGCAATAAAGACCCAGGCATTTGTGACCAAAGACAGTTCTCAGTGAAGGCAATGACATCTTTGACACTGAGTTAGAGAGAAGTGTTTTTGTGTGTGGCGAGCGCTGCTCCTGCTGCTCCCATTTGCTCCCAGGGAATTACGATATGCAGCAACTAATAATTGTATCTGCCATGGTTTTTAGTGTTCAGTTAGAAATTTAGAACATAATTCAGGATTAAAATAGATGATATGTCTGAATGACTGAATCTTGTGGTGAATGCTGATGGTTTAAGCATCAGCATTTAATTAGAAAAACACCATTAAAACAGCAGGGAATAAAACTATTTTTGTCAGGCACTTTGGAAGGCTAATGTTAACAAAACTCTGTATTAAATGCTAGGCATTATTTCAAAACATTTAAATACATCAAAGCTGAGTTGCAAACAGCTTGCACTACCCTATTCATCTAACGTGAAGTCGAAAATAACAGAGTGATTTCATAGCTATGGCACGTTGCCTGGAGAGTGGCCTTAAGCCAGAAGCTTAACTGATACACTCAATATTCATGCCTTCTTTATCATCAGATGTTGAACTGGGTGTTGACCACTACACACTAAAATTTGTATGCCATTTCTCTGAAGTGCAAGTATATTTGTCACTCTATCCCTGCCAAATTCAAGTATGAGTTGCACTCTCTGCAAGGCTCTGTTTCCGTGGCTTGCAGTTGTGTTACATAAAGCTGCTTTGCGCTTTCTGCTCCACATTGCTGTAATGATACTATTTCACCAGACAAAACTTGGAAGCAATTTGCAAGTGATTTGAACCCTGCAGTTTGTATTTTTCACTTTAAGAAGTGTGTATTTTAGTGGATGAAAGTATATTGATAGGATGGAATACTTTGCTGTGTGCAGTAGAAGGCTCTGACTGCATTCCTTTTCCAATATACTGCAAAATTCCACCAGAATAACATCCTTTCCTAGCATCTTGCCCAGTAAAACCTTGCACCTTTTAAATTGCTCAAAAGCCCACACTAGACATTTATGAAGTTTCATCTCACCCTTGAGAAAATTGAAGCAGAGCAGCCAAGCCAGATATTGATTAGACAGTAACACTCCAGCACTTCTCAAATCAAAGGTCAGCTGTATTAAGAATTAAGAGTCCCACATCAGAGATCCCACTTTAAAGTATTGCCCTGAAGCCTCACCTGCATTCACACAACTGGCTTATATAGGAAAAAAAAGCAACTGCTGAAGAAAAAGTCACCTTCTGATATGAAGATTAGGTTTAACCCATTGCCCAGGCACTCTTGATGAGACTCCAGTCTTCCCAGTTAAGTATCTATGGGAGCAATGATTTCAGATGTTTGTTTAACAAGGGCAGGATACAAATGTTGTCTGGTACAAAAATGTGTAAACAAACATAAAACACACGCTTAAATGTTAGGTCCAGCAAGCTTTTCATTAGATGTGCATGAGTAATTCTTATGTAATCAACGGTGTTACTTTTAGGTTTATAGAATTAAACCTTGGAAATCCCAGATTATTGCCTGAACATGCAATGGTGAAACTGATGCTGGGGCTGCTGATGTCACTCCCTGAGCTTGTTCCTGTGCAGGACATTGACTCATTTTCATGATCCTTGAACGGTGTTTTGGGGGCCATTCTTCAGCAGGAGCTAGTGAGGTGCTGTCACGCTGTGTGGCCACATCCAGTACAAGATGAGACAAGATGGAAGCGCAGCACTGATGCCAGAGGGTGAGCTGCCTCCAGCATTCCTGCCTCTGAAACTTGGAAGTGCTTGGTAGCTGAACCCTTTCACCTGCCGCATCCCTGGGTGAACCAGCCCCATCCCAGGCTCCCAGGCTACTGCTGCAGTGCAAACAAGGCAAAGGGGATGGTGTGCTCTGGTGCACTGACATTGGGGCAGCCCAGGTCTTGTGCTGCAGCTGGAAATCACCTCTGTCCTTTGGGGCCAAACAAAAACAGAAAAACCTAAGAGGTGCAGAGCAGGGATGTAGGTTTGTGTAGCGAACAGCAGTGATGCTCCTTACAGTACAGTTTTCCTGGTGAAGAATTCATCTCAGTCATTATTTTGTAATTTCTTTAAATGAGTATTTTAAGCATTATTTACTTAGATAACTATGGTGCTAATTAAAAATGTATACTATAAAAATGCCTGTTTTGTTTCTAATCCATGGGGAAAAAGAGCTGCCTGAGAGACACAGGGTTTCTTCAAGGCATTTTTCCACAAGCATTCATTTACTGGCTGAAGCATTATATATAAAGAGGCTGATTTTCAGTCACAAGGCCCTTCATCTAAAGACACATAGGGATTCTTACCTTGAGCAACCAGTCTTCGGGGAAAAAGTAAAAGAGTTGCAAAATGAACTGAACTTTTTAAAGGAAAACCTTGTGTGCAGTTTGTCACTTCTTTTTTGTACCCTGCAAGAAATAAGATCAGATTAAATTACAGGATGCACAAGGTGACATTTCCAAGACACTTGCTGGATCTTCACAATAATGCATTATTTTGTTATTTCTTCTTACCCTTTCTGTCAATTGCTAAAACCTGGATCCTGACGTAAAACCTCACCTTTCCATTACTGTTTTCTTATTTTCACTTGAGAGCTTTGTTTACAGTGTAGAATTTCAACTTTTGCCCAACAACGTTCAGCTTACCAGAGCCGGGTCTCAGCGTGCCAGGTGAGGGGCTCCATGTGGCACACAGAAGGTCAAACCCGTCAGTCTCCTGCACACACACAGAGGACTTTGCACTGCACCACACTCCCTGAAAAGATGCTCTGCACTTACCTCATCTCCTGGGAGTGAGGAACAGCCTGGCCTGCTAAATGCAAGTGAAGATCAGTGCTATCCAGTTTGCAAGGCCCCCAAGCTGTGGAAAACATTGGAGTTCATCTTCCCTTTCAACTCCACTGTTAACTTTTTAATTACGTGTTGCCTGTGGGCCATAATGTTTGGCTTGTGGCTTTCTCTAGAACTGTTTTGTTCTCTTTTTCCCCAGGGAAGCAGTCCCTGACTAGACTAAATAGGAAATCTTGAAAAGCCATCCCTGATGTTCATAAAGCTGAGTATGACCAGAATGAAGAATAAAACCCTGTTTGCTCATGCCCCCTTTTTTCCTTTCTTTTGTTTTTTTAAACAAAGAGAGAAGTTTTTTAATCCACAGCTCATAAGCTTTGGAACATCTCTAATTGCCCTGTCTTGATGGAAAGTGCAAAACAAAGGTTTAGTGAGCAAATGTGTTAAGTCAGTTAATTGCTATTATATCCTGGACATTGACATAACTTTGCTATTTTGTATTATAAACATGGATATCCTTATAAAATATTATTTTTGTCTATTTATTTAATAATTTATAAAAAATACATTTTTCAAACTAATTTATTATTACCCTCATCTTATCATAGAAATTTACTTTTCTAATTTTTGAGCCCAAGTGATTATTGGCATTTACACATCCCCTCGTGGTTAACCTTTGTAAAAAATTTCCAGGCAGAAAAGAATGCATCTAAATGCTGGTATTTCTTAATAAACACTCAAAATATACTCTATGCTGGGTTTTTTTCTGCTTTGTAATGCCTCATTTAAGACCATGGAGTGGATAAAGAAAGCTTGAATTCTGGAGAGTAAACACAGGGACTAGTATCTAAGTCTCTTGGCACTGGTCTCCTGGGACACTACCGTGACAACTTACACACCTGGGTATGTTTCTTTGGAAAGGACTTTGAGAACTTGGTGGGAAAGGGACATAGGAATTCTGTTCATGTAACATCTGCTATATGGAATGTTCTCCGGGTAGGGGGAGGAAGGATTTCAAACACCCTCACACAGAACCTCAGTTTTCAATGTCTTGGTGGACGAACTGCTGAATTGGATAGAGGTGTACTGAGACCACCTTCTGGTTCAGACTTTACCAGCCATAAATCTGTGGGATTTAGAGATGAAGTAAGCTTGCATTAACTAACATGTATTTTTTTATGTTTCCAGGGTTCAGTTTTTTAGTATTTGAGCTAGCTCATGCAAAGCTGGCTGACATATCGCTATACTGCACTCCGATTATGAAGCAGATATTCCTGAAGGTGTTCCTTGCTGTGCTGTTGGCTGGGTTGTAGCCAGCTTGAATGCTGAAAACATAACCTGGGTGCCTATGGATCTTCCCTCTCCGAGCAGCAACAAGCTGGGATTACACAGGCTCCTCTTCAAGGCTCTTCCCTCATGAGTAGAGACACAAGAATTTAGAAGAGCCTTAATTCAACACTCCTAAATTGGGAAGCAGATGCTCCCCACCATGTTAGTATGTGCATCAGTGTTAAGTGCTGGATAGTAACCCAGTATCAGTGAGTTTGTCCCTTTTTCAATAGTGTGAGAGATTGAACTGGTGCACGTGGCTCTGTCCTGTCTGGGTTACACAAATGCCTCAGGAAACAAGGCAGAGAGAGTTTGGAGGGGCAAGACAGACACTTTGGAGAGGTGAGGAAAATGTCAGTGCCTCATCTGAAACTGATACAGCCCCCTTGAGCTGTGAAGGACAAAGCAGAAGATCTTTGCCAACACTGGCCATGAACGCAGGTTTCAGATATGTCAGCGGGAAGGAGAAGGTCTCACAGATCAAGACAAAATCACTAGCTTGCACTTATTCAACACTGGTGAGTCTGTTCATTAGTACAGATGTAAAAGCAATTTTTGCTAACAAAGATGCATTTTATACAGCAAAAAAGGTTTAGCAAATGCATTTACCAAACAGAATAAGCTAGCAAAAACACTTCTTCCTTCCAACACAGTGTTTACAGTAAAGGTTTTGGCACTTCAGAAATTGTAAATTAATCACTTCTCCTGCTGATATTTAGGATGGGACCTATCTTTCCTTTCACCACCATCCTTCCTACCTAAACCAAGTGTTAACACGTGCTTATAACCCACTCCACATCTCCAGGCAGGTCTCCTGTGTAGGTGTGTCCACCAGCAGTGCCATGTCAGCGCCAAACAGTTGCTGACAACAGGACACCTTTGGCTAAACTTCAAGAAAAGTCTTGTAGGCTCAGGGTTATGAAAACCTGTCTATAATTTCAGAGTGAAACTTCAGAACTGACTACAGAATGAATAAAACTATGGGGAGTGCTTAGCACTTAAACTCAAGCTTTATAAATCTGAAGCTGGATACTCAAAATTTGAGAGTGTCTGTATATATTTAATACTTTTTTAAAAATCCCTTTGTGGCCTACTATTGTAGAAGTAGGGGACAATAATCTACCATGCAGGGATGCCTGTGGTCTCTGCAGACAGCAAAAAAACAGCTGTGAGCATGACAGATGACATTCCTGCAGCCATATGAGACAAACAAACATATGGCTGCTCCGTCTGAAGCTCCTACAATGCTTTATGTCTTCAAAGTGTAGCAAAACATTGGCTAATTAACATAATTAAAGCATTTTACAAATGATTCCTAATTATTTTTGCCACTGTAAATGATGATGCTGACATGAAGTTTTTTGCTGGGCATGATGAATACTGAGTTCTCATTTTACTGAGTACTGTAATCAAATTTAGAACAAACGTTATATAAGTGCATCAGCAATCCTAATCCTAATCCCTTTTCTGCTGTCTCACTTTCTCCATCTAGGCCTGTTGCAGCTGTAAGTCTATAAATCTCCCATATTTTGTGATTTCCTCGCCTATTTTTATTTTTGTTTCCCAACCTCCTGACTTGTTATGAAAGCATACAATTTTAGTTGATAATGGTTCTAATGGAATGAGAAGTCTGGTTTTTAGCCTTCTGCCAGCTTCCTGTACTGTATGTTTGATCACAGCAAAGGTTCTTTACCCTGCTGCAGCACCTATTGGAACAAATCTAGAGGTCTTTAAATATTTTTTACTCTGTCCTTAGGTGAATATCTATTGTTTTCATTGTTTTATTAATATCAGTAGAAGTTGGCCAAGGGTATGTCAATAATGCATAATTCAAAGTAGCCAGAAGATATCAAAGATAGCTGTAAACAAACCAGTTTGTAATGAATCAGCTCTAGCTTTGGAACACTAAATTCCCTGTGGGCAACCTGACCCTGTTTCTGATTTTCCTCTGGGATTGGTGCCACGGGTATAATACAAAATTATTTCATTGGCTCAATGAAAAATGGTCAGGAGGGACAGTATCCAGTGCAGACTTAAATGCTGGGCTTAGAAAAACAAGGGAGAGAGTGCCAGTGATTTCTTTTTGTGACACATTTCCAGGAGATGGTTTGAAACTTACTGGCTTAATAAATTTACTTTTTAAGGTAATCCACATATCAATTAAATAATCTTATGACAATTAAAATTATTTTTTAAAATCACTTTTACTGAACTGTATCTTTTATTTGGATTATTTCTAAGGGTGCACAATAGCAAAAGATAACTATTACAGCTGAGTGGTTCACAGCATATAATTTATCCAGTTAATTTAATTTCTTTGTATTTGTCTACAAATTGCTTATAATTTTATGTAATTAATTCTTTATGTGAACCAAATTGCTAAAATAGCTGTGAGATCGTCCAGCTGAAATAAATAGCAGGCTTTTCATTGACTTGAGTGGGAACAGAGCTAGGCCATTGGAGGTTTATCCCTCCTCTGTAGATCTTACTGAACTTATTCTTTGGAAGTACTGAAGTATTTGACATATTATTCCTTCTATTTCTTGCTTGCTAAAAGAGAAGTTCTTAAGCAGAGAAAATTCATATTTATAAATTGGTGAATTAGACTGGCAAATATTCTCCAATTATATTTTTTTTAAATTTTCATAATTCCCATGAATTTATTTGTTAAAATATATCTGGACAAAACCCAACACAATCACTGTAAATGTATTTACAAATTGGAATTTATGTTTATAGTAATTTTTTTTTCCTGTGGAATCCACACAGATTACCTATGTTTTGCCTTGCATAACTAACCTTTGGTGACACATTTGGCAATATTGTCTGGTCAGAGGCTAAAAAAACACATGCAGTCAAAACCTTAGTGCCTATCAATGGAAATAAGATCTTAGGTGTCTGTCTTCTTTTCCAGTTACACTGATTAGTTTAATTACTGCTATTGCATTCTACACAATTTGTGCTTTTTTCATAACTAGGGCTATAATGATAATGTTGGTGACATGATTTTTTGTATTAATTATATGAAGCTTTCAAATCGAATATGAGATTTTAGTCAAAAGTAAAGCTTCTTGAATGATAAATTTACTAGCCACTTGATAATTTATAGGTTCCATGGCAGGTACTACAATCCCTCCTAAAATGTAAGAGAACAGCTCAGCATATAGTATTTATGTTGTTTGATGATGAGCCATCGCAAGCAAAACAACAGCATTTCAGGGTTTTTAAGTTAAAATATTTCTTTCTGTTTTGCTTATCCCCAGTTTTGCTTGTTCCACAAAAATATATTCAAATACATAAGTATCACTGATGTCAGTTGTGAGTTAAACAACTGTTTTCTAGAAAATAAAATGGGCAGCAGTTTTCCAGCTTCACACTGCTGCCCAGGGCCTGGTGCACAAGCCAGTCCTGTCATCCATCTGCTCCTAAAAATCAATTACAAAGACTCAATATTCCCCAAAGCATTACATCTTCTGAACTTCTAGTCTAAATCTGCTTCACCAGAAGGTAAATTTTTGCTTCTTCTCCTGGCCCAAATATGAGGAACAACAGTGAGCAGTACCTTTGTACTATCTGAAAATAGTCCTTCTTTAACCTGAAGAACACCCAGTTTCTTTAAGTTTTTCTGATAAAATCCATGGTTATTTTTGTTGCTCTTGTCTAGACTTTATCCACTTGTCCACCTCCTTTCCAAATAGACAGGTACCACACAGAGCTGGTACTTTAACCGAGGCTTTATCTGTGCTGCATGCAATGGAAAAATAATTTCACTTATCTCAGATTTATTTGCATAACCCATAACAAGATATGGTGTGTTTTTCCCCTATAGCTATTACATTGTTGACTCCTGGCAAATGTATGCTCTGCTATGACATTTCAAACTTTTTTGTTTTCTTGCAGGCCAAATCAGTCACTTTATAGTTAATATTCATGCAATTATTCTTAAGTAATTCCTATTTTTTCATTGACCATTTTTTTAGCACCACCCAGACTATTTATTTTACCAAGATTATTTTGAATTTGGCTTCTCTTCCTCAAAGCCTCCCAGCTTGATATCATCTGCAAATATAATAACACAGTATTCCCTAATCTGAATCCTTAATGAAAATGCTGATCAGTATTGGACCCAGAACAGATTCCCAGGAGAACCACTCTTCAATTTTCGCAATGAAAATGGATTCCACCAGCACTAACTCTTACTATTAACATGGATTTGAGTTATCCTTAGAAAATAGGTAGTTTCCAGGGCACCTGACTTGCATGGCTGCCCTGGAGCCTTTCTTGAGCCAAACAGGATTCTGGGTTAGTCAAAGAATTCATTACAGAGCCCACAGATGGCTAAAACAATTGTTATTGAACTGCATTAGCCCTTTGGAGAAATGCCACCTGAAAGTGATATGGGCAAAGTGCATGGTCCAAGTTGTACATTTTTAATGCTATTCTGCAGGGTAAATGTGTGCAGTGCCAGCTGAGTTCACCCTTCTGCCCATTGCCAGAAAGATACTGCAGGTGACCCAGAATGTACAGCAGTGAACAGCTGAGGTTAAAGTACCTACACCATTGCCACACTTCCTTATGTTCCTTTCTCACTTCTCGTTTTATTGCAACACCAGCTCAGGTGTAGGGCTGATGGTGTCCTCAGGACTGCAGATCTTGGCTGTAAAGCCACCATGAAAGCCACCCCAAAGAGATGTGCTCCCAGCTGGCTGGCTGCTATATGTGGTCAAACCAGCAAGTATTTCTCATCAAGTTCTGGGAGTAAGAGCAGAGAAACTGAGGGACTCATGGACATGTTCAAAATTTATCAACACCAATCTAGACAGGATTTACTTATTCTTAATGTATTTTTCTTTCCTGAACGTACCTATCTTCCTATTTGAACACGTGTGTCTTTGAGCTGAATAAGGAACTGGGGATTTGCCTGTGTAAAGGTACACATGAATTAAAGGAAACAAGCACCTTCTTTTGAAGGAAAAGACTGTTGCTCAGGAAATATCTGTAAAGAAAGATTAGTAACTCTTTCATTTCAGATTTGAGGATCTAATTCTCATTCTGAGATTGAAGCACACTATTAACAGTCTAATTTAGATATCAGATTTACCTGTTCCCTTCTGCTGCCAGCCTGTATTTGGTTTCAGGGTTCTGATGTTGACTATTAACCTATTTAAATATTCATCAACAGCTTTCTGCCAAGGTGGATTAATTCACCATCTCGAGTCGCTGTCAAGTTGTCAATTTGTCAGATATTTTTCAGTTGCCAGTGCCCTTTATAGTGACAATGATGGCACACATACAGCTGAGCAACAGTTTTTGAGTGGGTATCTCCTGCTATAGAAGAGCTCTCCAGTGTTTGAGTGGGTAAAGCTTTCTGTCGTGACAGGTCTGAAAAATAGTCCTTTAACCAAAAAGCAAGAAGTGTGCGTGGAAAGGAACTGATGGGCCATCTTGTTTGATTTATGACAGTGAGGGCCTGTAACACCAATACAAAAGTTGCCTCTGAAGTGCTGTCATCTTTTATACCCACTTTATTTTTTCATCCAGAACCATGAATAAAAGATATTAATATTAATCATGGAAGTATTCTGGTTCTCCCTCCAGTGATGACCAGAATTAACCCCATGTCAGTCTTTGATAGTATACAGAATCATTAACTTATTTACTGAATCAATAATCATTAATTAAAATGAAATATTTATTTAATATAGCATTATTTATAATTCATACCAGTGGCTTAAAAAAAGCCCAACCAGATTTCTTTTGGTTACCTCAACTTTTAGAACATCTTTCTGGGGAACACTTCAATCAGAAACATTGAAGACATATTGCTGCAGCTGATGACTAACATATTTTTCATGATGGAAATCAAGTCAGCTGCATCAAGTGCACTAAGTTCCTTTTATAGCTCAAGTACTTCCAGCTTCCAAGTGAGTGTTAAAACCACAAATTAAATAAAACAGTTTTCCAAAGCAAGGAAACTCTGTTGAAATGTATAGAGACAAATGTTTATTTTTGTGTTTTGGAGGCATTAGGAGTGGTAGTCCTCCAGGAAGAAGTCTAGGTAAGTGACAGTGGAGTCACAGCAGGGATGTAACTGGAATGAGGATGAGGCCCTCGGGCGTTAGGTCACCATATCACAGCGGAAAGGGATTTTCCCTCTCCAAGGCATATCTGATGTGGAGGGTGAGCAGAACGTGCCCCAATTTGACAGCAGGTCAGAGCCCGTGATACTTCATTGCAGCCACAAGCATCCCAGAAAGGCATCTCCAGAAAGTGGTAACCCCAACATGGCCTTTTCAAGCTCAAACATCTCTAAATGCATCTCCAAGGACATGCACACAAAGACTTCCGAGAAACTCTGGCTTTAGCGAGAGCTTTATCTGGAAACTGATTTTTCTCTCTAATTATGCAGAGGCCTTGACGCCTGACACCCACTGACTTCCTGCAGTTTGGCTCTAAGTCTAGAGAGGGCACCAGTTTTCATACATTAAACACAGTAGAAACAGAAAAAAGTCCAAAAAGTCTTACAGTCCAGATGAATAGCTTTGTTAAAGGAGATGAACACACAGAGAAATGCATAGTTAAGCTGGGCAGATATCCTATCCCACTTGCTAGAGGCAGTTTGCGTACGGTGATTGATTTCAATGTAGTCTGCAACTCTCTTGAGCAGGTGCTGTATTAGCAAATCTATCATTAAATAAATATGACACAAATGTAATTCTACACATGGGGATGCCTTCACAAGGCTTTGGACATGTTACAAATCGGTACACCGATAGACTGTACTATAAGATCAGGTAGCTGAGGCAGCAGCCTGTGCAGTATAGACTTCCACTGTGGTAGCAATGTAATGATGATGCTGGGTTAAGAGTAACAGGAAAAGAGAAAAAAAAAATCCCTCAAAGATCACTATTTCCTGCAGATTAATTTATATATTTTTTCCCCCTAGTCTTAACAAAAGCTGAACAACAATACTTGAGTTGGAGGGAAGAAAGAAATGAAATTATATGTGGGTAGGGAGAGTCAGCCATCTGGGAGATAAGTTCCAACACATCCATGGAAGTGAACCTCTTTAATTATCATCAGGCTCCAGTGATGCTCCTGCAGGCCCTTGGCTACACAAAGAAGGACTGGACAAACCAGGAGCAGTTAGGACCAAAGTTAACAGGGCACACATTATTTTAGCACCCTAACCGAGTTCCAGGAGCAAAGTTAGTATGGTCAAATAACAATTTATGTTTGTTTGTATTTTTGGTTCATAGTTAGTCCATAGGGCTGTGAGTTGGCTGCACGAAAAGTGCATTTCTTGAGGGACAACTAGTCCCCACCCTTCCGCACTGCCATTAAATGAAAGGCTGTTCTGGCAAAAGTCATAAACACTCGACATTTTTAAGTCATTGGTGTTTTATTTGCCCCAGTGAGCAGATCTGCTCCACAGAGGTGCTCTTCTGAGGTGCTTCTCATGTACCAAGAGGTGATTCCAGTTTCTCTTTAGGGTCTTCCACTGCCTGGTGGGTTGGGAGATTAGGGCTTTGTGTTTTATGGAGTTGTTTTCATTACATTTCCACGCTTCACTTTTTAATGCTCTCTTCAAGAGCTGCTGGGGAACTGCAAAGTTAATTCTAAAGCATTTATTCCAGTGGTTAATGATAATGTAGTTTCACAGGCCGGTCAGACCTATTAGTCTAAATTTTCTTCTGCCACAGGCCAAGGAGTTTCACTCGGTATGTCCCATAGGCAGACCCTACTTTTTGGTGAAAGGAGGTATTTTTAGTCCTTGATAGAAAAAAAGGAATCTGTTAATTTACTTAATGACTTCAAACAAGAAGCACCCCAGCCCTCCCTTATGCTGCATTGTTCAATCACATCTTTGTTAAAAATGGAGGCAAGATTTTATCTGTAATCAGATTGAAGGTATCCACTGGACTTCAGAGTCCAATACTATCAGATATCTTGTTTATTTAAATATTTACAAACTACTGTCTAGCCACCACTTCACCTTTGCATTAATCCACTAAATGGATTAAGCTTTCCACAATTTTCACAGGGAGCTTTGTTTATTTTCCAGTTTACTCCCCCAGCTTGGTTTGCAGACAAGCAGTGCTTTCTGGGGAATCAGATGGCCGGAACTGGAGTGAACGAAGTATTTACAGATCAAAAACAGATAGAAAGATGCACATCTGAAGGCAAAACAACCCCAAGTGCTTGGTGTGGGAAAGCCGCAGTGTAACCAGGCACATCCTGGTGCTGAGACCCAGCTGCTGTGGGGCACACACTGCTAAGGGGGTTCTGCAGAGGCCTCACAGCACTGCAGTTCGGGGGTGAAATCCTCTTTGGGATTCTGCATGGTATAGGGGGAGGGAGAAAGAGAGGACCTTCCCAAAGCACTCAGCTGAGGTGCTGTGAGCTGGACCCTCCAGGATGAGCACAGTGGGGTGGTTTCACAGCAGGGTAGGATGGCAGGAGCTCTCGTATTACATGAGGGTTGGAAGGGGGCTCAAACACCCACCAGGCTCACACCTGACTTTCTTATTTATTTATGTTTTGCTGCCCAGGCTGGTTTAGCTGTTAGCTGGGCCAGTCTGGAGAGCAGAGAGCAGGCGCAGGACTTCACCTGTGTCCCAGGCACATGCTGCTGCTGCAGCTGCCGTATGAGCTGGGCGAGCCCTGTGGCTTCCTCGTGTCTCCGCACAGAAAGCACAACAAGGATGTCACACCCTGAACCCAACCCTGTCCAACAACCTCCTGACGCTGACATAAGTGCAGCCTCCACCAGGAAGGATGACAGGTTGCTCCCACACCTCCGCAGCCCTGGGTGTACCTCGGTGAATCCGGCTTCTCCTCCTACTCCCTGTGAGCTCATTAGGAGCACCTTGCTGCTGGGAAGCAGCAGTTCACAGTGGAGAGGTTTACAGGCAGAACTGTGGCTCTGGACCTGCCCTGTGGTGTCCAGGTTGGAGTGGGGCTCACCCTGCCTGGCTCACTCCAGTGCAGCCCTGAGTTTCTAAAGGAAATGGAGAAACAATGCAATTTTTAAGGGGCAGAGAAGTAATTGGGTAATTGCCTTCACAGTTCCATGATCAGCTTTCTACTGTTTGCACAGATGAATCACAAACAGGAAGATTGATGCCACGGGAAACCTTGGGCTACCTCTGGAGGCAGAGGTAATCCTTCGTCTCATGCTTAGGCAGTCAGTAAACAAACAATAGCGCTTTACACTTCATTTGTCAGCCTACAAAGCACGGGGTTGTATTCAAGTTTTATCTCTGCACTCATCTTACACAGTGCTGTCATGCAATTTGCACTGATTTTTTTTTTAATTAGCAATAATTATAAGTAGAAACACACCACTGTGTAAATTATAGAGTCACTTGCCATTTCCCCAAGCAGCACACTGCTGCTCTCTGCTTCAGTTCTCATACTCATCTGCACCTGCTACAGGGGAAAATACAACATGACACAAATGCAAAATATAATCAAAAGCAAGCTGAACCAGTCCAGAGAAGAGTGGTCAGTATTTGGAAAACACAAATATTTCTGTACTATCAGCTGGACTAATCAGTTTTGTCAATATTTCTCAAACTGCATTTTCAGATCCTTGCTACAAATACCTGAAGGATATTACATGAAGATTTTTTCAGTTTAAAGCACAGTGCCAGTCATATGAATATTTGGAAAAGCATTGGTGTCAATTTGCTTGCCCCAGCAAGGTCCCAAGAGCTCTCTGGTGATTTCTGAGAACTCAGAAATGTCATAGAGGACAAGCCACTTCCTGCCTGCAGCAGAGACCATCCAGCATCCAAATAGAAGAGGGTGACACAACGTTCAGCTTTGGTGAATGCAAAACCCAAAGAGACATTGGCTCTATGTTTGCCGTTCAGTGGTCCTTCTCTGAGGACCACTTTCATGAGCACTGATTCCCAGCACCCCGAAAGATAATAATTAATGGCATCAGCCAACACCTTGGGACTGAGGTGATGAATCTCTGTTCTTATCGCATCACAGACTGTACAAATGGGGCATGACCATTTACTCTCAAGTGTCTGAAATAACTCAGGAGTCTCTTCCAGCCATTTTTGAATGGCTTTAAAATTCCAGTCATTATGCTCACAAGAAACTGCATTTGCTCAGCCTGTCTCTGTTTCTGGTCCCTGAACACCTTTTCCACTCAAATTTAATCTCAGTTTCAAAGCTTATGGAGAACCCAGCTCCTCAAAAATCTCCATAAAGCACCTGTAAGCTGCACAATATCTATAAATTTCGGTATGTAGGTGATGGAAACAAGGACACTTTGACAGGCATGAGATTATAATAATTTAAAACCCGATTACAGAATGGAACAATGGAACAACTAAAACTCTCCAATTTACATTGTCTTCTTTCAACACGGCCATAAGTAAGCACAGTCAAAAACCGGTCAGGAAAGTATGAGACAGGAGTGAAAAGAAGTTAAAATATCCTGTGCCACTTGTTGGCAGCCAGTACACTAGGAAAAATGTTTAATATTGACTAAGGAAGAGCTCATGTGGGGATAGCAGGGATTACTCTTTATCAGCACATACTCAGCTCAGCCTACACAAATAGATATCCTGGCTATATCCACACCTCGGCAGGATTTCTGCAAGGAAGACACTGTCTTAAAGATATCCATAAACTAGTTCTGAAAGCTTTTAATAGAAACATTTCTCTGTCGAAGAATATGACTGTAAAGGGCTTGGCACTGTGGAATGAGATCCACTCATATCTTCAAATAGATGATCCCTGACGTGTCCTGCTCATCTCTTTCTGCATCTTAGTGTCATGTCCAGTGTCTGTGCCTATTTATTTTCTATACTGTGATGCTCCAAAATCTGTTAGTCAGCTCTGCAAAACTGATGTATGTACACGTATCAAATACATCATATTGGATCACAGTCCCCTCTAGTTCTACTGGAACTCAAGAGAACCAGATCCCACTGTTATCCTGCGCTCAGCAATACAGAGGAACGAGCAGGCTCCAGCCTAGGACCTTTGCTTAGAAGGCTCTTTATAAAATAATCACTCTGCTGAATGGCTTCAGTAAACCCAATCTCTTATTACAATAGACTCTCTTACAGCCTCCCTCGCTTCTGGCCATTCCTTATTTATACTACTCAAATTACTCGGCTCATTAGTCTGCCATTATAATAGAAGTCCAGTTGAGTTTAGTTTATTTACTGTTTGTTTAACAGCCTTTTCTTTAACAAAATGACATATGTTTGTCTATGTTTGCAGAAATCTGGAATGTAATGGAAGTGAGGGAGTAAAAAAGTCCATCAGGGCTTTTACACCCTTTGATCATTCACATAAACAGCCAGATGACTGCAGTAATTCAGAATAAAAATAAAATCAAAACACACAGACTTCCCTATGCAAGTGGATAGCTCTTAAAATGACTAGCCAGATAAAGGAACAAGCTAGTTATAAGAATATTGACTGAACCATACTGCTTTTAGAAAAACTGAGAGCGGGTACAGAATAAAACCGAAAGATCTTCCACGTATTCTGGCTGCACTGAAACACAACAAAGCAGATTGCATCCACTAAGGAGGCTTCAGTTCTTACTGTTCTTCTTAAAGAGGTTGTGTCACCAGGATTTATTATTAATGTGGACATAAGCTTGCCAAGGCACTCAGCTTTATGTTAAGAGGCCTCAGTGCAGACTTAAGGTGCCAGTTTGGCATTTTGCATAACTTCAAGTAGATGCTTAGCTTCAAACTCTGCTGTTCCCACTGTTGATCCTAATAAAATCATCAATTTAGATTGCCTACACTGGTATGGCAGCATGAACTGGAGCCTCTGAATTAGGGGCTCATGCCCTCCTCAACATGTGTGGTGTATCCTGTCCGAAAGAACCACGTCAACATGTGTGCAACTGCTTCTTGTGTCCTTGCAGATGGCTTCAAGGGTCTTATGTTAGAGAGCTGTGTCTAGGCAGTTGGGCAGTCAGATTTAAAAACTGTGGCCTAAACAAACTGTTTAAAGGAGTAAGGCCAAATTTTTCACTCTAAAATTTTTGCTATGACTTTTCATACTGGGATCAGCATCAGGCCAAGTTCTGTTGGGAAAAAAAATAATAATTAAAAAAAACCACAAAAAACCAGAGCTCTCTCTAGACAACTGCAGCTAGTTCCAAGAATGAAACTGGGAATAAGAAAAGGCTGTTTGCCACATGGTAAGAGCTTCAGGCAGCCATTGCTTTGCAAATCTCCTGGTGTAGAGGCTTGAAAAATGGAATAGGGTTCACCAAGACAGAGCCGTGCTCTTACACCAAAGACAGCTCAAGAATTAAGGTTTGTCATCCTTGGCAAATGTTTAGTTTCACATTGATGGATTGTTTCAATTAGTAAACCATGATCGTTTAATGTGGTGCAGAATCTCATCTGATGGGCTGATGGAAATTCCAGCTCCTACCTGATAACTCTTGTTACATCCCTCTTGTTATGCAAGATGTTGCTTTATGTGTTCTTGTGTGCAGCAGTACATCTGATGGAATTACTTTACCAAAGTGCTCTTAACAAAATGACAACGCAGCTAGGTCAGGATAAACTAAAAATAACTTCTAGAACAAGCTATTGGAAAATTAATGTTTGGGGTCTAACCCAGTATTCACTGCACTCCATGGAAAGCCATTCACTGGGAAGCATAAAGAATGGCAGACCAAACCTTCACAGGATTCTTTAGTCCTTACCAAATTATTACATAAATGCAAGTCCAGGATAGCACCACTAAGTAAAGAAATGAGGATAAAAACTGGCTCTATCCCTAGCAGCCTGTTTCAGGCTTTTGTTCACTGATAATGTTTGTCAATTGAAACTAAGTTATTTTTCACTTGTGCTGTGCGCTGCCAGAGCTAAGATGTCAGTCAAGTCTGCTGCTGTGTCCTTAGACTACTCAGCTGTGTCATGAAGGCTCCTTTCCAGCTCTGGACGAGTTAAGGACAATGTCAACATTAACTGCGAAGTTCCTTGGTTTTGCTACTTTGCTTCATGACCACAATGCTACCTAAATTAGAAAGGACATAGTATTAAAATACATGTCCAACTGATCCAAGGAGAGAGTGTGAGTGACTTCCTAAGCTTTAATAAACTCTCAATCCTTTTATAGTCTTCCTGCAATATTCTTCTTCTGTACCTCAACCTCACAGCTATGGACTGCTTGCCTCCAGTTTTAAGGCACTGAACTAAAGAACTGAATTGTAGTGCTTTACTTGTATAAGTCTACCGGGGGAAAGCCACAATTGCTATGAACTATGAACCACGGCTAGAAATGAGTAGTGATGTGCTGATCTTCATCTACTCCTAGACAAACCACTCCTCAGTTACACCAGTGGGAGTGAAAGGAGAACCAAGGTATAAGTATCAGCTACTAATGATTACTAACATGCACAAAAGTTTCTAAACTTCTAAGGCATAAGTTTTTATAATATGAAGAATGCATTAAAAAATGCATTTGCTTTCCCTGGGAACAAAAATAAGTAGGACTTAGCAGCTCAGTAGCTCACAGGATGCCAAATTACTCTAGATTTGGCGACATACTCTGATTCTTCCTTTTTCATTTCCAAGCATCAATACAAGGTCTTTCTTCTAAACATGTTAAACCACTTTACCATGGATATCCTTAGGAACCAAGTGAAGAGAGCATGCTGAGCCAAGGGTGAAATGCAGACCTGAATCTGCAACATTTCTAAAGCTCTGACGAACAAGGAACAGTGTCCCATAGGGAGCAGCCTGCCTATTGAAATGGTTTTGCCATTAATGAAAACAGAAATTATGGGGACAGAGCAAGAAGCTTGTTTACAGCACATGGTGGTTCAGACACACACTTGAGATGTGCTTCCAGATCCTTGTTCCTTAAAAGTGTTGGACATCTCTGCATTACATAAACATAGGAGACATTTAGATAGATTCCCTCTCATTGGCCCAAAGCCCAGTGACTACATGCCTCTAAGTACCTCTGCAATGTAAAACAATAATTGTGGTTAAAATAACAATATTACAGCACTGAAGAATTAATGGAAGCTCCAATACTTTTTATAGGTGATACAATTCCGATGGTGTATTACTGAATCCAGTTAGTTTTGTGTCCTTCTCTCAGCTTGAGGGTTTGTGCAAATGGGACTGGTGACGGGCTTCCTAATAATCAAAATGTAATTATTCCCCTACTTCAGATCATAGAACCGTACCTTTTTATTTCGTGAATATAAATGTTTAAGTAGTAACATCAATGAGGAGCAGCTACATATGAGCCGAGCTGTAAGTGACCTACATCAGTGGTTGATCACGCTTCTTGATTAGTCTAAGCTTTAAAGCTCATAAGCTGTATTCTGCACTAAGACAGACATTTAATAACAGTGATAATTAGCTAGTAGCTTGCAGTTTTCTAGTACTAAAGTCTACCTAAGACCATCAAAAATCTTTACTTGTCTCTATACGTGGTATTACAACAAATTTTGGGCTACTCTGAAATTCTGTGTCTTCATACATGAGTGTCGGGTACAATTCTTTCCTCATCAGCATATACCATTAACAACATTTATGTTATCTAAACCAAATTACTAATTAAAAACATTTAATAAACATTGTCTGAAGTTGATGACTTTCTTTAATCTATCAGGGATACCCATAAAGCAATCACAGATAAAAATACGTATATAAATACATACATATGAACAATTGGCCTGAATCAGACTTCCAAAATAGTAAGCAGCAGATTAGGGAAAGAGACTAAGAACGAGGGACACATTCAGGGAGCCCTCCTTGTAATCTGATGTTGTTTTAGGCAGTCTATTTGGACATTGTAGTCATCAGTCATGGATATTCTGCAGGGCAGTGGTTTTGAAACTGATCTTGGCTACGTGGGAGTGAAAGGAACCTCAGGGCTTTCGTTTTCCTAAATTTCTAACCACTACTTGCAGTGCAGATACCCTCCCTGTTTTACTGCCACGTATTTCCCTCGCTCATGGCTAGTGTCAGTCCATCTGCAATGGGAGGAATGAGGATGCAGATGACATGGGAGGAGAAAGAAACCCATGGCTGCAGGAGAAACTCCCTTTCTTCAAGGCAGATTCCCCTGCACTGTGTCACTTATTTGCCTTTGCACCCAGGGTACTGGCTGGGTGCCCAAATGGAAGGAAGTTGCTCTATGAAAAAGGGTCAGGTACTAAGGGGATACATTTTTTAAAACTATTTAAGTGGCTAATGGTGTAGGCAGGCAATTAGTGAGACTTTCAAACTGCATTGTCTAATTGCATAGTTAAATGCTTGAACACAAGTCATAAAATTCAGTCTTTATTCCTTCTAAGATCAAAGTGAAGGAAGAACAGGATAAATTACAAGCCAGCATGCAATCAGCCTATCTTTGTGTGCCTAAATAAGATGCCCATGTGAGAAGTGCAGATTCTCGTCTCTTCCCCAGGTATTACCAGTTCTGCCTGGCTTTGCAGGGATGAGCCGGAGGCTGCAGCTGGGCTGGAGCTCACCCACAAACCATCTCAGCTTCCAGGGAGCATGGAGGGATGGACAGGCAGCAGTGGTAACCTCACCAGCTGTCCTGGACTCAACCAGCTCCACCTCTAAATCAGATCTTTAACCCCATCCCTGGTTGTGAATTTGAGCCACTAAGCAGGACTATGGGGAGTAAGTAAGGGGAGGCTTGTTTTGAGACAGTTACCATGATTTCTTCTCCATATTTCACAGATTCAATTAATATTCAAGTTTGGACATGATGACAATGCAAAGGCTGCCTCCAAAACTGGGGATAGGGTAGTAGTGGGACCTTGAGCGTGAGACAAGATGGGTAGTTAACACTCAGACCTACAACACATTCAAAAATCGAAGCCTTTCTGTGATTCAGAGCAGTTTCTCTGGCTAGTTTAAATATCTGTGCCAGACACTGGCAGTTACATGATGTGAATACCCCGTCAGAGACAATTATTTTGCTGATTTGTTCCTGTGACAGCTGAGTTATACACCAGCACTTACAGAGAGTAACAGAACAAAAAAACAACTTAAAGCGTAGCCTGAAGTGCAGTGACAAGAGAGATTTATCTCTGGGGAAAATAATAAGGAAATACATT
This sequence comes from Grallaria varia, assembly GCA_013396735.1. Classification (NCBI taxonomy): domain Eukaryota; kingdom Metazoa; phylum Chordata; class Aves; order Passeriformes; family Formicariidae; genus Grallaria; species Grallaria varia. The sequence goes on along the minus strand of VWZG01013475.1, from coordinate 931,680 downwards.
TGAAAACAAGAGCATCAGAGGGTTCAAAAAGTCACTGCTGAGCGTGGGAGGGCAGGGTGTGAAGGCAGCTGACAAACTAACACAGCAGTTGGGAGGTGAAGCTCTCCTCTCTGGAGGAGATGGCAGTCTTTGGAGAAACACAGCCCAGCGCCCAGGAACCTGCTACGTGGCTTTGGCTACCATTCTCTCTGACTTCCACATTCATCCTTAGCACTGCTGTTGCCCTGGAGCTGTATCCTTAATCCCCACAGGTGAATTTCTCCCCTCCTTCTAACTCTTCAAATCAGCATCTCCTATTTGTGCTCCCCTGAGCCTGACAGTTTTGTTTATGGTACTCTCTGAAACATTTTGCCTCCTCCTCCTTGGAGAACTTCTCCTGCTCCAGCTGAGAGGTGCAAATCCCTGGGGTTATGATCATTACTGCAGGCAGATGGAAAGATGGCAGATAAAAAGGAGCACTAGGCACACTCTTCTCACTTGCTCCAGCCTCATTTGAAAGCAGAAGCACCCTTCTCTGTCCCTCTCTGAGCATACAAATAAGAAAAAAACAGGAGTGTGAGAATGTTTTAAATAGTCCGATCGGAGATGTCTGTCTGACAGCTCCTGTGCTCCATGGGGAGGATGTGTTCTGGGTATGTGATAGATTTCTTCCCTCCCTTTGAACAAATCTTGGACTTTTTCTGACTTCAGTCCTAAATGCGCTTGTCTCCCCAACTTTCGGACAGGGCTTACTCATACAGACATCCTCAGCCTTGCTGATCTGAGATGCCTTTGGAATCACTAAAGTCAAGCAATATCATCCAAGTACTTTTCTCTTCAGAAATGAGTATTAGAAATGCAAAGCAACGCTGTGGGGATGACCCTGAAATGGTGGTTTGTTTCTGAGCACTCACAGGATAACTTTTCCATTGCTTTTCCAGTGCAAGAGCTGACTCTTCAGGTGCCCTTGACAAACCAGCTACAGGAGCATCATCCAAACATCAGGTGGACCATGACTTTACCAGCTCCCAGTCAACATTTTTCCCCCACTGCAGTTACAGACCATTTTGAAAGCAGCCCTCCTGCAACAGTGAGTGGAATTTCTCTCTGTCATTATCTGAGCCCAGTTGTAAAGTTACATTTTTTTCCAGAACAGTTGCAGAGCGTTAGTTTAAATCCCTCCTATTTAAAAGTATAATGGCCAATCAGCTGACTGGCAAGCAAATAATGTCACCATTAGCTCTGGAAACCAAACACACTTTCAAAATAACCAGAGAACAAGAGAAAAAAGGCAATGCTTTTTGTGGCTGAAGCCTGCAACAGAGGCAGACTCTGAAAAGCTCACCCATCACTTTGGGTAGTTCCCAGCATACATTGTTTTATCTAATCAGTACATTGGGGGAGCTAATGTAACAGGAGCCATTCACGAGGACACCCTTTGCTAGAGAGGACAGTGCACAATTTGGGGTTCAATCACAATTAAGCACTTTGCAAGGGAGTCCAAAAACTGACACCCACTTTGAGCTACACTGGTGCCCCAGGGAGGGCTCAGAGGTGAGCAGCTTGTCAGGCTTGCAGAAGTGCCTGGGCCTTCAAGGATGGCTGGCGAAGTTTTGGCCAAAATCTTTATTTGCAGCAGAATGACTGCTACGTCAACAGCAAATTTCCCTTCTCCTGGACAGGGGAGTTGGAAAACACTTCTACAGAGTTTAATGATGGTCAGCAAAATTCAGCTTGAGGAGCATCTTGATTTTTTCAGGTGATAAATTGTCTGGTAGTTAATGTCTCAATTTAGAAAAAAGTAGCCTGGAAATAATATCCCTATCTGATGTTTCCCTAAGGAATCCTACTTGCTCAGTGCACCCTGTGGTTGTGCACCCTTCCTATTGGTATTCCCATGATTTACAAGACATTTCAGTATATTCAGGCTGTGTTAGGTACCGTACAGACTGACTGAACCCCCCCAGTTAGCTCAGTCCTGCTCAGGTGTTCAATCCTATACTCAGAATTGCTGAAAATTACAAAAGCACCACCTCTCCTCAGTTTTATGTCACAAGTTTAAGGCAGATTTATATAGACTAATAACAGTTTTTCCTAACTGGATAGGGAAACAATGCTTAGGTGAGGAACATTCAGTGTAATAAACAAGTTCTCAGCTTTTACCATGCAGGAAGGCAACAGACACATTTTTTTCATCTATGTGAGCTTGTTTAAAGGACTGGTTCATATTATTTACTCAGGAATGTAGAGTCCCAGGTCTGAGGAAATCAGCAACTTTACTTTAAGCTTTACTCCCCTAAGCACTGAATTCTATGTGCAGCTGGTAGTTCCCTCCTCCCTTGAAAGCAGAATTTCCTTTCCCATGCAGAGAGCTCGAAGATTTCACTCACAGAAGCCCAAATACACAGCATAAAACTAGCTGAAATTAGCATATGCCAAGGTTGAGAAAGGCACAAATACAGTATTAAAAACAGAAAAACAGCCAGTAGGCTTATTGCTGATTTTCAGAAGATAAAAAGAAAGGGATGTTTTTTCATTTTCCTCTGTGGACAGTGAAATCAGATTTTATTTTTTTTTTTTTTGAGTAACACAGTTAAACTTCGCATTCCTGTCAGGCTTCAACAAAATACCAGTGATTACCTTTTTGGTCTTCACAGAGCCCCTCATGGAACAGTTTTCCTACCAGTCTAGAACCATTTGCAGTGAATTTTGGTACTGACATGACCCCTGCTGTGACTGAGCTTCAGATGCAACAAGCAGCACAGCCTGACCAGCCCTCATGGCTCCTTCTCCCCACCAGAGGTCTGTGCATTCAAACAATTCTGCTCTCAAATAACATTGAACCAGAACAGAGTCCAGCCAGATTTTGGAAGTTACTTTCCCAAACCATACAGCCCAACGCTTACGATGGGGCACAGCTACACCGAAGACTTACAAAATAAAACCCCTCAAAGGCAAATTGCCTCATTATCTGTAGGGCATGATGGTACTCTATGAACGAGCAAGTGGCTTTAGGAATCCTCTCAAAAGGAATTCGCTTGTGGGGTCTCTGGCTTTCCACTAAGAAACAATTAGTTTTTATCAGCAGAGGAAAAGGAATGTATTATTAACGTTCTGGAGTGGCAAGCACATGCCATGAGGGCAGGCCGAGAGCCGTGAGTGCGCTGCTGGATGCGGCCGCTGCCAAGCCCCGAGCGGGGCTGCCGGGCAGGGCAGGGTGCAGGCAGGGAGCTGCAGGGATGCGCCGGCAGGAGAGACTCAGGCTCCATCTAGTGGAAAAAAACCTGCGCAAGGTCAGACTGGGACAGACACACGGTTGTTGGGAGTGAAATGCACTAAGGAAAAGAAATAAACCCGGGTAAGGAGTTGATTCCCTGGGAGAGAATGTTCTCTTTTCTCTTTCAGAGGGAGTCAGGGCATAATCACGCCGAGAAAACAAGTTGTAGATAGGAAAAAAAGAAAAAAACTCTACGTATTGGAACTTAAGGATTTAAGCTTCCTGTATATATATTTTACTCTCCGTTACTCCTACCATATCCACTTTGAGCTTCTCACATGCTCTCACTGCTGTTTTTCAACCTTTCCATCAGAGATTGTGTGCTGGCTGGCACAGGCTGACCATGTCAGCAGGACCAAGGAGGGTTAAGGAAAAGTTTTTGTTCCTTTGGCTCCATAGTCCCATATCAGAACAGGGTAGAAACCCACCCTTTCACATGCAGTGGCACAGTCTCTGTGTCACTGGCCTTGCTCTCCCAGGGGTCCAACAGCACAGAGGTCCCACTGGCTCTTTGAGTGTCTCCCTTTATGGTCAGGGCCGTCCCAGCAAGGACACCATGAAATGGAGCTGCCCTTTTCCTCAGAGGATGGTACCAAGGGCCATAAGCAATGGTTGGGTTTTCCAGTGGACACATCATGATGGCAGCAAACACCTTGCTCAGCTGTCATGACAGAGAGGTCCGAGATGGAACCTCTGAGGCTGCTGCCAGATGGCACTAGGAACACCCATCCATGCTGTATTGGCAGGATGTGGAGAGCAAACTCAGCAGAATTACAGCCAATATCTCTGTTTATTCATCTATTGCCATCTCTACTAATTGCAGTATTTGTCTCTCTGGGCTAAGACACTCAGCTAAGAACCTTGATTACTTCAAAATGTCTACCTTCAATTAAAAAATCCAACCGAAGATTTTTCCCCAGAAATTATCCATATTGGTTCTTTTGCACGTAGATTGCATGTGTACGAGTTTATAAACCAAGGATTAATACAATATCAATCTGTAGAATAGTGTATTTTAGCTTCACAAAGTTACTACATATCTCTTACTCCTGAAGTCAGAGCAGTTCTCTTCAGCATTAGGTCATGAAACTTTAGAGTTTTTGATTGTATTTCTCTCACTTTGCCTACAGGTTTTCCCAGGGGACAAGCCAGCAAGGGAAGTCTCTTCAAGACCACAGAGAGCAGCAGCTTGGTGTACTCTAATAGTTACACCTCTTTAGTGCCATTGCCAGAATGTCTTTGAAAGGTCAGGATGAAGAGCCATGGAAGAGAAACACAATCACATACATCTAAGATCAGTGCTTGCTATAAAGGTGTTTTCCTCTGGATCCCATACTGATGCCAGACAGATTCTTTCCAATTTTGGCCTTGCAGTAGCAAAAGAAGAGTAACCAGTTCTATAAGTAAGAAGAGTAAATGGCTTCTTTGTTCTGTTTGGTGCAAAGGGAGAAATGTGTATGCTGGACTTGCACAGATCCAGTCTACCTTGACATTTGAAGGTGAGGAACCAAAACACAACAGTGACCCCTAACAGGGCCATGCCCCAGCCTGCACACTGGATTTGTATGATGCGAAGAACAACAAAGTTTAGGCCTGACTTGTCTCAAGATGCCTGGAGTTTCTGCTTGACTTCCAGGTTCCATTAATAGATGATGTGTGTGTATAAATCCTCCCTATGGCTCCAAAAAATTGTGATGCAGAGCTTTAGAAAAATGCAGATAAAAACCTAATACCTTAGGTCATTAAAATCTCAGCACTTCTTTTACTGCAGCAGCTTTTTGCAATATCTACTAATCCTTTTCCTCCATAAAAAATATACTTTGCTGTGATATTGCTAATCTTTAAATTTGTGCGTGTTCTTCAGTAGGTGAACATTAACACATGCACTGTGAGAGCATTAGTCTTAGGGTATGCTGGATGTGTTGCCTTCAGCTGCAAAGTCAGGGTAAGACAAGTCTCCTCCACCTCTGCCCACCCTACCAGCACCACCAGCACTACGAGGCTGGGGCAGGAACAGGGGAGTAAGAGACAGCAGGTTGCACAGGGGAGGGAGCTTTCAGCAGGGCTTCCCTGCCAGAGCCAGTGTTATGGATGCAGAGATCAGCATCTCTTAGAAACCACCTCATTTTGCAAATGGTGAATGTTCTTTGCATATTGAAACTGCTCCTTCATCTCTGCTATGCAAGAATGAGAGAGAGAACTGTAAAGCTGGTGCTACAAAGACACAGGTTGTATTTACAACAATTACAAGTTCAGCGGTGTCAGCTTGAGTTTTGTTCATGTCTCTACCAGCAAAGGTAAAGATAAACTTGCAATTCTTTTCCATAAATAAAACCCATCATAGTCTTTTTCCCTTCAAGGAATTTTTTTTTGAAGAAAGAAAAATTAGAATGTTTGGATTAAACTGTATATGCCTATCGAAATAATTTTTAGAAGCTTTGTGGTAGGCCAAACACAAATCAGAAGTTCACACTAAGTAAGGTACTTGTCCCTGTAGGAACAGAACATTGTTCTGCTTATTCACATAAAGAACCGATCTCTCTTGCTTTTATTTTACAATGAAAATAAAATTCTTGCAATAGTAAAAATGCAGAGGTTGATCATATTCTAAAATCAAATATCTATTTCTAGAGATGAAACTTTTCAGCGGAGGAAACGAAACATATCAAACCACAATTTACATACTAAGAAAACCTGTTACCTATAAAGAATAAAGGAGAAAGTAGAAAAAAACCCCATAGAATGTGTGTAGGATAAGAAATGAAACCATAAAAACTCTTAATGCACAGTACCTGCAAACATACACAGGCTGTGGCATGGCTAGACCTATACAGGACACAGGCACTGCTGTGAAGTTTAGGTCTGATGCTACTAGTAAATCATCTGCATCTTTCCCCTTCTCTGCCTCATCCCATTCTGTCTTCTGATGGAATCAGAAGCAAAGGAGATGCTGGTACAGCCAGGACAGTGTCCTTCAATGTTTGGGCACTGCTCTGTTCTGCTTCAAACGCAGCTGCGACCTCCTCTGCCTTTGTTCCGCTTTATCAGTAGTGGAGGAGTTCACATCCTCCATCACACCCACCAGCACGAGCGCTTGTCCTACTCTCAGGCCATTGCTGTATTATCAGACTTGTGAGAGAAGGCCTTCAAAACGCTTGCCCAGCACTTTCATTTGTTGTGCCCTAATGTGGCTGCTGCAGTCGCTGAATATGTAGATTTAGAAGTAAGTTTTTAAGCAGTGCTGGGGAGGTGTGCGTGTTAATCCCATTATCTGAGAAACGGATTTGTGAACACACCTCCCACCATCCTGCATTAATAACTATCCCTCAGTGTCACTAGGAAATATAATTTAAATGCTTGTGAGAAGTCGATGGACCATATGTTCAAAACCACAGAATTAAACAAAACAAGTTTATGATAAGTTGCAACATTGTCAAGATCTTATCCCACCCTCTCTCCTACCAGCTCCCCATCCTTCAAGGTCACCAATTAGACTTGCTGCTGATTTCCTGCTCATTTGTGGAAAATGGTGCAACTTGTCTTCCCCAAAGTGCACTGGGAGCTGAGCACTCTGTCACCAGATCCCAACCATTCCTGGGCCTTAGGGAATTTAGAGTCTCCTTCAAAGCCAGACACTGGCTCCTGCACCAGAGGAAGCCATTCATTCTGTATCATCTTCTTCTGAAATGCAACAAAGCCTATAATTGGGGCATTCAAATTCACATTTTGACTCTAAGATCCCTACACGTTATCAGTATTTGTCTATCACTGTGAAGGATGGCAAAGAAAAACTTTTGGAGACCAGACAGCCAAAGAAATTGATACTGAAATCAAACATTTTGCATCCAGGCTATTAGTCCAAACTCAGTATAGTCTGCCAGCAACTAAGACTACTGTTTTTTGTTTGGCTTTACTGAATGGGTATGGAGACTGGACTTACATTTTCCTGATCAAGATTTATTTTCAGGGAAGAGACTCCTATCAGTGCCCTCAGAATATTTATTATCAGTGCGATAGATTACTTCCTTGAAAAGTTTTGATGCCATACACTGCAGTGTTATAACAAAAGGATCCTACGCCATCATCTCAAGGACTCAAGGACAACATACACAAGTTTTGAGAACAGGCTGGAGTACAAATTTGCTAACTGCTCCACCTCACCAGAGCAACAGCCATGGTGTACCAGAGAGGCTTGAGTGGCATCCACCCTCAAAGCAGGGGCTTAGGTAAGCAGAGGTCACAGGCCAGAGATAACCCTCTATTATTTCCTAGGACATCATCACTGACATTTGCTCTTCCACATCCTGTCCTACTTTTCCAGAGAAGCCAGCACAGTCTGCCCATGGGGTCAAGAAGGGGGAGAGGGGGAGGCCATAGGATACACTGCTCCAAATGCCCAGGATGCAACCACCTCAGGAAGGGGGGAGAGGGAAGATGAAACACGCAACTCACACTCTCAGCACTCGAGATGTGAGTGCTGTGGTGTCCTTGTAGGACAATTCACACCCAGTGGAAAGAGGAGACTATTCCTTCCCTTCCTCCCATCTTTTGCTTCTGATCAGCAAAAGAGGCCACCTGCTCTCTTTAACTCTCCCCAGATAAACACTGTGGTCCTGAGGTCTTCCATTGCCCTTGGCTGGAGCCACACGGTAACAACACATTTGTTCTTGTAACCCAGCTGACCAAAGAAGAAAAAAAGCCATTTCAGGTCCCAGCAGTCCCAGCCTTAAGAGCACAGCACTGAAGTCGGACTTGCTTTCCAAATTAAGGAGGAGAACCAGCTCAGCCGGGGCTCTCGAGACCAGCCTTTTGCTTCCCAGACTGATGCGAAGGACGGGCCGGCGTTCTGGTTACCAGGCTGGAGCTGGGTGCGCTGGCACCTCTCCCTCCGTCTGCAGCCGAGACTTCGCTTTGAGATTCGTGTCAGCGCCGCTGGAAAAGGGGCTGTCCGGGGCAGCCCCGCGGGGGTCGCGGCGGTGCTGGGTGATGGGGCCGTGCACTGCCCGCCGCCGTCGCTGAAGGGAGCTCCAGGCTCAGCCTCGGATGGCACCAAACCCCTCCGCTTTCCTCCCGCACCAACCGGGCGCAGAGAATCACCGGGGCATTTAAAGGGACGTTTGCGAAATGTTAATCTGCTCCTTCATCTTAGGTTTGCAAAACGGCAGCTACAAAGTCTTTGGTGAACTGGGCACACCTCGAGTAAGCACGAGGCTTGTACAGCTATTTCCTGGGAACATCCTCAAGATATATTGTATTTTGGAGCTGAGTACTGCTGTACATAACAAAAAAACTTACAGCTTAAGCTCGTCAATAGAGACTCGATAAACTCCCAGTCCTGCTCATTTCTTTCTGAAGGCTCAGATTTTAAAAACAGAACTGTGCATCACATACAGTGATACCTACAACAGAAACATACGTCTGAAATAAAGTACATCTCTATTGATTCAGTGTGAACAGTTTTGAAGGGCTGATGTGTAACACTGGAATATTTTAGAGTCACACGTTACCCTTTGACAGAAAAGCACGAGGCAGTTTTGGATGCCTGGGGCATCATCAGTGCCTGCTAGTGCCAATACATTGCAACAGGTAAGCACAGTAGCTCACCAAAAACACCCCTGGGCTCCTGTGACCAACAAAATGTAACCAGAAAAAAAAAAAAAAAGCCTAATTGGTCTGCAGCAACAGTGTGATTTAAAAACCAAGCAGCTAAAACCCCCAGGGAGCAGCATCTGCAGCCTGGCAAGCACAGCCTCATAATTCAAGTGCCCCTGAGGTAAAAAAATCAAAACTTGTAAGGACCTCCAGAGGTGGCGTGATCATTGGGAAGGGCTGGTCCCAGGGCCGAGGACCAGGCAGGAGGGGACTTCTCGTGTTGTTAAGTGTTTCTAGCAGGTGACAGAGCTGTACAAGAAGCTACTCTCCTGGTATGAACAGTGGTACTGTTCCCAATTTTGCTGGCCCTCCTGAGGGAGCTCTGATTAGCCAATTTTGTTCAGTCACTGCTGGAGTCACCTGTTTGTTAATAAGTGAAATACCTTGTTTTCTACATTCTCTTCCTATAAAAAATAAAAACTTCCTCGGGGGACTGGTTAGAAACAGGTGATCTTAAGGTACTTTTTGCATGTTCTTTGTCTTAAAGAGACTTGTGAGTCAATAATATTTTCATTATCATTATTCAGTTAATGCAAAGCAGTACATATGGTGCAGAAAGCAGCAGGGACAAGCAGGCAGTCTCAGAAGGAGTTGAGAAATGTCTGAGAGGAAGGAAATTCCCACCACCAACCCATCTGTCATACCAAGCCTGTGCCTGTATAGACGCAAAGCTGTAGGTATTCCAGACAACTCATGATTCATGTATTTATAATTACTGCAGGCATTTGCAGGACAAAAGAGGGGTTGGTTTTCTAAAGGGCTATATTCTCCAGCTCTGGCTCCTCACCTAAGCAGCCCTGTTGCAGTGACAAGGGAGATAAAGGATGGTTTCTAGCCCAACTTTGGAAAAAACCCAGCCAACTCCACCCAACTTGGTGGCCTGCAGGTTATTCAGCCACCCATTAGGGAGAATAAAATTCTCCAATGAAATCCAATAAAAACCTTCTAAAATCAGACACTGCACTTAATAAGACAGAGTTATCTGCTGGTAACCCCGGCTGACTGCTCTCTACAGGGCATGAGTAGATGCTGTAGAGAGTCAGGAGGGAGGTGGGAAAGAACGCACTCCCTTAGTTCACACAAGTGCAGCAGAGCTCATTATGTGCCCTGCTGCCTATTGCTGCGAGAGGTTAGAAATGCTTCTTTATTTCCCCCTGCCCTAATGCACTTGCTGCCTTCCCGTTCTGTTTATTTTGTGCCACCAAAGCAGTGACAATCAGCCTTGTGAATCATTATTCCCTTACTCCCCAGCCTCCTTTCTGAGGTGAGCGCAGTCCTGAAAACAGGAGCAACTTCCAAAAAAAAAAAAAAAATCACTGCCACATCAGTGTCTATTCAAATGGCTTGGCACATTTCTCTAGTTCTTTTGCAGGAGACCAAGGTTCACTTCCAGCTCCCCAGCCTTCAATACCTCAGGACAGTGAGTGCTGGCACAAACTGAAACCTGGTGACCTTCCTTTGAGAATATTAAGTCTTGCTAGAGTTTCTGTGAGGTTAATCGATTCCACTCAGTCCTCTCTTGTGAAATCCTTGGACAGGAAAAAATAAGGAGAAAAAAAGCCAAGGGAGATTTTCATGCAATCCTTGCAGCCTCAAGATTGGTTCGGTTTTTAATGGTGTTTGTCTCAGTCTCATCATCCTTGGAAAGTATGCTAAATACTCATATTATTCCTTAAATAAAAAAATCCAATTACTGAGCTTCACTCTTAATTTGCCAAGACCACCCAGTCTGTGCCATATTTGAAATACTAAACAGCAAGGTAGAGTGCAACATCATGGCAGTTATCAGAACCATTTGAGCTCCCAAAACTTTGTGAAGAGATTTACCTTGTACAGCCTGGCACTGAAAGAGCATCAAATGCGAGGAACCTGTTCTAACTGGTTACAGACACTGGAGATTGTCATGTTAAACAATGGCCCACAGAGCCATCCAGGCAGCAATGAGCCTTATCGACTTGCCAAACTCTCATTCCTCTTTGCCACAGTCACCAACACAATTTCTGTTGAGTGGGCACTCACAAATGCAGTGTTGCTACTGAAAGGCCCAAACTTTTCATTGCTTTGCAGCATTTGGAGCTTGCCAATACCTCTGTATTTCTCTGTTCCTGATGGGAACCATGGACTGGCCTCCAAGGTTTCCTCATGCTGCCTCTCACCATGACCTGCACCTTGCCTGAGGTAGTGATGAACCTTTGCCTAACATGGACATTTCACATACTGAAATAACAGACGCTGCATCAGCTGAAATAGTGAAGGAAGCAAAGTCTTAACACCCCCCTAGCTCCTCCCTGGGTAAACTGGTCTCCAAAAGGCTGTCCTGTCAAAGGTACTGCTCTGGTATCAAAGTTGGCTACACTTCAGCTTGTGTACAATATTGGGCATGTGAGTGCTTGAGTTGAGTCCACACAACTGGGCTGAAATGGGGGCACTGGTCTGCTCCGGGCCAGCGAGGACCACCAGTGTCCTGGCTTGTACAGAGCTGTGGAACACAAGGCAACATTAAATACAGCAGGTCTGACCAAAAGGATTTTTCTGCCTCCCCATTCTAATGTCTGCACCGTGCCCTCTGTGATCAGAGCTGCCTTGGATTTGATCAGGATCACTCTATCCTGCAGGTGCCCAGCCAAACCGGCCGGCAGCATCAGCAGGAGAATCCACATGGGATAACTGGGCATGTACTGCTGGCTCAGACCAGCTTTGCACAGCACTCAACTCCCTAAATAGCAATATGAGTAAAAATAGTCCAATTTGGACATCTAAAAACCAAAATGAGGTGGGAATATATTTAAATCAAGATGTAGTTTCTAAAATGCAGAGTGATTTCTAATTATTTGCCACTGTTCATGAGGTTCTACTGAGATGCCACTTCACCTCATCACTTTCAACCCTCTGATATGCTGCACAAATGTCACACGAGTAACTGACATTTTGAGAACCAATCTTTCCAGTCATTCAGTTTAAAAAAAGCACCTTCATTTTGCTTCTAAGCTACAGACACTGATCAAGAGTGCTACATAATCTTTGGATTCATTTGTCCAACAATCATCTAATTAATTAATCATTGATAATTTAAATGACCTCCTTTTGACTGATACCTGATCTCAGAAAGGTTCAAAAGAAACTTAACACATGTTGTGTCATGTTCCAGCATAACCCACTACAGGTGTGTTATCATGTTATGCCACATCTGGTTTTCCGAGAACAAAATGACCTGAGCAACAAATTAAAGGATGAACCAGTTGTACTCAGATCTAGCCAGTTCAAATATCTGTCAAGGTACAGGAGCAGGTGAACTTGTAGGACCATCATTAACCCCAGTAATGACATAATTTTTGGATATGTCCAAGTAGGGATATCTGATAACACCATATTATCTCTGCAATCACTGCTGTACTTAGGTGCTAGAAGAACCTTTTTTAAGATAAAATCTGACTAAAATCTCAACTAAACTGACAAGAGGGAAATCTATTCCTCATGTTTGAATGTGAGATGTGCAAACCATGAGTCAAATGGATGAATTGTCCATCCTACCCCTCCCGTGATTTCCTTAAGCAGCTCCATATCATACATGGGATCTGCAGACTGACCCACACCCCCTCTGCTGTGCTTCCTGGTCACTATGTGGTGAGGGGAAAAGGTCCCGACTCCCAGGTGTCCCAGATGAAACATCACCATAGAAATCTCAGTTCTCCAAGCACACAACACATTGCTGTTCAGGGAAAGCTGCTACCCCATCCCTGGGCAGTCCAGACCTCGGAGAGGGAAAACAATGTGCTTCAGAGGTGCAGGGTACTTGGCTCTCATTTGCCTTTTCTAGATGTTTCCCCCTCAGTACCATCCACCAATGTACAGCCCTGACTTTACTCTTAAAATTGATTAAAATGTAGCAACAGTATTTACAGCTCTCTTTATGGATATTTTGTCAATTTGAAGAGGAAAAGCGTTTTGTGGGAACAATACCATCAGCTAGGAAGTTGGAGTCCTGCCCTCCTTACAGTAGCACAGTTGAGGGACATTTCCACTGAGTAAGTTGACTGCTGAAAACAGAAATGAACATTTACCTTTATTTTATGCTGAGGCTAAGTAGGAGCTTTTTTAAGAAATATGAAACAATAGTGAACCAAGGGGTTTAGGGACAGAAAATCTATGAAACTATAATAAGTTGTGGGTCTCCTCCCAACAGGATATTGGTTTTTCAGTATATAATTAATAACAAGAAAACTGTATCCTGACTTTGGGGTCCACATCAGCATCCTGGAACAAAAAGGGCCATAAATTAGCATCAATTATGTATTAAAGTTCCAATTAACCTGGCTGACACTGATATACTTTAACAAGGTACACTTAGACAAAAGAGGCAACTCTCTAATTACTTGGAACAGGACCTCCTGACCCATTCTGCTCTTTTATCCCAAGGCCAACCTAATGAGGAAGGAAGTGAGAGATAGGAAACTGTGCATAAGGCAGGGCTGTAGCACCACAAGATGCCCCTTGAGAAATGCTTTTACCTTCTTAAAACTGCCAGTGATTAATACTTTATTGCTCTCAGTGACTTTTAACTGTTTTCAGAAGTTTTTTGAGGCTGAAATTGTTTATGTTCATTTTAATGTGGAAATCTGTCATGTAATGAAGGTCCTGGCCACCAATTCCTGCTCTGTGACACACCACATACACAGTATTTGTGACAATGGCACCCAGGGCTCCCATACACAGATTTTAGAGGATGCTACTTGAAGTATCTTCATTTAGGCAAGAGAGACAGTCACAATTTTACACCTTAACCAGAACAGTGGAGTTAAGCATGTTTTTCAGCACTAAAATTCTGTGCAAAGACCAAGGGCAGAAGGCAGACCTGTGTAAAACCTGTGCTGCCTGTAGGGAGAGCAACATCAAGGGGAGGAGTGAGAATGGAGCCAGGAGGGTATATACAGAGTATCTAATAAGGCACATAATTTTTCTTGCTTTTTATATTTGTTGAAATCAGATAACCCTGGATACCATACCCAAGGGAGTAAATCCAGGGGCATCTTCTTTCCCTTAAAAAACACCAGACAGTTGTAGAGAGTGTACAGCTCTTGTTCAGCTTTGTTCAGTGCTCACCTCTTCTACCCTAGATTGACCAACCAGACATTGAACATATGCAATTGTACAAAGGGCAATTCTTTCTCAATGCCAGTTCTTTCTCTGCATCATGTTATCAGCACTATAAATAGTTTTAAATTAATGATGATGCTGACCCCTTTTTTATGGTTTTCCCGTGCAATGCGGTTGGAGTCTTGGCTTTCATAATTGATCTCCCACTAGCCACGCAAGTCTGACTTCTGTCCTTTCAGAGAAGAGGTGTTGGTGGAATCCATCAGAGGCACCTCTTAATTATAGTCATGGTCTTCAAAACTCAGGGGGAAGCAAACTCGTCACTGAGGTTTCAGCTGGATGACTCCTGCAGCGAACACTTTCCCGGGTCCTTGCAGTCAAAGGTTATCTCTCACGTAAGCCATGTCAAAATTTAAACTTAAACACACTGGGTCATGCTCTTACCTAGATAGAATTTCACTGCAGAGGGAGGGACATTTTCTGTAGCACTACCGAAACAGCACTGGAAGAGAAGCTCAGCAGCTCAAGGCCTGGAATTGTGACTCCTTTCCCAAGGGCTGCTGGTTGTAATGCACTCCGTTAGCAAAAACAGTCAGGAGACAATTGCCCAAATTACGGCTTCTATAGCAAGATTTTCAGTATTCCTTTGCTTTAGTTGGGAATTTTGTCTTTATCATTTCCCCCATAACTCTGAGCCATTCTTCCAAAGCCAGCCGAGAAGGAAGACAGAAATGCTTCAGTCACTAAAAGGGTCAGAGTCAGGTCACCTGCAAGATTTGTACAGTTCATCGATGTCCCAAGTGAAGGCTGCCACATGCATTATTCTTCCTCCCCTGTATTTTCTGCAGGAAACATGTCTGGATCATTCAAGTAGTTTGTGAAGATTGAAAAAGAAGCTATACAATCAATTTTGGCCTTTTGTGACATCCCCAGTGACTTCAGTGAGCCCTTGTGGAAAAAGGCATATCCATAGTTCATACGTGATGTATACCCCTTGATCCATCTCCATTTAAACCAAGGTCTGGTTTAAACATCTGTGGGAATTGAATCAGACCGACAGACTATTATATGTGCACCATAGGGGACTCGCTCATAAGTCTCTTGTGACAAACATGCTACTTATACAGTATCCCATTCAGATAAGTGACCTACTTATTGGTTGCATGTTGTAAGCTATTTTGATGAGAGCAATGTGATCCTTGCTGTTCTGCTTTGAGTAAACTTTAGCCCTTGGGTATAAGAAGAAAATTTGACATCCATGTAATAGAGGACAGCCATATACATTCAGAGTGGGATTTTCAAAACCATTCATAACTGTAGAAAGGAGGAAGAATAAATTCACAAAGCCTTGATTCTCACAGGAACACAGTCACTTAGTAAATATTGAGGTAGCTTTATTCTCTAGCACACTGGAATAGGCTAGTTTTTGGGGAAAATAGGACAATTATTTGGTATTGCTTGGCTGTGGGTGCACAGGAACATTAAGGAGCACTTCCATCTCTATTTCTTACCATTTGAAAGAAAAAAGTCCAATTTTAGTAGAACATCACTAATGTGAAAAGAGGGTAAGTGACAGAACTTCAACTTTTTTTCAGTTTATGCTATTGATTAAATAGATCCATCACCAGCTCCGCAAGACTTTGCTTAGAAGTGAACAGATGTAAAATCCACCACAGCGTATCCAAAGAAAAACACCCTTTTAAAATGACACAGAGAGGGGAAAAAAGTAAGTGTTCTCCTTGAGATCTTATCTCTTTCCTTTGCAGCTTTAGCCCTCCATCATTTTATTCAAAGCAAAGTATCCTCAGGCCCCAGTAAGAGCTGTCCTTATCAGCCAGGGCTGCCGTGGCACCCGTGGCTCTGTGTGGTATAAATACACACACGCCCTGGTTCCCAGTTCAGATGACTCTGTCCGCTGGTGAGGAGCATGTGAAAGCCCTTCAAAGCTCTTCAGTGAGCCCAGGGTGACAGTTTACTCAATCTTTTGTAATTCCTCTGACCCTGCCTCGTTCAAAGGAAAGCTTTTTTTATTTTTTTCCCCTTCCTAATTCCTCCCACTCCCTCTTTTAGAGGAAGGAGAGAAAATTTAAGTGCCCTGCTTTGACACTCTGCTTGCTGCTTGCGTGCAGTCAGGCCAGCTGCCTCCCCAGATCTCTGCTGCATTGTCGATACGTTCCTCTTGTGCCAAGACAAAATTTTATAAATAGATTTGCCCAGTCAGTAAGCCCTTTCCCTTTAGAAAGACAGGGATTCATGCAAAAAGAGGATTATTGATAACATGCAACATCTTTATTATAGCAGAGACTGCTACTGCTACTATAGTTAAGGACCTGTCAGCATTTCCATTGTAAGAGGGTTTTTTTTGTGTGTAAGAGTTTAACTTGGCAGTAAAAATTTAAATATACTTGAGGCTGGATGTTCTCTTGCAAGAATTCAGCAGGAGTATAGGCACAAAGCTCTTTCCTCCCTCTCTTCCTAATTAACAGTGAATTCAATGAGTTTTAGAGCTTCTCATGTGAATATGCCTCTCCTGTTTTCTGAGCAGTGATCTGTAACACCTAGTCCACCATCAAGTAGTACAGAGGGAAGGGAAGAGCACAGGGCAAACAGAGGGCCAAATCCTGCTCTCATAGGTAATGGTGCTTGAATAACATTTAGCCATTACAGGAACACATAGTTTTGGCCAACTTCCCATATTTTCCTCTGCAATGAATAAATAAATAATAATTAAAAAAAGAAACAGCTGAGGGAAATGCTAAAAAAAGTCCTTTCAAAATCATCTCATTTAGGTAGTTAATTTTCCTTGCAATGCATGCTGGTAGGACAGCACAATCTGCCAATTGATGAATGTGCCTTGGGAGTCACCAGCCCCACCTCTTTCCCCTTGTAGTCTGTGCCTCTCTTCAGCCTCTGGCAAATTGCTTAATTCCTGCTCTGCCTCAATTTCAGGATTCAGGATGGAAAACAGTGAAACTCATGCAAATGGTTTTGCACACAGAATTCATTCTGCTGCAGCTCAAGCACTTTCTGGCAGTAAATAATCCGGCTCCCTTTAACTTCAGCAGTGATTAGCCTGAGTGCAAAGCCACGTTTTGGTACTGCAGAGTTGCTGGCACCCATAGACTTGTGTAACTTCAAGGAGTCTCAGTAGTCTTGAGGAAAGGACTGCTAAAATACTGCAGCAGAGCACACATGAGTTCCATCAAAATAAAGCCATCCTTGCTTTCAACCATGCTCACACACATGGAAGGAAGTAGCAATGTGTCCTACACATAGAAGGAAGCAGCAATGTGTCTTCTGATAAATATTATCCTCTTCTTCAGCTTTAAAGAAAGAGGAAGAAAATATTCATGAATTTCATGGTTTNGGGGGGGGAGGAGGAGGGGAGGAGAGTGGGTGTGGTGGTGTGGTGGTTAACAGAGGGGTACATTGAAATTCAGCCACCAATTTTTGCTAAGATCTATGAATAAAGGGTGGTAAATTGAGGGCTGTGGGTCTGCATGGAGGAGTGGTAAATGTATTTTCCTCTGCCTTGCTTCTCAGTGGGATGCTGTACGTCTTTTTTCAGACAACCAACACAGCAGAACATTTTGATTTTAGGATCTGAATAACTTTCCTCTCTCAGCCTGAAGTAAACTCTTAATATGAGGAGAACATGGGCTTATAAGCCCAATGTAAGTTACAGAAAGTCCTTTACACACATGGCACAAAGCATCCTTTTGGTTGTGTCTCTCAACAGTTGAATTTGTGGTCAAATGAGTAGTATCTTTTGTGTGCTGAATCCTACAAAAGAATAATACTTGTCTGTTTTGTCTGTTGACAAGATCTTCAAATCCTACTGCTCCTCTGACACATTAAAACAGTACATTTTTGTCTAGTTTTATTTTTATGATATGAGGATTTAGCTAAGACTTTGACACCATGGAAACAAGACACAGGACATGATCCCATTCTATCTAAATATATCCCCCGCCTTTCAATCACACTTGCCTCTTTTATATTTCATTAAAACTACTCTTTACCTTCCTCCATCTGTGCAACCTTTTTGGCCAGCAGGATCACCTTGGGCCCATCCCTTAGCTTTCATCACCAGCTATTACCACTTCAAGAGAGAATTGCATGCACTGAGTGGAGGGGAGGCAATGCAAGAAAACAGGCCCTTAAGAAACTCGATGTAGCATATCACTGGGGCAATTCTCAAAGAACTTAAATGTTTCATGGAAAGCAACTTTCAACCCTCCTATGTGCCAAATGCAACTTAAATTAAGCCAAGCAGATCAGCTGTTTCCTTGTGCTGTACCAAGAATGGACTGCCTGTTTCTTAAGCCATCACCTCCACTCTAGATATATCGTATTTCTTATTACTGTTTTTGGGCATTAGTTTTTACAGCTTGTCACAGCTCAGAATCATAATATTCATTTGCACTTACCCACAGAGCTATAACATTACCACTAATTTTTTAAGTCACCAAATTATCCCTTTGTTGTAGTTCACACAGACCCTGCTTGAGTAAAGGAAGGTGGGAGAGACAAATCCAAAATGCAATTTGGTGAAAACAAATTTCCCATTTCAGTGTGGTTTGAGATAGCTGCACTTCTGGAGGCAAAAAAGGCTGTACCTGTCTGTTAAAGTCATCTTCCTATGCTGATGGGGGTTTTCCTACTGCCCTGAGAACAAGGACAGAAAACTGAGCCCAGAGCCAGGAAACCATGTAGTTACCAGGTAGTACTGGTGCAAACGTGGGCACATACAATCCTCCACATGGATTCGATTCTGCCAAACACGGCAAAAAGACCTAGGAAGGCCAAAAAAATCCCCCTCCAAACAAAATTCACAATTTCCACCCATCATGGGCTGACTGGCTATTTTTAAACAGCTTGTTTAAAATTCCAACGTGTTATTTTCCCTGCACAAGACAAGCGAGCTGGTAGCAGGACGAAGCAGGCAAGATATGCAGAAGGAGTTGGAACAAATGTCCTAAACTTTTGAACTTGTCTGTTTTGCCAGTGACCCATACAGTGAGGGGCTGTGTCAGCTAATCACTTAGCTGATCACTGCTGACAGACAGATACCTTGTGGTGACATCTGATGGGGGTGTTACAAAGCACCAACCTTTCAGGGGCTCACACGTTTTGAGCCGCAGGTTGTGCACAGGGGCACAGCACAGCCCCAACAAGTGCTCAACAACACACATGCACACCCAGAAGTGCCGGGATGAATTCCTTAAAGAGAAGGCGTTTGTGTTTACTTGGGCATTTTTATTTTAAACTAGTGATGATAATTAGCTGATTAATAATACCACAGTCATCAAAAGTGATAGCATGTTTCCAAGGACCATGCAACAATAGCTCGCTGCTTTTATGGCTTTAATTGTAAAAGCAAATAATTACATCCTTTTCCAGGCTTGAAGAGAATTGCTTTCAATCCTAAACAGATACTAGGAAAAGAAAATTCTCCAGCACAATACCCATTTTTAAGCAGCTACTTTTCCTAAAAAAAGCTTGTAACAGCTGTGTTTCAGGTGCATATTCAAGGACTAATTACTGATATGGACAGTACCCAGACAATCAGATGATTTGCTTTGCTTTGCTCATCATCAGTGTGTTGACCCACAGATTGATTTGGCTCACAATTTTTATTTTGTTTTTTAAATCCCTACAGGGCTCCACATGCAATACTGACCACACTGAGAGGAATGCAGATGACCTCAGGATGGAGTCAGTTCCTCTATCATTACTTTAAAAATCACTAAAATGGCTGGCTCATTCTTCCTTCCAGTTCTGCTCCCAGCATCTGACAAATCTCATTCTTTGTGCACAGTGAAATAGAGGCTCATTGCAAGTTCTGGATGCAAAGCACAGAGGAAGACACATTGTCAATGTAGCTGTGTTTGCCTCAAACCTTCTATATTCTGATGGATTTTGGTGCCTGTGAATGATCTCTGTATAAGTTGCACAAACAAAACACAGGTCACAAAGGACCACTGAACAAATAAACCTAATTACTGATACATTCCATCTGACACACTCAGTAGGATTTTTACATCACCTTTCTTCTACCCCAGCTTCTTTGGGTCTGACCCAATCTCCTCCAAAGTGGCAACAGAACCAGAATTAACTAGACTAGAGTTGCATGTAGCTTTGCAAACAAGTGATACCCCATTCAGTAAACAAAGTTTGGTCTCAAAACTCAAGTGCTCTAAAAGCCCACTTTTAGCTGCTTGCACAGGAACAGGCTTGCCAACTTGTGTGTGTGAGGTATGAAGTGCATGCAGAGTATGGAACTACACCAAAAGTTCCTTTCACATCAACAATCTTAAGCACTCAGCACTGAGCATTGTTGTTTTGAATGTTTCCAGCTCCTGAAGCAATTCCAATGCTGACAAAAGAATAATTTTATCATCATATGTCTGATCACTGCATCCAATTCCAGCAGTATGAAATGGCCCCCATAGCACACACTAGCATTTCTGCATACAAGTGGAACTGATGCTGCAGAGATCAATGTACTAACAGTTTAATTAATTTTAGTGTCAAAGTCAAACACTTCCTTATTTCCAGTTGACACGTCCCTAATTTCATGGTTTGCTCAGTAAATTTTGGAAACTGGAGAAGAAATTTGGTTCCAGAGTTAAATACTGCAGAAAGGCCTGATGAAATGCAAGAGAGGCCCTTCTCCCTAATCTTCATCATCTTGAAGCCATAATATTGCCCATTGTCCACACTTTGTTTTAAGTGTGTCACAGTTTAATTTTCACAAAGCAGACCCCTTACTCTGAGCAGTCCTCTTGCATAGAAACACAGCAGCATCCTGGAACTCCAACCCCAGAACATGATCCCACTGCAGATGACATACTGGGCTGGGAGTCAAGAGTCTTGGCTCCAGTCCTCATTCTGCAAGTGATGTTTTCTGTAAAGAAAAGGTACACCTGCTGGACCTCCTGAGAAACTATTTACCACTAAATAACTCACTGTATTAGAGCGAGATCTTTCATCCTATAGCACTGTGGGATAACTTTATCCCAACTCTCAACGTTGTACAGCTCCTACCCTAAAATGCTAATGGGTGTTCAGCAGATGAGCTGGAGAGGTGGAGGAAGAGGGGAAACTTGCAGCCTTGGACAAATTATTCTATATTTCAGGTTGCTGATAGCACCAAGCACTATCTGCATATTACACTAGTGGAAAGGCTGCACATCCTGCATCCCCTATTAGTGCCCTAGTCTTTAGTTTCAGGAAACAGGCAGGGGAGAACCAGCACAGTGAACTCAAATACATTCAGCCAGGAAATACTGCACCCTGACTTCTGGTCAAGGGAAGTGAAGTGAAGTTAAGCAATTTATCAGCAAAATAGCTCTAGGGATTATTGACATAGTTGTGGTCTGTGTAACATTTGGACTGTCACAACAGCGAGAGGCAGAGGGTGGTGAGCGATTGCTTGCTGCACAAAATGTTATTATGCTGAGATGTGTTCAGCAAATGTTTCTTTCATAAGCAGGAACTACTAGTGCCTGTAGTGGTCACTTAGGCCTGAAACCCAAGATTTCAGCAATTTTGTCTGAATGCATTTGCCCGACCACTGGTGACATTCACCAACACAGGCAGCTTCTCAAGTTTCAGCAGGAACTAATGTACCATCCTCTGCATCTATCAATTCCAATGACCCAAACTAAAGAGCATCATGCACACCCCGCCTGCTCTGACACTCAGTGGGGTATCACCTCGCAATTAGGACTCTGCATCCCTATGTATTTCATGATCAAGAGGAGATGGTGGCCAGGACACTGCACACCTTGTCAAACAAAGAGTGCCCAGATCACAGTAGGTGCCACCACAGAAACCCCCCACCCCTCCAGCAGCCTCCTCCCACCTTGAAACAAAGGCAGGTTGAGGGGAGAAGTGATGGGGACCGGAAGCAGGGAAACCTTAGCAATGCTTAAGCAAACACATTTGAAATGAGGCTTAGGTTACTACACATGCCAAGGGGATTTTTTTCCTCCCCCTCCTTCTCCTCATGTTGGCAAACTGTTGATGACCACAGGCATGGAGGCCTCTCAACAGGGGACCTGCAGAGACCAGAAGCAAAAGGACCAGGGGGGTCGTTTTGCAGAGGAAAGCATCTGAAAAGGCACATCCTCTGGGTGCTTTTGTTCGAGGGCCATGCTTGACTAACAAATCCTGTTGCACTAAGATTGCAGGCTGCAGATATCCTAAGGAAAACAAACCCAGAGTACTGCCTTTACATCCGAAGATTTCAGGGAAGAGCTGTTAACAGCAGGATGACAAACACCATAGTCCTTGAGCTCATGTGTGCAAATCCAAAACAACTCCTTGCGTTAGGATATCACAGAAAAATCCCACAAATCAAACACGGTAATACCAAGTGCTTGTATAGCATGTTTTACCTGCAGCTCTTGGAGCAATTACAAAGAGAAATGAAGAAGAAAGGCTCATTACCACCATTTCACAGATAAGGAAACTGTGGCACAGAAAGGAAGTGATTTGTCCTGCAGCCCAGTGGAAGAACAGGGCAGTCAAGTCAAACCTCTTAAGTCCCAGTCCGATGCCCTCTCCCCTGAACTATTGTAGCAGACTCTGACCCTGCAGGAACTTCACATTTGTCATTATGCCTTACACCTTGATCATGAGGCTGGATGTCTTCAAAGCACTGCCCTCAGCTCCTTGGCCAGGAGAGGAAAAAGCTCCCATGTGCCTAATCAAATATAATTGCCATTCCTGGAGAAAAGAGATTCCTTCTCAACTCCTCTGGATGATAATTCACCCTGTGTTCAGGTGTAAATGTAATGCTATATGTAAGCCAAGATAAAAGTAACTCCTCTGACCACTTTTAACTCAACATCCCTAATGCAGTAAATTTCATACACAGCTATTGAAATAGTACCAGGAATTGGCTGTAATTTTGTTGTCTGTTAATATAATTTCATACAGCAGTTTTAGTGTATTCTCACTAAAATGTAGGCTCCAGGAAAAGCTTGTTTAACAATAAAAGCCTTTCACCTTTAAACACATGGATAGCAGAGGATTAGCTTAACTGTAGAACTTCAACTGGGGGACCAGTTTGCAAGAAGGCGCTGGCCCAGCACAGATCCTGCTACCTTCGAGGCTCAGGAGCAGCACTTTATCTGCTACAGCTGCAGTTGTATCACATGGGAATGGAGAAATAGCCAGGACAGGAATATGGGTCAAAATCAGCACTTAAAAGTTAACCTGAAAAACAGTAAATCACCAGTGGAGATTCCAGTGTGAGCACAGAGCACTTTAAAAGGGGGACTTTGCTCAGCAAGTCATCTGCACAGTGTCACTGCCACGGTCAGTGGTGTGGGTTTAGGATGCACACATGAATGCAATCACCTGAGACAGATGAGAGCATCCTGGTGGGTAGACAGCAGGTTTCATCCCTGTGTTGCTACCAAAAGGTAGTTACTGTGACCAATTCAAACAGTTAAATTATCAGACATGAACAGTTAACAAACAGGGCCATGGAGAAAGGGATGTTTTCCCTTAGGTGCCTTGTGTAAACTTACAGCCTGCTACACTCTAAAGGTGGCCATAGGTGACTTGTAATCCAGGCCAAAAGCAGAAAATCACAGGATTAAAAGTGGGTGGTCAGATCATTCATTTGACTTGTAGGGGAATAAAACCCCATGATATCTGCTCGTAGACGACAAGCAGTTTTGCAGGGAACAAAGAAATCTCTCTCAGATAAAATTGGTCTGCCAGGAACTGAGCCCATCTAGCTCCTCACCTCCCCACCACCCTCCCCATATCTTCCCCTCTAAAAGGATCTTTTCTGGGATTCAGGGAATGCGTGTTTATAAAATAGTTCCATTCAATTAGGGCACAGAGTACAGCAGCTTTGTATCAGAGGCAACCCAGAGCGAGAGCTCTGTGGAAGTGCAGGTACATGGTAATGATGAACCCTGCACTGGTTGTAGTGTCATCACCTCTTATTCTTAATCAAAAGGCTTCCAATCCCTTCTCGACGTGTGCACTCGGAAATGAAGGGACTGCTGGAGAATCATTTGAATGTGGCAGCCCTAGATAATGATGAAACGAATAAAAGGCTGACTTTTTTGTTTAGGTTTGAGGAAGAATTCAGGATTCCTCTCGTGAAAAGGCAGCAGTTTAATAGCAGTGAGGGAGAAGGGCTTCTCGTTATCCACAGAGGCTGCCGTCGGCACAGCACTAATGGCCATGCCACGGGCTTCCCCAGAACGCTTCCTGTGCTGCGGCACCCCAAGGAAACCGTGTGCCAGCAGGGCGAGTGGAGGCTGCTCCAAGAGACTTGGCGTGGGACCGGGATACAGCACAGGGCTCAAGTGCATAGGCTTTCCCTTGTGGAATGAGCAGGGACAGTTGTGCTGGGCTGCCCCAAGCAGGGCAAGCCACACAAACCCACATCTGTCCGGCCAAGCGTGGGGCCTTGGCACCTCTGCCCCCAGCTCCTTCATCCCCTGCTGGGGCAGCAGCTGCTTAAGCAAATGTAATGCTGCACACAGTTGAAAGGCCATGTAAATCAGCTATGGGGCAGGAATTGCTTCCATGAAACAGGATGTGCCTCCTTGGGGAGGGACGTAACATCACTGAGCCTGGAAGCAGCCCATTGCTAAGCTGTATCTTCCCATACACTGCCCTGCAAGGCTCATTCTGATACTGAATTTGGGTGAAAAGAATGGAAAGCAGCTAAGCACTTTGCTTCTCCCTGTAGCTTATACATACCTCTCAACACAATCTTATTAATAACTCCTGCCATAGGTTTTTGCAGTGCCTTTTATATACTTCAGGAACCAGCCACTGTAAGTCATAGGATCTTTTGTCTGAGGGAGGTCAAGAGCTGTGCTGTGCTGAATGACCTACTGGATACCTGCTGGTTCCATTTGGGGAATACCAAGTGCATGCCAGGCAAGAGCAATAGTAAAGGGTCTTTGTTTGGTTGTTGATTTAAAAGAGTCTTATTTCAGAAAAGGAAGTTGAGTAACAGACTTTTTCAGTGACTTAAGAACCCACAGAAATAATTTTTGCTTCTATTTCATTATTGGCCTCTTTGTCTAAAAGAGAAGTTTTCAAAAAAAAAAAATTAAGATCTTGACATTTGCAAAATTGTAACTATCTTTAGGAATTTGTCCAACCCTTCTCAGGCATTCACCTTTATCTATACCAGAGCAAAACACATAAACTGAAATTCAAAACAACTTCTGTTTTACATCAGTTAAAGTTACTCTGTTCACTGCAGTAACATTTGCCCCAAATGCAGCACTGGCAAGGTCAATAGTTTCACTTTTTGTGCTTCAGCTACATTAATATAACAGTTTGCCATTCCTCACTATTACTATGGACGATCAAAGCTTCATAAGCTGTCATGAGCAGCCTGATCTCTGACACACAAGACATGTTAACAACAGCTTTTTCCATTCAGAAAGCCAGCAAGGAAGAGAAGTCAGACCTTTCAATGTATGTTAAGTAACAAATATAAGATCTCCATGATGTCCTACATGATGAAACACGTTACAGCAGGTTAGAAAAGGAAGTATGTGGAATCAATACATTTCTTCTCACAGTTACATAGCTGCATACATCACCACTTTTAACTTCACTGTCTTCAATCCAGCTCACTGTGTCCATAAGTAATATCATAGGGACAAGGCTATAGAAAAGCCAAGGACATTATAAATGAACAATGTGGTTATTCAGTGCATACATCTAAGGTTAGGGCAAAGTGACCAGCAATATAAAAAGCCCAGAACACTATGATGAGATTTCACTCTATAGCAATACATGTTAGTATGAACACCTAATAAGAAAAACCAGCAGATAAAATGAGCTTACAGAAAGCGCACAACAACATATGTTTAGTCAAGAAACTAAATGTAGTCAAGAATAAATGCAGAACAGACATGTCCACAGTTTCAGGATTTCCAGCCACACCCCTCCCCCCCAACCTTTTTTACAAAATCATAGCACATGAATTAAGACAGTTGCATTGGGTTTATGTGGCAATGTTTTGTTGCAGGGGGTGGGCTGCAGGGGTGGCCATTGTGAGAAGGGGACAGAGCCAGCTCCAAAATGAACCCAGCAGTGGCCAAAGCTGAACCCACCACGTTTAAAAAGGGGTAGTAAACACTGCCCAAGAGCTGTGATAGAAAGAAGTGAGGAAAAAGTGCAAAAAAACCCCAGCCCTGCAGGCACCAAGGTTTGTGATGAAGGAGGAGGAGGAGGTGCTCCAGCAGCTGGACCAGAGATTCCCCTGCAGCCCAAGAAGGACAACATCAGGACAGGCATCCACATTGCAGCAGGGGCATGTGCCCTGAAAGGAGCTGCAGTCCAGGCTAGAGCAGCTCCTGAAGAACTGCTGCCACATTGGAGCAGTTTCAGAAGCACTGTATCCCACAGGGGGGATCCCATGCTGGAGCAATGGAAGAGCTCAAGGAAGGAGTGGCAACAACAAATTTTTATGAATTGACCACGATCAGCCCATGCCAAATGTGGGGAGGAGATAGAAAGGTTGGAACAAAGGAGTGAGGTTGAGCCTGGGGAGCACAGGTGAAGTGAGAAAGGTGTTTTTTTTTCTCACTTTCCTTCTCTGCTTTTAAATTGCAAATACATAAATTTTTCCTCAAAAGCTAATTCTCTCTGTTTTGCTAGTGATGCTGATTGGTGAGTAATCTCCTTGGCTTTATCTCAAACCATAAGCTTTTTTTACATCTCATTTTCTTTCCCTGCCCCAGTGAGGAGAGGGAGCAAAAGAGCAGCTTTGTGGGCATCTGGCAGACAGCCCAAGTTATCCCACCAGAACAGCAATGTTCCCTACACAATAAAAAACAAAACAAAGCTACAAAACCCCTAAAAAAAGAAAACTCCAGAAATGTGCCTTAGACCAAGAGAAGTAAAACCATTGTCAAAAAAAGGAAGAATAGATTAGAATTCAAATAGCAACTGTTTTGTTTTTATTTTTCTAGTGCAAACCAAGTGAATTAAAACATCCCATTCAACAATTCTTACCTCTTTAGGAGTTTAAATGCCTGACTTCTTTTTGTCTCAAATTACTCCTACATGCTCATTTCTGACAAAAATACCTTTTATTCCTTTTCCTCCTTTTATAGCCTTACCACCATCCTGATATACAGAAAGTGACCTTACCTGTGGGTTAACAAGCCCAGCACCCTCTTTTTCTATTGGTCTGCTCCTTCCTCAGTCATTTTCAATAGAGTAATTAAAAGGCTCAACCAGCTCACAGTGCTCTACACCTGATTTGCAGGTGAAATGCACAGCAAGGGGTTAGCAGATGAATGTACACCTGAACTTCAATCAGCACAAATTGCTGAGAAAACATTTTAATCTTGGATTATAATAACCATTTTGGGTTGAGACTGTTTCTTAATCAATTTAAGCTTCAGCAGTCATAAAAATGTCCATTCACTTGGGTGTGAGTTTTATGAAACCAGCCTATGATCTCATAATAGATCTCTTATAAACTGGTTAAGGATCAGCCCTGATTTTGGACCCAGGAAAGATTCAGCAAATACAAGATATGAGAAAATAGACTGTATTTTTACTGTGCTTTAGTGATTGGATGAACAGCTGGAGAAAAGCTGAGTTGAGAAAGGCCATTTTAACCTTACCTAGGCAAAGGAAAAGTATCTTTTACTACAGGAAACACATGCCAATAAAGAAACTGGGTCTTCTCCTGTGTTGTCTGACCTTATTGGCATTGATGTGTTTGCTGCCAGAGATTCTGTTTCGCTAAAGTTTCGCTAAAGCTTGAGGAGATCCTCTCGGCAGAGCTCCTGGGTGGATGTCTGCTCCTACCAGGGTAAATGAGCACCTTGGTTAACTATAAATTAACTGCAGACAGTTCAGCACCCTGCTTAGCTGTAATCCCCTGTTTGTTTTACCATGTTGCTCCAATTGCATGTGCCACTTTTGGGTGCTAATGAGTAAAATACAGTGTATTTTGCTTAGCCTGAATAAACATCTTGTAATTAGTGCCAACCCACCTCATTGCAACACTGTGTTCTCCCACTGATGCCAGTAACTATTGCTGGCTGGTAATTGCAGGGGCATGTTTTGGCCTCAAAACAGCAACTTACAGCACGGTCCCTATATTCACTTTTGATAAAGCCCGTTATCATCACTGGCCTCTCATGCAAAGGACACTCCATGGAGGCTCCCATGGAGTCTGTTTGGACCCCTGGGGAATGGAACAATGGAAAAAGAAATCTTTCTGAGGAAGCCTAAAACTGACCGACAAATGATGTTTGTGAGGTATTGAAATGAAAAACTTGGTGGAATTCAGCGAATTATTACAAGCTTAGGAATATCAGTGTGTCAAAACATCAAATATATGTAATGTCATGTTCTGCTTCAGAAAATTCCAGTGTGTCTTCCCTAGAGGCAAAATATTTCAAGGCAAAATACTTAGTGATGTAGAAAGCACCAATCAAGGCAATTTTCAGGAACACGCAGTGGCAGTTCCTGCTCCTGCAGTGCCGGTGTGGGTGGTGCTCCCAGGACAGAGCCAAGGAGCGCCAGCTCCTTGCAGGTACTTCCCACAAAGTGTTAATCCTAAAGCTCAGTGACAGAATTTCAATATCACTGCTCATCACTGCAGCAAAACAGCCACTATTCTTGTTATAAAATAGTTACATTTTAAGTGCACTGTTCTATTTCTTTCTGTCCAGGGAAGAGATTAGGAGTGGACCTGTGGCCAGACATTGCTCACGCTTCCTGGTATCCTTTCTCTAGGAACTGTTCTTGGTTTTCCATTATTTCTTTCTGAGTGTAGTAAAATATGCTCTGGAGAGGCTCTCATGTTTTGCAACGTGAATAAGCACAGCTGACACCAAAAGGTGAGTTTCACAGTAGTTTAGAGCAGTTTTAAAAACCACATTGCGCTTCTGTTTGGTTTGGTTTAGATGATGTCTGCTGTGCTCACAGATTCAGGAATAAAACAGAGGGAAACAGGATAGAAATAAAAATCTGTTGAAAAAAAAGTCTAGATTTGGTTCAGAGAATCAAATCCCAATGTGTCAACGTAAATTAAACAGTTCCTCTGCAGAGGTGGAGTATCCATAACCATGCTGTAATAAAGCTGTTGATAATGTTGAAAACAAGATAATTTTGTTACCTTAATTTTTTCATTTCCTTCCTACTCAAGTGGGAAACAGGAATGCTGCTGCACTGGGAGATGAAACCTGCAGGACTGTGGCACAGTGGTGGAGCCTGAGGAAAGCCTGGCTGCCCTGTATGGGCTGGGAAATCCAAAGCTTGGAGCATTTTCCGAGGAGGCCAGCAGATGGTTCTCAGCCCTGTTCTGAGGCCCAAAGTGGAATAGAGTCAGCAGGGGTACACAGCCTGATTTTTATTTTTTCAAAAAATATACAATAACGGTATAATTAAATACAGCAGGGCTGCCACTGATTTTTTTTTTTTTTCTTTATGGGGAGTTCCTTGCCCCTCAGTTTCAGTTGTTAGCCCAGCATTGCCTGTTTTCCTGGAAACTCCCCAGGAAACAGCACTGTCAGCTGTCACAATTTCTGTACAGCTCCCTCGGTGGGACACGGGGCACGAGGGGGGCCAGAGGAACTGCAAGACGGGATGCCCTCCTGCACAGGGAGCTGTCCACCAGCCCCTGGAGCCCTCAGTGCCACCCACCTGCTGCTGCTGCTGCTCTGCCCAGGAATTCAGAGGAACTTCAGCCAGTGAAATGTATGGAGGAGCATCCCTGGCAAGGACAAATGAACGGTTTTACATATGAATGGATTTGTTGATGTACAATGGGTAGAAAAACAGTTCTGCATCCCCTGGATGTGTCAGCAAAGGCCTTCTAAGAGTGAGGGAGTGTTGCTGGGAGAGGGGAGTTGGGAGTGAACAGACCCCTCTGGCTGGGACCCTGGGATGAAGAAGTAGGTCTAGCTTTTACATCCAGTAGAGAGGTCCCAAGTGACCTTGAGAAAAGCATATACTCTGAGTTTCCTAGCTGTAAGAATTCCAGATCAAATGGTGTATTTTTCTTCCAACTTTCTGCCTCATCTGTTTAGGTTGAATGCTTTTTTTTAGTAGGCAGCTGCACAGGGGCCACAGTCTCTGAAAGGACCTCATTGCTGCTGGAATACAAATAACCTTGGAAAGATGATTCTATGACTGTGTGAAGTGCTTTTCCTGCCATTTCGGTTGCAAAGTGCTAGTGGTGTGCAGTAGAAGATTTTCAGGCTACTGTGCTTTTATTTTGGACTCAGACCTAGATCTTATCACCTGAAAATTCTGCATCTAATGCTTAGTAGGATGTGATATCCTACATTTTGCACATCTGTATCATTAGCTGAAGGAGGGAGGGAAAAGAACAAAAAACAAAAAAATCCACCTTTGTGTAACTAGAAACCTCTCAGTGGGGTTTGTTTAGTGTGAAAGAATGATTAGTAATTTAAGTGATTAGCAATTTTCTCCCTCAGGTGGCTTTTCTGCATTCCCATAGAGCTCACATACACAACCAACCTGGCAAATGGGAAGGAAAAGCTGGGACAGAAAACACAATGCAGCAGTGAAAACTCCAGCAGGCATTTAAAACAGATATATTTTACTATTTTTAAACAACAAGTCTAATCAACAGAACAAGTATAGTCTTTTTTTTTTTTTCTAAATCACTGTTTGTGCAAAATTCCTCCTAAATACCTGCAGATCTCACACTGCTGACTTAACCTAGGAAGCACAAATATATCTAACTATATAGCTATATGGTTATGTATAGATATCTTTATTTATATAGATTACAGGTATAGATACAGGGAAGAGGGTAAAGCACAACTAGATATCTATATCCATATAGATGGATATAGATATAGATACATAGATATCTAGATGTGCTTTCCCCTCTTCCTTGCATCATTTGGAACTGAAGAGAGATGAAAGAAACCTCTTGGTTATGCCAATTCCTCCCCCTCCCCTCCTCCCCATGACATGCTGAGGAAATTGTACTCTGGTTTCTAGGACTGGTTTTCTCTGCCCTATTGTGCAAGAGAAAAGTGATTATTTTTAATGTGGGCAAGAAAGAAGCATTTTTTCCCTTCTCCTTTTCCCAATTGATTCTGCTGCAGGAGGGATCTTGCTTTATTGTATGAGTGAGGAACATGGGGCCAGAGTCACACGTGGATAACTCTTACTGACGATGCTGGAGTTGCATCATGGATGGATTTGACCCATGATCTGTTATTTTTTGCCTTAACTGCAGCTTGCCTGCAAAACCTCAGTCATTACACCCGGTTTGACTAGGGACTTAACAACCTGTGTGGCCTCAGCATTTCCTTTTATGAATCATCCCTTGTCTCATATAAAGAAATCCAAGGCGAGCTGAACACGGCTGCTTAGTTTGATGGCAATCACACACTTGGCCCACCTCAGGGCTGTGTGTCTAACCCTTTCCAGGAGCTGGGAAAATATTCTCAGCTTAAAACATCCCATTTAATGCTGCCTTTAGAACAGGAACAAGAATATTCACTGCACCTACTGCAGGGAAAGGTGCTGGAATGAAACCATTGGAGACTGAAGTTGTGCACATATAGAAGTGTGCATCCTCTTCCTGGTTGCCTCGTTAATGTTCTACCCTGCTATTCCACCCCAAGGAACAGGAGGGCAAATCGGGGTGTACAGCCAGTCAGCCTTAAACCAGTAAAGCCAGCAGCAGTGGTGGGTTTTCACATGGTTGTTTCACGTGCAAATGTCCTGAGATCTGCTAACATTTTGGAGATGCCACTGAATGACCTCTGGCTGATAGCCACCTCCCAAACCTCCCTGATGTTTTCTCACAGTAAAGCACAAAGTCCTCCAGGACTGGTTGTGAACTAGCAATGGAGATAAAAAGATAAAAAGCTTATTTTTTAATACTCCTGGAAAATCTGAATGGGCAGCTGGGAGGGAAGCTGAGGAAACATGGAGTCTTTCATAGTTTCTCCAAGCTTTTTCTTCAAATTTTTTGAAGTCCTCAAGTGTTGCACCACCCGATGCCCTAAGCTGAGTCACCCTGAGAAACAGCTCATGGGATAAACAAATGCTGTACACTCTGAAAAGCAAATTTAAACAGGGAGCTTCAGAAAGATGCTGAGTATTTTTTGTTTTGTTTTTGCTTTGCTGTTTTGCTTTTGAGTCAGAGGAAATGATTAGCTCCTCAAATTTCCCCAGTACTCAGGAATGTGACCACTTAGTGGATGAGGCCACCTTGAAGGACAGGATGCAGGCAGCTTGGAAGCCTCGTGTTTGGCTTTTCTTGTGTGCTGATCATTTAAATGGGTTAAACAGAGCCTCACACACACACAGAGTGTTCCACAACCAGCCCATTTCCTCAGCTTGCTGCTTGCCCTGGATCTTCATTTGCCCAGACAGCCTGAAAGATGGATGGTAATGTGATTATATTTTTATATCCTTTCCCAGCTGCCAGAGGTTCCTCATCTACTTGAGCAATGCAATTTGCCTTTTTGGCTCAAGGTTTGCCCTCACAGTTATCTTCTCTTGCCCGTTGGCTTATGAGTGTATGAACGGGTCCAAATGGGGCTTGGGAACTCTCCCGTGTGCTGCTATCACGGAGGGAAGGGAATGGCATATGCAGGCAAGAGCACTCAGTTTTAGGCAGGCTGCCTGGCAAAAACCCTCTTTAGGCAGTACCTGCACCCCAGGGGAACTTGGCAGCCCACCCTGGGCTGGGCATGGTGCCACTGGAACACGTGGATATGGGAACACATGGATATGGGAGCACACACAGCCAGAAGGACAAGCAAGAGCATCCAAGGAGTTTGCTGAAAGCAGGGATGGATCCAGCCTGGGAATACTAAGATGTTTGGGCTGTCGTTGCACACTGTTACAGAGATGCCAGCTCTCCTCAGACTTCAGACAAGATGTTCTTGGCTGAAGAAATTACAATTTCCTGGTGGAACAACAGTTACATTTAAAAATTATTGAGGAAAAATAAAGTCCAGGCTGTTCTACAAGTGTCTCTGTAAAAAGAAGCAAAAGAGGATTCCACAGAATAGGTAAATTTCTATTTGTTTAATGTTAGAGTTAGCAGATACTTCCAGGGGATGAGGCCTCTCTTGATGAGAGCAGCATTTTCCAGGAGCTACTTCTATTTCTTCCTTCTGTTATTCTCAGGAGTGGGATCCTTGATCCATTTAAGCTTTTTACTCACTGTTTTTTGCACTTGTAACTCACATGGGAAGATTCTGACCTCATACAGTGCTTTTACATCTCATAGTATCACTGAACTCAACAGGATTCCTCTCCATTTACACTTTAATGAGCAAAGGAATTATTATAATTTTCTCTTTGAGAAGGGGAAAATGGCAAGTGTCTGATTTAGTAACTGTGTGACTGTCTGAGAGAAGATAGCTAAGAAAATTGCTCTGAGGTCCCAAGAATAAAAGCACTGTGGAAAGTCAGAGTAGAACTTACATTACTGGAGGAGTAAACTGAGGCACAGAGTAACCAAAGTGATGGAAAGAAATCTCTGCCTGACAATGCCCACAGTAAGGACCAGTAGAAGGTGGTGCCTTCCATGGATTCCATCAGCGGGAACTGGTCCAAGAAGACTGGTACGGAAAAGCAACATTAAATACATTGAAGGAAAACTGCACGAAACTGAGCAAATACAGCTATGCCAGTGTTTGTTTTGGA
This sequence comes from Grallaria varia, assembly GCA_013396735.1. NCBI lineage: Eukaryota > Metazoa > Chordata > Aves > Passeriformes > Formicariidae > Grallaria > Grallaria varia. The sequence continues at coordinate 898,001 of VWZG01013475.1, read as the reverse complement.
AACAGGGTGTATGCTCAGGTGAGAAAGTGTCCCGACTTGCAGCATAGTTTAGCTTGCCTGTATACAGAGCTCCTTTGGGCTTTACACAATAATCACTTTCCCCATTTTGGAGAAGAATGACAGACCATCCATTTGATACATGACAAAATTGAAGAAAACAGGGGCCAAACACAAACTGAGCAGAACAATCTGCCATAAAAATCAATCACGATTTGCCTTTTGTTTGGACAATAATTATGTGCCAGAGCTCAGGTTTCCTGACCTATGGTAAAATTTATCATTTTGACTACAATTCTAACATGCATTCATATATTCTTGAAAATGCTCTGGCTTCTTGCTTTGACCAAATCCACATCAACGTAGGACCTGGGCCTAAATGTTCAGTCTGACAACACTCTCACAGCTGGCCTGCTGGAGTCCAGTGATACAGGAATCCTGCTCTCCTTCCTGACTGGTCTCAGTGCTAAGAAGAAATGGATAACATTCTGCAGGCCAACTTTCAGACAGGTTCTTTCACGTTTTCCCACCTGCTGCCTCTGGGACAGGGAAGAATAATCTCTGGAAACATTCTTTTACTCTCCTTCACATTTTTTTTCAATGTGAGGAAAGGAGTAGGGATATCAGTGGGATTTTCAGAAAAACCAAATGCAATTGTGACAAATTGCAGAAATTACCTTATAGAAGGAGGAAGAAGAGGGAGAACATAAGACCTCCACTTCCCATCCAACCTGCACAAACCCAGTTTAATGCCTGTATTTGTTTTGTTTAGAAACTAAATTACCTGAGTTCTCACCCTTGTTACTTGAACTAATTTTTTTCCCCTCAGGAGTTTCTAGAAGACCAAGGAGCACTTCTCAATTATATTTATTTACTCCTCCACTGCTTTGGTTCAAATTCATCTTGACTCCAAAGGATTCTGACAGCAAGTTAATTAGAAAGCTGTAAGTGCTGTAAGTGGTCTTCAGGATATCCACCTTCAGTTTAGCTTTCAGGAGCATATCTTTCCTTCTGGAGCATTTTCCCCTTGGTTGCGGTTATCATGTCCTGATTTTCTAACCTGTTACTTGTAACTCAGAAGGCTCTTCAAGCCTTGTCACATTTCTTCCTTTCTCTGGGCAGCTTTTCTCATAGACATCTGCCACCACATCCCCAAACTCATCATTCCACCCTCTCAGGATGAGAGATTTTTCCATGGAGCTTATTCTCTTTCTCCTGAATTCAGCTGCTCTCTGCCAAATCTCCCATCCCAAGGACTTTGCAGGTTTGTTTTTTTTTTTCTACTTTTGCTGCTCAGAAGCCTCAGCTGATCACACAGCAAAGGCACCTACTGACATGCTCTTGTTAGAAAACAAGAGAGAGGCAGCTGATGGTTCAGGAGATGATGTGGAGCCCAGTACACCTTTAGACATCCAGGAAATAAATATTTCAGGATGTGCTGCTTTAACCTTTTGCTATTCAGGCACTGAGCTGGAGAATCGGCTCTTCCCTTTTGTATCTGCTGATGGGACTGGATCCGTGCCCATGCACATGACAAATATCCCACTCAGTGCTGGCCACTGCTTTATGCCTTTGGATTTGCAGCCATTTGGCAATGATCCCATTCCTCAGTACAGGACGCTTTCCAATTCGAAATAGTATTTTTTTCTAGGACAAAATGGAAAACCCACACAGCCAAACTTCTTCCACAGTCTGGGAAAATCGATCCCAGTTATCCACTAGGTGACACTGTTCACCTACAGATCTTGTTCAATTTGTGTGAAACCCCACAAATCCTTCAAAAGTAGCATACAGTACGTTTTTCTCTTAAAGAAAAAGGAGACTGGTTGCAGACGGGAAGGAAAATGGGCTGTCAGTGAGGTATAATTAAGGACAAACCTACAGTTATGAGAGTTTATGGTCTGGTTTCAAACTATTTACTAAAATGCATTTTAAAAGCTGCTTTTTATCAACCCCATTTCAAAGCCTTAGGAAACTGTATTATTTAAGGAAAGAAAAAAAGAAAGGCAGGCACTCACCATCGGCACAAATCTCAGTCTGGCTCAGATTTTGTCTTGGAGAACAGTGTGAACAGAAATGCATAGTAACAGAGCCAGGGAGGAAGAAAAAAACAGAAGAATTTCTGCAATCTCATCTGAGGAGAGCTTGGTGGAAAACTGTTTTCAAACCTTGCAAACATTTCAGAATTTTGCATTTTCTTCCCAGTCTTCAATAAATAGGTCCGGAACTGCTCATCTCAATTTCTGAAGAGTGGGATGTCTGAGAGAAACAAAAAGTAGTTAGATGCTGAGTTATTTAATGTTTAAACATTGCTTTAGTCTTAATGTATTTTTTTCCTGTAGAATCATGTGATTCCTTTGAAAAAGAATATATTTCATTGTGAAATGCTGATCAAGTAAAAACGTTTAAAAGCTGAAAATGAAGTAGGTCAAAATCAAGAGCTTCCTACAAGATGTATCCGCTTTTAATTAATATTTTTTAATTAGACAAATAAAAATCTGCTTCTGCACACTGCTTAACTCAAAACAGAAATGATGCAATTGGCAATGTTATCAGGGAAATCTGTGCTAGACTTAGCTGTGATGAGGGAATCACACTTCCAAGGAAGCCGGATGAATCTGTTTGAATTGGGCACGCATTTAGGAAAAACTTTGGAGAATTCCATTTTCTTCTCGTTTGGGCTACTGACAGGCCAAAAGAAACACTTCTCATCTGCAGCCTTTAAGTCAGTCTTTCAGAAATACTGACAACTTGCAAGTGTCAAGGGAGGAGTCTGGGAGCACTGGGTGTCCAGGATCTCTAGGAATGAGCTGGACACCTCAGGAGAGCAGGGAGGATTGCATGGGAATGTTCCAAGCCTGTGCTCTCTCACTGTGAGTCAGCCTTTCTGGTTTTTTTTGCAACCACAGCCCATAAGAAGCTTATGGCCTAGTTCGTGTTTAAACACGGCCAGAGATCACCTTTAATTTCAACTGTCTAGCCACATTTAAATGTGGGATTTGGCCACAGGTCCAAGCACTCTCACAAAATGCAGTTTTGGGCAACATTTCTGTATGATATTGTCCACACTTGTATGGGGAGGTCTTATCATTTGGGCTATTGGGCATTTCCCTCCTTGATTCCGAAGGAGACAGCTAGCTAAATTAAAGTTGGGAGGAACTAAATTAAACTCAGGGATTTATTTTCTGAAGTTCTCTTCCTCATACGCCCTCATCAGATCCTCCCCCTTGAAACCCTTGGCTAATGCCAATGGGGCAGAACATCAAGCCTTAGGGATCCAAACCCACTTTCCTAGGCTGCTTCCAACATCCTCTGGTACCTATTACAGCCAGAAGACTGTCCACATGCCCCAACAGAAACAAGGTCCTCCTCATGCTCCCTGCTGAGCATTGGGCTCTCTCTTCATTTCTCCTCTCTCCCACTGCAGCTCAGAGGTTTTCTAGATGTTTGCAGGTATCTGGAGGTATTTTAGTTTGAGTCCCCCTCATCATTGATTCATGAGCAATAATGATGGAACAAGTTTTGCTTCAAAGGTCTTGTGATCAGGTGTAGAAGATGTGAGAGCAGCAGAGGTCCAGGGATGCTGCAGGGATTCTGCCCCTGGGCTGGCAGCAGAGCCCAGGTGTGTGTGGATGTCCCGCAGACCAGGCACAGCCGCCTTTCCACCGTCGTCTGCGCGATTCACCGGCGCTCCAGGCATGGCCTTCTTTGAAATCCACACAGCATAATTGATAATTGTGCGAGAAGCCTTAGGGGTTGGACAAGATAATAGCAGTTTTACAAGAGCCTGGAAGACATTGGAAACTTTTATGGTGTTTTTGATGTAAAATTATTATTTTTCCCTGCTGTTCTATGCACTCAGTAGCTGCTGGCATGGTTTCAATGGTTAGGTGGATGATATGTTATTTTTACATTTTTGAAGTGGTTTTTGGGCCTGGCTCACACACACATTACATGGAGCAAAAGAGGAACAGAGGCTGTGTTAAGAACCAGTGAAGCCTCTGGTTTGTCTTCCAATGTGGACAAAACCAGATTTTATTTAGACCATAACCCCTAATTGGACTTTTGTCTGTGTCACTCTTTCAATATTGTTTCTACAGCACGGGGAAATGCCCAGGAGAAGGCATTGAGGTTAAGAGCCTTGGTTTAAGAAGAGATGTGGAACAAACCAGCACAGCATGAGCTTCTCCCAGCAATGTTCCTCAGTCTCAAATCTGAGCACATCATGTATTTCAGCCCCAGTTGGGGCTCTCCTTCCTCATGAGTGCTACAGACAAAAAATATTTCAAACAATGTGAAAGCTTTGTTCTGCCCCTTGGGGGGAAAAAGGGTGAAAAAGGAACTAGTTCTCCAGTGAGCTGAGTCTAGTGAACTCATTGCATTGGTGACACCATCCAGATTTGAAACTGCACCTCCAAAGGCAAAGGGCAGGAGCTAGTTTGTTTAATTTCGAATATTTGCATATCTCTTTCTCTTGCTGCATTGATATCAGATCTGCAACAACCTATTAAAGCTTTCATTTGAATAGCCATTATATGCCTGAGAATGGAGACTGGGCTCCTTGGAGGCGCTTAGGAATAAACAAATCATTTGTGGCACATGTGTTGTTCAAGCTTCAAGCAAGGTAAATGGAAAATACAGATTATGGTGCCTCAAGTCCTCTTCATTTTCCCCACTTGTCAAACATTCCCAGATTCTTCAAAAGAAGAATCTAGCCATATTATTAGCAATAAAATGGCTTATAGCTGAAATTTTGAAAAGATTTAACAATGTTCTTTGCAGGAATTGTGTTTCTCATTACATAAATCTCCAGGCTCTCAGGCAAGCCACCACCACGACAGAGAGCCATTATGTCCTGCTGTGATGGTGTCTCCACTTAAAAAGGTAAAGATTCAGGGCTTTTTGACTTTCTTGCTTTCCATTCTTATTCCTTTTAAAGAAAAAACTCACCACAAACCCACAATAAACCAAACAATATATTCACCACAGAAAATCCCTGCAGATTAATCTGCACTGGGACAGATTAGTCCCCATTTACACCAGTGACCCATGAATGGTCAGGGATGGGCTGGAAAGAGGACATGGATGGACAGATGGGGGGACATGCAGGTTTCTGGACTACCACTGGGAGTGGGTGCAGACTCCCTCCCCAGCCTGCTCCTCCCCACCTCGATGGTGTTGGATGCAGATACAGGTTCCGAGAAAACCAATACACTGCTCAACAGCAAAGCCAGGGGCAACCTCCCTTCCCTCCACTGTGCCTCCTGCGCCTGCTCTTCAGAGCAACATAAAAGCTGAAACTGCCACTTATCTTCAGTCAGAGTGTTTCTGTTGATGCTTGTGGTCTTTCCCAGCCTTGGGATGTGTCCTGCAGGCTTTATCCCAGCTCTAGATGTCAGCTGCATTTTGACCTGGCGCCTCACTTCTGCACACGGACTGCTGAACCTGAGATGTACCTGGGCAGGGTAGGGATCCTTGGTAGTCTGCTAACATGGCTTGGGAAGCAAACACTGGGAATAAAGTAAAAAAAGGTAAAGTGAAATCCCAGCAAACAAATGCTGAACTGATGCAACTGAATTTTTTAATCTTCCGTTGAAAAATAAGCTACCAATTGCCAGGCAAATTTCTCACGTTGATATGGCAACTGGAAACACTGGAAATTAAAAAGCTGAGCAAATGTTCTTGAAGGAGAAAAATAGTCTCACTCCTGATCAGCAGGGATTTCCATGCTCCCTTCCTTAGCCTGCCTTCTTTTAAATTCACAACCTACAGGAACAGCTGTGTCTTGAGATGACACTGATTTTCTTTCCGTCACCAGAGGCTGTTTCTTGGAGGTTGTGGTAACAGCTTTGGACCTCAGTGTGATGGATCTATAGTCACAGCACAGCTCTTAGTCCCTTTTCAGCAGTGACTGCTAGCATGGCCCAAGGCCCCCACCAAACTAATGATATTCCTCTTTCAGTTAACACTGTCAATATGTGGAGGGTAAGACAGGAAACAGACAGAGCTCCTGGTTATCTGAATTATGACTGTATCACTTATATCTCTTCTAGTGTCAGCAAAAAGCTAGTAATGTCCCGAGACTCCTGAACACATCCTGCAACATGGCTCAGTGGGAATGGGTCAGCAGCCTGCACGAAGGGAGCAGATCAGCCTGGGTAGGAGAGCTGCTAGATAGCAGGTTGACTGGAAACAAAGGAATTAATGACCTCTAGGTGTCCGAAGAGCAGCTACAGGAAGAACACAAACATTATTTGCTTAATTTAGGCACTGCCTCTTCTCCATGTCCAGCCAACTTAGTACAAAATAGGAGAGAGAAATGGTTTTTAAGCACCCAAGGCTGCCACATGGGAAGAAGAACTAAACAGGACATTCACATTCTTATGCCAGCTTCTTACTCCAAAAGGATTTAGAGGGGTGAATTAGGATAACAGACTACTAGAAAACTATCCACATCTTACGATAGACAAGGACTGTACTAGTCTGGTATCTGACTAATAAATCTTTTAATTTCTAACCTCTTGTTTTCAACCTCAATTACTTAAGTAGTAACTTTTAATTTACCCATAAAGGTAAAAGTGACCTATTTTAGATATGCCAAGAAAAGTGATAGGTACAGCTGCCAGAGATACTGGGTGAAGGAAGACAGTTCTTGCCATAAAATGCTATGGTCTGTGATGGGGACTTTATTACCTTGTGCTAAACTTTAGGGGAGGCAGAAGGAGGCACCTGCCTTATAAGGTGCAGATGGCAGTGTCCTCTAGAGCTCTGGACAAAGCCAGGAGACTCTTACGTGTACTGTGATGACCACAGGGCTTGACTGGAGCACACAGACCCAACAGAGCCTAGGATGCGGGGACAGGAAGAAACTCATGGTGCTTGGGGCAGTTTTACGCTTGGATTCTCCCTGCTAAACCTCAGAGAGCACCGGGCTGCTTCCTGTCACAGCCTCCCTGCTGATTAATTAGTGTCCTCGGACAGGGGGCTGCCCGCTGTGACCGCGCCAGCGAGGACAGCAGTGGTGCCGAACACCTGGAGCCTGCTTTCTGGGAGGACACCTACTCTAGTAGACAAACCCTCCTACCCTCTTTTCTCTCTCCCTTTACAAATACTGAAAGCATTTGATAATCATGTCAAAGCCTCTCAGATCCAACTGACCATATCTTCTCAAGCCAGAGTTTCATAAATCAGAGTCCATATTTATTCCTTGAAGGGGGCAAGATAACAGTTAAGAACCCACCTCAGAAACCCAGAGGGGGTTACTTTATATTTATTTCATCTTTTCTTTAAACAAAGAGTTGCTATTCTTTTCTCTCCCCACAACGAAGTTAATAGATTTATTCATCAAGTTTTCTAAATTTAGACATCAAACTGATGTTTTTCTCCCACTGCTAATTTTATTCTTAGCAGCACTTACATAAAGGCAAGTATTGCAATATGACAAAAATACAAACCTGCTCTGACCTGGAATGTACCAGCAGGTAAAGTACAGGCAACTTCTCACCCAGGCTATCCAAAACAGCAAATCTTAAAATAGAGCTGACTTTTTTCTTAATGATTAATGTTTTCTCTCAAGAACTACATCTGACCTCTCTGCCTTTCTAGTCTGGCCCTGGCCTACCAGGTTGTACCCTTGCATTACCGCAGTGGTTCAGGATGATGCTGTTTTGCAGGAAGGCCAGAGTTCAGCAAGCAGCATTTTGTGTCCGTACGGTGTATGTGCCTGCTCTTGGGAGGCCACGTCCATGCTCGCAGTCCTTTAGGTGTCAATCTCCTGACATGCTCCCAACCTGTTTCTCTGCAAGCACAGTCACGCTTGGACTGAGGCTGAACTCCCAAGTATGTGCCTTGAGTTTGCATTCTTGCATCTGGCCCAGTTTGGATGATTTGGGCCCAGCAAAGCAAAAGAATCTCCTCCAGCCTCTCCTGAGTATGACTGGTGATCCACACTTGGAGGTGGTGGCCGGCACTGCCTGGCAGACAGAGCGCCCATGGAGCACCTATGCCTCCCATGGTTGGGCAGGCTGCAAGAAACACTTCCTACAGAGCCTCTGCTTCTCACCCACCTTTGCCATTTCCCAAACTGAAGTTCAGTGTTGGCGAAAAGGATACTGCCTGCCTTAACCACTGGGCTGTCTGCTAAAGAGCCAAAAATGCTCCTGTGCACATGCCCCGGAGAAAGAGCCACGGGGCCAAATTCAGATCCTGACATGTAAAGAGACACTGAGCAAGAGTCAAGACCAAACCTAGTTTTAAACCCTGCAGATCACACAAGACACTCCCATGTGTAATTACCACTCAAAGAGGGCAGTTTGGGGTGCTGTCATCTGCAGTGTGCATCCTCTCCACTCTGCTCATTTCTGTGACAGCACCTGTTCCTGTGCTCCCCATCCCGTTGCATCCTGTGTCTTTGCCTGGCTTTACCAAGCCCAACCCCCAGGAAAGCTGCAGGTTTCCACCAGCTTTTGCAATGCCTGAGTCCCACACATTCCCATTGGCCCTGGTCGTGCCTCATTAGTTTGGCTTAATCAAGTGACGAGCATCGCTCAAGGCCGAGGAACTGCTGTAGTCAATGGGGTCTATTCTCCGCTGGATAGACACATGTCACACCCATTAGCATCAATGGGAGTTACAAATGCACAGCGGAGAAAGGCCCCAATGTGTCTAACGTGCATTAGGAAGGAACAGAGGGGCCAGTTCATCCCTGGGGTAAGAGCCTGCAGCTCGGTCATGCCTTGCAGCAGAGCCAAAATTTGACTCTGCTTCAATCCAGCCCAATGGGATAATCACCAAAACAAAACAACAACCAAAAAAACCCTCAACAAACCCCCCCCAAACAAACAAGAAACCAGTATCACCTGGTAGGCTGCTGAGTGCTGTGTAAAACATCCAGGCAAGTGGGCTGGGGGCCATGGCATGTGCAGCAAACAGGCGTCCAAACGCCAGCAGGCTCTCAGTGAGCACCCACACCGAACAGCTCCGGGGCTCTGACCTTCCACGGGGCAGGAAATCTTCCCCTTCTGTGGCAGATAAAAAGCCCCCAGTCTTTACAGTTGTGAAAATGGCAGAATGGAGACCCTGAGGTCAGCCTGGGGGATGGCCAAAAGGAGCAGGCTGCGTCCACAGCAAGCATGAGAGAGGGGCCACCGTGTCCTCTGTGCGCCCTATTCAGGGTCATCCGTCATAGATCCTTGAAATCAGCTTGCCCCTGCCAAGGATCTGGCCTCCTATGAGTAGCTAAAATAGTCAACTGGATCTTTAAGTTTTGCAGTTTTGGGAAGGCTTTTTACTTTCCTATTTCTTCTTTCTCTTTCCATTCAAGTTGCTATTCATTCCCCTTGAGATTTAAAATAAAATTTTAACAAAATTTTAAATTTTGAAAAGGCATTTCTTCAAATACTGTCACAGCCTGGGAGTTCTCATCTGTCACAGTGAGAGAAGAGGGAGCCTGGCAGGTATGATGGCACATATTACAGTGGTGCGCATAGCAGAGATGTCAGGTAGTTACACCAAATGGGTTTTAAACATTTGCTTTTCAATTTGTGCTTAAATTAATGCAACCCCATAAATATTATCATTGGACACTGGGGTCATATTTATTCCTCATGACACTGTTTCACATGTTGGTGTATTACCTAGACATGGGGCATGGTTCCCCCTTGCATCTGCACCTTTCCCATGGAAATTTCTCCTAGAACTTTGGTGATGCTGGGCTTGACTTACCTTTTATGAAAGAAAAATCTTATCCAAAATATGTAGCTCTATATCAGACTACAGGTACTTCACTGGTACTCCTAGAGTTAATAGCTGTAATATATAGTCTAACAAACTCTCTTTATCTTTCTCCATATGTTAATTCCCTCTAATCCTGTTATCAGTACAGGTAGTTGGACAAACAGTATGATAATAAAGCAATATTTATAATACATGTCCTTCAGTCCAAGATTAACCATGAGATTTCCCAAGCACCTAGGGATTTGATTTACCCACTGTGTGCAAATCTCCAGTAAAAAGAAAGTATCCAGGAGAATATATTTGCTGCCACACTGTATTGTTTACCATCCACTTTCCCCTTCATCTGTATGTGTGTCTGATCTATAAAATTTAATTATTCAAGCCCTCAATGATAGTTTAAAGCGGGGTCTAAAGACCTGGGACATTAACAACAGACTGAAGGAGTTTTCCATGAGCATCAGACATACTCTTTCTCATTTCCCAAGTGCTGCCCCTTTCACCACTACTAAGAATTTAAAAAGCCACGAGAAGAGAAAATGAAGAAGCTCTTTTCCCCATGACTGCTACAGGTGCTTGCTTAGTTCTGGATAAAGGCAGCCCCCTTCCCCCCCCAACCCACCACCAGTTTTTTTTAATTCCTCTCAACGTGTCGTAGCTTTATATGAGGCTAATGGAGCAAGGCAATGCTCAAACGTCAAATTAAACTGCACAGCTCTGTAATCACTCAGACTGACATGGCATAAAAGGATAATTAGTAGTTCATTACATGGAACATTGTTTGTTCAGCTAAATTGATTTCTCTCAGCTGCCCATGTTTTCTGTTTACTTAGTGAGTGCTCCACTGCACATTCTTATTTGTGAACTAGGAAATCCCTTCCCCTGAACTTTTTTTCCCCTGTCTAATCAGCACCGAGGTTTTTAAATACAGTTTGCTGGAGGGAGATGAACCTCCAAAATTACAGACAGGTGCATGGCAACAATGGCCTGCATGGAGTGATACGAAGTGCAAAACAAGCTGTGGTAGTGGCTGAGAAGACGTACCCAAGTATCCCAAAAAGGGCTGTGTGTGTCCATCTGCTTTGTACACAGAAATTCCTATCCTAGTTATTTGTTTTTCAACTTACAGTGAACTCGTCTTTCTCAGATAATATAAGAGAAAAAAAAAGGGCAAGGGGTTATAATCTTTCAATGCTGGGAGTGCAAATTCTGAAAAAAAGTCTTCTTTAAAGCCTCCATTTTGCTCACTGGGACCTGCAGAAAAGAGGAGATTAGTGTTTTAAACATCCTTTTCTCTCCTTTTGCAATTAGAGCTGAGGCACAACTACCCAATTTCAAATGTGTCTAAGCTAGCTGCCTCACGAAACCTCTCCACTCGAATGAATTTCAAAATCCTGACAGTAGTTACAAGTCAAAGTGTTGGAGTTATCAACTCCCACACTTCTAGTGTCAGTCTCAATACATTTCTATTTTGCTTAAAGCCCTAACTTCTGTAGTCACTTTCATTACATTTTAAAAAGGCTCCTTGTTTAGGTAAAAGTGTGATCCCAAATGAGTCAGAACACTGGAGAAAACCAGCCAAATTACTTATTTTTCGATGCTTATTTGAAAACTTTTGTTTCACTGCTGCCTACAGCATCTCAGACACCACCAAAAGACACCCACCACACCCCTTTCCTGTGGGCCTTGCAGCTATTACATTTTTGGTGCTGGCATATTTGAGGTGGAAGCCACAATTGTTTTAACCTGATTTCTGAAAGAGGCTTACACAGTTTCTCACAGTGCCCCTGTAAGAAAAGAGGTGCTCACTTTCTCTAACTTCCAGTGACATTTATGGGCAGGCTCCTGCCTTCAATGGCGATATCAAACTCAGATATTCCCATGCCCTGCTGTTTGTTCTGGCCCCCAGCCCCCCTTGGATGTGTTGTCTGTGAAGTGGATCGAAGAGCTGATGCAGCTGATTAAAAAAAAGGTTCCATTTGTGCCAGGTTATTTTCCGGGAAGATCAGACGCCTCAGCCAGCTCCCAACATGGACCCCCAGACAACTGCTTGGCCAGTCGGGAAGGGGCAGGGGGAGCAGCGAGGACGAGCCGATGAGTGGGAACTTTTGGGCTTGTGAGAAAACGAACTGGGATCTGTGGGTAGATCAAGCTCTTGCAATGCGTCCAACCTCGGCTTTACTCATCACTCTGTGGAGCCTAAGGCAGTGCCATGATCCCCAGCACATCCTCGCTAGGCACATGAGGAAGCAAAGCAATTTTAGTGCCATGTAAATCTCTTCAGACTTTTTTCCTCTTCCGCATCTCCTCTCAGTCATATGGCAGGAATCCTTTTAACTACATCCACAGCAGCAAATAATTATCTTTTTGCTTACAACACTATTTTTTTCTACCTGTTCATAGCTGCCCTCAGCATCCTAAACACCACCTAAACACAGATCACCTTTAAACTTAAATTTTAAAACGAAACCATTTCCAACCACGTTGGGAAGATACCAGGGTCTCCCCTTTGGGAATCCCTAAGCAGTTCTGGAGACCATTTCAGTGACAGCACACCCAGTGCTTCAGCAACAAACCAAGGCATGCTTGCACATCTAACAACCCAGGGTGACAGGAACCCCCTCATCTCCTCTGGACATCTCCCCTGAGCAACTATTTTTTTGCTCACTTGGTTAGGGCAGGTTTCCAGTTAGTCTCCCAAGGAACCAGTCTGCACAGGGTCACACCACTGGCATGTGCATTCCTGAGCCTGCCCAGACCCATGGAACGGGAGCACCACACTTGCTCCATCCCCCTGGGAGCTGCCTCTGCATGAACACATCTGGAGAGCCATGGGATGGAGACAGGTTTTCTCCTGGCTGCTGAACCAAAACCTGCTTGGAAAAGGACAGAACAAAACTAGTGTATTACTCTTTTCTTGGCAAAATGTGGGGGAAAAAAAAGACATGAGCTTTATATAGAGGGATATGATCAGTTTGGCTCCTTCTGTTCTGAATTGAAATAAAAATAAATTTCTGTTTGAGTAGCTGTAGGAAAAAACAAAGTGTGAAGGATAAACCTTGAAAGACCTTGTCAATGGTCTCTTCCTTCAATTACCAGCTCAGTGACAGAGCTTGCACCAAAAAGGCATCCGTGATTTCACTCCAATTCTTTCCTCTGCTGAAACTATTGGAAAAAATGACTTGAAAAATTTGATTTCTACCTGTGATTACCTTCAGTGTGATGGAAACATCAATTTTCGAATGAGGAAACTATTTATTAAATGAAAATAGGTCCAGAGGTCCTTCTGACTGCAAAGACAAGTATCAGCAACAATGCTCCCTGTGAGTGACACTGACACTGTCAGGGACTGCTTCCAGCAGCACCTCCTCAGCAGTGACCTAGTTCCTGTAATGGAAATGGAGGTTTCTCTGCAGTCAGGCATCACCCTTTCAGGCCACTGTATAATATTTGGACTATTAACCTCTCCAGACAGAGAGGCATTTTACTATGTGCTGATTTCTCTTGGTTCTTTTGGGTTCTGCTCTGCCCAGAGCAGAGCCAGCTGCTGTTTGTCCACACTGTCGCAGCTTGATCTCATTCCCCTTGCTCCCCACCATGGCTTGCTACTTTCTGCACACTGATGAAGCTTCTGGCCTGGATCTGGCTGGTGCAGAGCAGAGGTGAATCACTGCTGGCTTCACAAGGTGATTTTGCCACACCCCATTTATGGGTACAGCGATGCAGATGATCCTTTTGATGGCAACCTTGGCAACTCACCTCGTCCTTCACCTGTAGTGGCATTGCCATAATTCTTGGGTTCACTCGTGCTGCTGAGGGGTTCCTCTCTGCTTCTGGCTGCTTGTCAGAAATGTGAATTTGGAAAATGGACAGGTCTTGCTTCTGCTGCAGATCATCCTGAGCTCACACAGCTGAAATGCCCAGCAAAGTGCCTTGATCTTTAAACTGGTTTCAGTCTTTTTTTTTTTTTCCTCCCTTACTGGAAAAGTCCTGTAGTATGTCACCCTTTTTACACTCTCTGCCCTTGACAATTTGTTCACAGCAATTAATTGCCTGAAAATCATTTGTTTGATCCAAGACACATCCTTGAAGGGAGTTTCCACAGTCTATTCCTGGCATTTAACACAGAATTACCAGTCATAATGTAACACAAACCAATCATTAGCTCATCTTCTACCTCAGCTATCCAGGCTTTTTTTTTGCTCCAAGGGTCCAAATTTCCAAGTATTTGGACAATGGCACCATACTCCATAACTGTCTCCATTTGAGAGCAGTTAGGTCATTTGGGTTTGGACATCTCATTGCATAGATTTCCGAATGAGTCTGGTCTAGTAACAGCCCTGCTGGAGCCAGTATCCACCATCCCCACGCATTTCCCAGATCCCACTGCTCTTTCAGCAAGAAAACTTCTCCCATGGCTGTTTAAGCACCCAGAATGAAAGAAGCAGTTCTACAAGTTAACAAAGCTAATGAAGCCTGGTTTCCTATACCTCTCATCATTGTCTTCAGTGTCTGAGGATGAAGTTCCAGCAGAAGTATTTGACATAATTGGCCATTTAGATGTTTTTTTTTTTTTAACTCTCCTATATTGATTTTCTACAGTGTAGGCTCCTGCCTCAAGACTAATTGAAAATCTTTTGAAACCTGTAGGAACTTACTGACCTTTGAGACCGCAGATGGACATAGACATCATACTTTTGTAACCCTTTGGTCCCACAGGAAAACAGACAAGCATAGGCCACAGAGCTGAGCACTTAATTCACGCCATGGAACCTCATACTGGCAGAAACCCTCCACCAGACTGGAAGAAGGATGCTCACAGACACTGGTGACAGTGCTCCCTGACCTCCAACAGTACATTCTGTGGCATCTTTCACGGTGCTGGTGTGGAAGTGAATTTAAGTGAACTAGTCTCACTAGGTACTGCACCACTGCAAATTGTTTTCACTTAACTAAATCAACATATTTTCTACCAGTGTTTTAAAATACTCAAGAGCAGACTAGAGTCCCATTTCCCTTCTTGCATGCTTAACACAGTTGCACTTCCGGAGTTCTTGGTTATTATCTTCCACAGCAGCTGATTCCCTTAAATTCTTATACTAGAGATTGAATAAGAAGCTGTTTGTTGGTTTTGCCTTTCTTTTAAGCTACTGGATAATTTTTGCACCTCAAAGATTAGCATTATCCTTCCCAAATGATTCCAGACCGTTATTAGACATATATTTAAAAAAATTCAGACACGTTTAAAATACATTAGTATGTACGAAGTAGACCAGAGCAAGCTTCAAACATAATTCAGTGCTATCACAAAAACATTGACTAATCCACAACATTTTCCTTGCAGACAAAGTAAAAGTTCAAATGTTGGTGAGAAGTTGCCTTGACATCAGCAGAGCAAAGGACTGGAAGACTCACAAGGTGGAGCAAACTCACTCTAATCTGTTCTGACAATAAACAGTTGATTTTAACTAGAGACTTTGAACAACTTTAGCCTTAGCTGAGAAGATCTATAAACTATATATAAAGCTCACTAGCGAACAAGTATTAAACACCACTAACCACAAAAAGTCTCAACATGGTATCCAGCTCTCTCCCTTCTTTTGGAGTATTCTGCACAGAACAGCAATGTTGCAATGAATAATTTTTCTCATGGTAATGAATACACAATTAGATAATAAATGCATCTCAATCCTTGAGAGTAGAGTTGGCATCTACTCTGTATAATGAAGGCTGGAAAGAAGTTAATTCACCTGTCACTGACTACATTCTCAATTACTTAAGTTTGTTACAGTAAAATAAAAAAGCAATCAGAAATCCAGCAATCTCTTTGGACAGTGTCTCTGCCAATTGCTCCTGTGAGAGGGCTGCCTGGTCTGAGCCTTGCAAGCAAGCTCCTCTTTCCCACCCCTCATCTGACTTAGTGCTTACTGACGTGAGAGAATATAACTTCTGTCATCGCACCATGACTAATGAAGTGTTAAAGTGACTACGAGCACTTGTGTGTCTGCCGTGGAGGCTGCACAAGGAGGGAAAACCAGTCCTGTGGCAGAGCCAAACCCACAGCCAGCGAAAGCCTTCCAGAACTGGGTGGCAGAAACTTGAGTCAGACACTGGGGCTTGTTGGTTCTCCTGGGTTTAGACCTCGATCATAGAAAAACTCTCACACGCCTGAAGTCATGAATACCAATGGTGTCCCCAAAGCCAAGGGAGCTTTCCACGTGAATAGACTTTAAAAGAAAACGCAAGGATTTACAGGATTAGAGTCTGAAATTCTTGGCTTTATGTCTTTCAATAGAGTTGTACAGTGCCAGTTACACTCCAGAAATGCTATCACTTTAAGAGACCAAATGTCGTCAAATGCCAAGAACTTTGCAGGAGATGAGATTCGGGGTCTTCTTACTTGGCCAACCTGATGAAAGAGGATTAAGCTCCAAATGAGCCAGATTGCAAATTGAGGCTATAAAGGTCAGTGATCATTATTTTCTGGCTGCTGAAAATAGGTGTTTGCTCCTCTGTCTTTGGCAATTTTTAACCATTATCGATATGTTGGTCCAGACCCAATATATAAAAAATGCTTGTTCCTATATTCAGTTTACAGCACAAGATTTCATATTTAAGAAATAGCTTTCAAGGAAAGTAGCAGTGGCTAATTGTTTCTGAGCATACTGTGCTTAGCCATATACTAATTCAAGGCTACATTTCTGGAAACTTGGATAAGATGATACACAAAATGCCCAAATAGACACAAAAATCAGCATTACATTGAATAAACATACATTATTTCCCTCCATCAACAGGCCTTCTTTGGAAATATCCCAAGGAATAACTCTTTGAGCTCCCACCCTGATTTCACAGTGTCACCTCTAGATCTTCCCATTGTCAATTACCAACATGCTGCTTGTCACTGGATTTTGTATCCAGACGAGGTACATGATTAAGCAAACTGCCATGGGGTCATCTCCAAACCTTTCTAGTTTTTTTGCTATGTCAAAGAGATTGCAACCATGTCATCAGTAATTAATCTGTTCATCCAGGTTTATATTAATGAAATGAAAAGCTGGTAAAATTTAACTAGAAAAGCCAGTATAAATCCATACGCACTTGCAAAATAGCTTATTTTTGCCAGGGATAGAAAGATAAATGACCTCTCTGTTTCTTACACTGTAATAGAAGTAGTTTTTTGGGCCTTCACTTTCTGGCAAGCAGATCCAAGGCAGGGGGAAGAGAAGGGCATGTGAGAGGGTAGAAGGCACACAGGGTGCAGACTCCAGGAGTTAGGAAATGGGAACTAGGGAGCAAGATGGCCTACTTTTTGTACTCTTTAATGTGAGGCCTGTTTTTTTTTAAACCTCTCAGCAGGAATACCAAAGTTTTCCAAGTCATCACCTAGCAACAAAACCCAGAAAAACATTTGCAAAGCAGTTTTGCATCACTGCCATCCCTGGAAGAACTAACTTGTTGAAGGCTGAATTTACTATGGAGAGGGATTGAATGCTCTGTTCTTATTCAGAGTGCTGAGACGTGCAGTCCTCTTTCACTGAGAACAGAAATTCATTAATGCATACACACACATTAAGTGTTGCTTTGGAGGTGTTCTCAGCGTTTTTGGACTACAGGGGTGTGGTTTCAAGTGAAAAGCATGTGAAAATAAATGAAAATAATTTCTTTTACAGTATATCATTCTGCATTACAGATTGCATTTACACACACTTTCAGCACAGTAGACAATAGGATCAATATTTAATCTCAAAATCTATTCTTAGCATTTGATTTCAAACTAAAATAATTTTGATAAAGAAAAACCACCTCTGTAGCAGATCACATTTGCTAGATCTGTTTGAAGTGACAGTGAACAGCTGGCTTAAAAAAAATCTGTTGTATGAACCGAAGTTCTTCCTCTTCCCTTCCCAATGAACACAAGGACTTTTCACCACGCTGACGTCTTTACCTGTCCCAGACCTGCAGATGCTGCTACAAAGGCTCTGCCCACACGGTGCAAACCTATGCTTTCCTAGATGTCCTCCAGTGTGCTCAGAGCACCTTTACAGCCATTTCCTCTCAGCAAGCAGAGACATCATCTCAGAGCCCCATAACAACCTGCCCATGTCAGTGCAGTGTTGGGTGGTGTGTGGGGGGGCCCAGGGTCCTGGTAAGGCTCCCCAGTTGCACTGCTGTGCTGGCTGGTGCTTCTGGTTTTCATTAGCACCACCTCTAAAGTGTCTGTACCATGTTGCATGGCACAATGTAAGCAAATAATGAATTTATTTTTTCCCAATGAACGGGCAGAAATGGTATAGATATCATTGGGCCAAAAAAAAAATTCTAATACTGAAGTTACTTAGGGATAATATTCCTTATGTTTACAAATTCATCTTCCCTGACTGCTGTGGTAGTTGGAAAACTGCTCATGGGCCAGCTCTGTGGCTACTATGTACATGGAGTGCAGAGCTGAACAGAAAGATATCATTAAATTCAGTATGAATTTAACCTCCATTTAACCTCCAAATCTTCCCATTTCAAGTTGTAGATACACTTTTGAGAGGCATTAGATGTACTCCTTAATCACTTTAGGCCAAGGTTTGCAGAAGAATTTACTGGAGGATATGGGTTTTATCCCACAGTGGTTATATAGAATCACTATGCAGCTTTGTATGTAGTCTCATTGCAAGATTGGTTACATCCCTTACCACTCTGGGAGTTTTACACAGCTTCTAAATATTTCCCGGGATGTTTCTGGCTGTTACCGCTTGGCTGCTTTTCCCAGCTGCCTCCAGATAGGGAAAAACATTTGGAATTCCACAGAACTTTCAGTGAACAACAACTCACTCACGAGCATTCCCATTTTATAGTGAAATGTTTGCAAAAAGAGAGCCTGATCATTCTTTTCATTGCAGCTAAATAAATAGTTAAATGCTAAATAAATAGTTAAATGCTAAAATAAATAGTTAAATAAATAGCTAAATATAACATATAAATTATAATATATTATAATATATAAAATAGCTAAAATAAATAGTTAAATAGTTAAAGCTAAAATAAATAGTTAAATGCTAAATAAATAGTTAAAATCTTCCCAAAGTGTCCCCAGGCCTTGGGGAACAAGGATGCTGTCACAGGCTTGTGACCCACCCAGTGGGGTTAAGTGCTGCTGCACCGCTCGCTCAGAGGACGCGCTGCTCCTTCACTCCCAGCTTTATGGGCTGCAGTCACTGGGGGGGGGTCACACACACAAACTGGTGCAAGAGTGGGAAGAAACAGCCCCTTCAGCCTTAAGTCTGTCCTTCTGCTTTGTCAGCTGTGGTTCCTTGCACAGCCAATGCCTGAACTCAGAAGCATAAGAGGGAGGACTGACCCTTCGAGTATTCATTTCTCTCATTTGATCTCAGCAAACCTTTCATCCCGTCACCACTTCCTCTTGTGTTGTGTCTCATCTTTTTAACATCTCTGCGTAACCTTGACTTAGTCACCATTCACAAGGCTAGAGAGGGCAAATGCAATCTATGAAGGGGTTGCTTTCCCCTCCCGAATCATCTTCAGCTTTACCCCTCTCTGTTCCTCTTGCTCTGATTTTTTTACCTTCGTTTTTCTTCCAAACTGTCACCAGGTGGACAGTGGTTGTTAGGCTGAGATGGGAAGATGGGCCTCTCTCAAAAATCAGCATTTCTGTGGAACATATGCTGCTGTCATGGGCTGAAAATCTGAGTCTGAATGAGTCACCCTACTGAGAGTCTCTCACTGCTACCAGGTTGTAGAGAAAACACCACATGACAAATATTGCATGCACACCTGCTCGTTCTGTGCTTTCTGCCTGATACCAACTTAAGATCACAAGTTAGCATTTTTATAATGCAGTACATGTTATAAATATGGAATATGTGGCCTCCAGGCACAGACGTGTCTGCAGCAGGATACTGCACTCACAGGAGCTCATTTTGGAGCGGCCAGAGTTGTCCAGCCATTACAATAAGGGCCTGGGCTTGGCATCTTGGCTACTAGTGCTTTTCTTTAATCTCTTCTTGCAAAATATGAGTAATGTTTTCCTGTGATCTTCTTTAGACTACTGTGGAGTAGAATTCTATTCAGAAAGATCATCACAAAGCAGAATTTCATGAGTAGGGTGCCATGGCAGAGACAACTGTACACTCCAGGCAAAAATAATATCTTCAATCTTCATCCAAATCACAATTAAAAACTCTTACCCTTGTTTCGTCAATTGCACGTGGGCTGTTGCTCTGTGCAAGCTGCTGCCCGGGTCAGCTGCAGCTCTGGGCCTGTTTGCCTATTTTAGTCTCTACGCATTGTTTCATATTAATAAATTCTCATTTTCTTGTATATTAATATATTCAGAATGACAATTGACATAGCTGCCAGCTGCTTCATACTGAAGCAGAACCACAACCAGCAGCATTTTAGGGCCATATTAATGACTTATTATTATAAAGATGCTATCTTGGAGCCCTCATTAATGTCAGTATTGCAGCTGTACATACTGTGAGTAGATGCATCATGATTGATATAAAGTGTGTGTACAGCAGATAGAAACAAGATACGGTAAAATCAAAGCTGTAAGCTTAAATAGGTAATCAACTACTCAGTGAGCCAACAGAATTCCTGAAATATCTGTGGTCAAAAGAGCGGAACATAAACATTTTAAGAAAAGCTTATTAGGAACACTCAAACCATAGTTCACACATATGATCATCACTAGCCTGAGACAGAGAAGTCCTAAATAGCAGAAAAAGGCAGGAAGTGTCTGCAGCTACATCTGTTCTGTGGAGAACAGGAGGAAGATGTTGCTTTCCTAATAGGATGCTGGCATTGGATTAGAAATAAGGATGAGACACAGTACCTACCAAAAACAGACATTTTTGCAAGAAGAGTGTAGTACATTTCAGAGTGTACAAAACACACTGTGGTCAGTGTGTATGGAATTAGTGGAGAAGTGCTACATTAAACTTAGTCCAACATAAAGAAGCAGTGGAGACAGAGAGACAAGCAACACGCTGAGATATTATTCCATTAGTGCCAGCTTTCCCAAAGTCTTCTCCCAGATGAGGTCTCTGGGATCCAGTAGGCTTTGCTGAACAATGGATATTATGTTGAACCTCCTTCTTCCACTCTTTTTGTTGGAAGTTGTTTCCAAAACTCACTACTAAGAAACATCTCTGGAACATTAGTCTTGCCAGAAAATTTAGTTCAAAATGGCTCATAGCTTCAGTTATTGTTGGAGAGAAATGAGTGATATCCAGGTCTGACTAAATAAAATTTCTTTAAGGAAACCAGACTGTACAAAGGTTAAATCAAGAGTGACCCTAGAAAAAAAATGCAACACTTTGGTATTTTAGTAACAGATAATTAGTCCCAAGTGCTATTACTAGTCTATTTTTGGCACAGGTAAAGAATTAGTAAACCACTCCATGTATATTTTTGCAGGTTAGAGGGGAGGGTAGAAGGATTATGGGGCAGGCACATGAAGACAGTTTGTTAAAATAGTTATTCTTGAACTTTTTGACTGTAAATGAAATTTTGACTTAAAACTTCTGTTAAAAGGAATCACATATATATGTTTTTTGTGTCTTAAAACCAACTTTGTGATAGGTGTAATTTTTAAGGGAGAAATGCCAATTAGCAGGATATCTTTACTGTGAGGAATGGAAAAAAGTGAAAGTATTCCCTTATGGTCTGGACTGTCTGATTTTTTTTTTTTTTGAATACTGATCTAAAGATTTTTACCACCAACCTGGGTGACGATATATAATTCTTGCTGATAAAGTTTCAGCAGACATCACCAAGATTGGTTACTATTACAGAGTGAGCCGAATCTCCTGGTCAAATGATTGTGATTCAGTGTGGCTGCATTTAATACAGCCAAATGCAAGGTGATACATCTGGGAACCCAGAGGGCAGATTACAGCTATAAGATGGAAGATTCTGTCTTGGAAAAAAATGACCCTGAGTGAGACTGAAAAAGTCAGTGGAGATAACAGCTTCAACATGAGCTCTCAATGCAAAGCTGCAGCTCAAAGGGCAAGTGTGTCTTCTCAGCGTGTGAAAAGGGAGGTATCAAGTTAGAGGTGGGGAAACGATCCTGCCTCGGCAGGGAGCTACGCTGAGATCACGACAGCAAAACTGGGTCTAGTTTGGTGGTCCATCTGTGCATCTGGGAACTGTGGAAAGAGTTCAGATGGGAATCACACAAATGATACTGGAGCTGGAAAACTAGACCTATGGGGATCTAAGGAGCTTGCTACATTCAGGTGTTTGAGGAGGAGTTTGGGAAGAGACTTGGTCATGACAAATGTTGAAGAAAAAGGTTCTCAGATGACACAGGCAATTTCAGCTCCCAGAATTCATTTTAACAGTAACTGTTGCCACACCAGCATAGCAGAGCCTTCTGGGTTTTCAGAGAAAACAATGCTACCAGCACCACCTGAGAAGGCATTACACCTGATAAAAATACACACAGGCACATGCTGTTGGTTTTACTTGGGCTTCTCATAACAATTATTTCACTACAGAGAAAGATTGTCAAAAGAGAGAGTACTACACTGCCATACCCAAACTCTTATCACCTGGCCTTCTATTGACTGCTAAGGAGGCCAGGTCTGCAATATAGAGTGGTCTCAGCTGTAGAAAAATTAATGATTTTTATTATTATTTTATATTTCATTTTATATTTATTTTAGTATTAAAATTCTGTGATCTGGTCTGTACTTAGTTATATTTGCATATATAACTATATGTAAACACAGTAACATCTATTAGTTAAAGAGAATTCTATCTGGAAGATTATTTTAGTGGTATAAATCTCTTTGTAATAATCCTAGGCCTGCACATATGGGTGGTGTGGGGGGATATTCCATTGATTTCCAGCATGAAAACGGGCTGTGAAGACCATGCTATCAGTTTCCTTACCCTCTCAGCTATTTAAATGAACAGAAATCCTAAGTTTAAAATCAGAAATTACACTGTTTTATAAGAAGATGCTCAGATAACTCGATTTTCTCACTGTCTATGTGAGGATCTACTTTCACTTCTAGAGAAGTCAGAGTGGTTCAGAGAATGTTTGGGGTCATTCACATGACTACCTTAAAGAAAGCCACAGAAGCCTGTACTGCCCACAGCCGTCACTATTTTGAATTTCTGCTAAATGATGCTCTCAGTTTTGCTGAATGATGTGCAGCTAATCCCCAAATACCTGCACTGGTGTGGATAACCCCACCCACTAATTGCCTGGAAAAAAAGGTATCCCATGTCAAGTGTT
This sequence comes from Grallaria varia, assembly GCA_013396735.1. Classification (NCBI taxonomy): domain Eukaryota; kingdom Metazoa; phylum Chordata; class Aves; order Passeriformes; family Formicariidae; genus Grallaria; species Grallaria varia. Next base: position 875,008 of record VWZG01013475.1, on the reverse strand, counting down.
CCTCCTGCAGTAATACCTGGCAGCAAACATAAACCAGACGTTGTTTCCTGACAAGCTATACATGACGCATCATGTTGCAATGTGAAGGAAGAGACATTTTCCCATGTTTACCACCCACTGTTAAACTTGCACAAAGAAATGCCGTCTCTGTCGGCAGAGAGAAGCTCTTCAGACCTTTCAGTCCTTACGCAGTCCAAACATTTTAGGAAAGCTGATGACTGCTCCCTTAGAAAAACAGGTCAGAGGCTTTTAAAATAACCCTCCCACATAAAAATGTTTTCCCTCAAGTTCTAGGAGTCAGAGATTCCTTCCTGCCCTCTCATTTAGGGGTTGTTTTCACAGCCTGCGTGAGGTGCAGCACCGATGGCTCGGAGCAAATCCCCTAATGGCACCTCCCCCCGGTTCCCCAGCACACAGGTTCTGCTAGTCTAGACAGGAGGTCCAAAGCCCACTCTCACTCTCAGCTGGCTGACAGAATTCAGCAGATCACTCTCTACACTTCCATTTCAGAGACTGTAGCATTTTGGATACCTGAAAATTACATCAGTTGGAGGTACTGAGCTGCATTCAGCCCAGTCTCCGTGTGCCACGCCAGTGTCTCGGGAAATTGCTGCAATTTTGCAGGCTGGCTCATTCAGCAAGGGTTACTCAGCTTTGTGCAAAACCATGGCAAGGATGTCACAGAATGCATTCGCAAATTGCTCTTGACTTCAGATTAAGGAAAGTGAATGCTTGCATTTGGAAACTGAATTGCTTTTCTCTGTTTTAACTCAGTGGCAAAGGCAGCTGAAATGCCAAAGTTTTGGTGGGCATAGCCTCAATTTTTGTTTAGCTGAAGTCAAGAACAAAGGCAGAGTAATGTTTGACTGCTCTGAGGAGAGTTGCTGATTGAAGTATGTTGTTGAAGAGTCCTGTTCTGTTATTATGGCATTAACACAAGGCTCTTGGGATCCCTGCAGTTACACCTACTTGCTTTCCTGGGAAGAGAAGTTGGTGGGCTCGGGGAGGCTGGGGGAAGTAAAGGCCCAACAAGAGTTTACACATAAGGAAAAGAGAATATTAAGAAGGAAATGTCTTCAATTTTTTATCCTCTCTGTCTGTTGCCAGGGAACCTCAGACCAAGCCTACACAGGAACCTTCCTTGGATCTATTTCTGATAATAATCCTAATTGCAGCTCAGTTGGTGTGTGCAAAAATCCTTCTTCCCATTTAGCAAAATGAAAGGTTCCATCAGAGCAAGCACATCTGCATGTGCTAAAAATGGAAATGCAAGAGTGATGCAAAATCTATTAAACAAATATTTTTTGGCGGGAGGGGCAGGAATCTAAGAGTGCCAGGGCTGAACCACATAAAAACTGAAGCAAGATGAAAGACTGCATCAGAAGTTTTCCTTGCCAAAGAGGTGTGCACAATAGTTGAAAGTACATATTATGCTGCATTGTTGTACTGTAGATCTGCCATTATAAAAAATTTCCTTTAACTATTCAGTCCAAAACAAGATACACATGGTTAAGGTTTGCACTAATATGGAAATGTCAAATTACCCACACACATAGCCCAAAGCCAATGAGAGGTTGTAAGAAAAAATGAAAGTCACATTTCACTCAGTCCCTTTCCTATCAATCATCCTGGCAGCTGTCAATCAGTTCCTCCAGCTATATATGATTGAAGTGTGCAATGGACAGGGCTTTTAGAGCAGTAACTTTGAAGTCTCCCAAACCATCCATCCTTCCAAGTGTTAAGTAAATTTTGCAAGAGAAAAGCCTGGGTACAAGGGAGGTGGCTTGAGCTATACCATGACGCCAAGAGCCATCCCCCTCCAAGCATGCAGGTTGCTATCTCATGTTCACGTGTTTCCAGATATAGGGGAGATCCTCTTGCTGCTGCATTACTTACAGTTTTTTTCACGGTGTTACTATCCTCAGAGTAAATAGGATCAATTTCTGCAGTTCTGAACTGATCTGCACTAGAAAAATCACTCATCCTTAAAACACACAAAGTCCTGTTTATGCAGAGAGAAGGAACTCTTAGGGAAGAAGAGACTGAAAAGTTCAGAATTCAAGTACCTTGACTCCTGATGAATTTAAGTATTTAGAAAACAGAAATAAACACTCTCATTCTCTTAATCCCACATATAGCAATGCTCATGATAAAATTCTTAGTATTTCTCCTATTACTTCTTTTCAAGTAGAAACTGCCTGATCCTGTTGAAGCCTTTGGGAACCAGCTTTTCCTTCCACAGTCCTCATCTGCCTGGCCATACCAAGCACTATGTCCCATATCAGCAAGAATCAGATTTGTGCCTGATATAAATCAGGCTCAAGATACCATTTAGCCTGAAACATTTAAAGAGTTGAACTGCTACTTGCATGTAACTTACTATAGGAGAGGCATATCATGTTGCTTGCCCTGTCACATATTTTGGATACCTTCATTTACCCTGCAGTTCATTAAAAAGTATGGTTGCCTTAGAAACCACAAAAGTGCAGAATAATTCTAAGATAAACTCAACTGATAGAATCACTCAGCAGTGGTTCAGAGGTACACAGCCTTTCCATAAATTCACAAAGATATATGGCATTAAAAGCAGGGGGAAAAAGATCATTTCCTCATTAAAAAACAGGGGTAGAGAGAAGTGGCCGATTACCCTATAGAAGATGACAGATCACTGTATCGTGTTTCGCGTTCAGGCAGCCTTAGCCTGGGAAATGCCCATGGCCATCAGGTTAAGCCTGTGGGAAAGGAGGAGGCTGGAAAGGATGTGGAGAGCTCAGAGGCAGAGCAGGAGTGGTCTTTCAGGCCACAGTTTCCCTGCAGCTCTGGGAGGATGAAGAAAAGCAATATGTATGTCTCCATTTCCAGATGTTCCCTACAGAACAGGCTCCCTCTGCTTGCTTCTGCTGGAGGCATTTCCCCATCCATGCGAAGTGCTTCATTTAGGAAGTATAAATCTGCTCCCTCCCCTTTCCTGCTCCCCCCTTCTCTCAATTCAGAAATGCTGAAACTTGTCTGCACCAAGGTGATGAATTCCTATCTGAAGAGCATAAAGTGAGCTCCCGAATGGAATGTGATCTCTTCCAGCTAGTAAAAGTTTTATAACCAAGGACAAAAAGACCCTATAAAAATAAAATAAAACAAAATCAGGCACCTCAGCTGGTATAAATCAGCACTGCCTAACTCCAGTGGAGCTTGCCTTAGGCAGGGGTGGAAATTTTGAGGTATTTCCAGTACATGGATGGCAGGTTTATTGGAAGTCATTAAAACTCAAGTTTTATTCAAAAATAAAAAAAGGGGAGAGAGGATAAAAAGGAAATATTTCAGACTTCTCCCAGGACCATCCTCCAACAAGACCCCTTCAGTCAATCACTGGAAGTGGCTAGACATGGACACTGCTAGGACTGCTTTTTGGTTTATTTGAGTACATTAACAAAATAATTTACACCCATCATGGCTAATCCCTGGTTTAACATGAATAATTAGTGAACCCCTTTCTGTATTGCTCCTTCCTGTTTTCTACATGCTTGCTTTCAGCTGCCAGAACTTTGCTTTCAGGTACAGCTGGTATATCATACTTGGAGCAAGAAGGTCAAAAGTAGCCCCTGGAGAGGGGTGAAGGTCCCCAGCTTTTCTCAGCTTATGGCATAGTTTGCTGTGGTGCTTCACATGCAGTCCCAGTGCCTGAACAGCCACCAGAGCCACTGCAATGTGCTGGGTCACACCCAGGGAATCCCCAGTAGTTTCAGCAGGGAGCAAAAGTCACTAATTTACTGACACACTCAGATGACTTGGAAAAAAAACTGGTTTTGTTCAGAGCAACATCTTCCTTGGTTGCTGGTTTGCAGCAGATTTCTGAACCTGGTGCTGAGAGGCAGCAGGAGTGGGGGGAGATTGGGAACAGGGCACTGTAGCCACAAGAGAAGTAAAATCTGATTTATTTCTTTAACAGTTTCTGCAGCTTGGGTCCTGCTTTAACCAACCAGAGAAGAAATCCAATGCCATCAAAGACAGCAATATGACAGCTCATCCATGGCTTGAAGGCTGCACATCAAGAAGCCCATCCTCAGGGATGCACTAGCTGAGTTAGGTTTTTTAAGTGTAGCAGTCCCAGCATCTAATTTCACTGGACACTAGAGCAGAGATCCCTATGATCCCTTCTGAACTAAAGAGCAAGAGAACCTCTGCAGATGCCCAGCTCTATTTGACTACTAATGACAGTAACTTGCTTGTCTATTGTGAACATTAAGCCTTGAATAACTACAGAAAAGTCAAAGCAATATATATAAGCAAAGGAGGCACTTGTAAAAAAGGTTAAGAGAATTCAAACAGCGCCTTATTTAATATAAACAAAGGAGCTGATCCTTCTCTTTGATCTCATCCATCCTTCCCTCCCCTAGAAAATAGAGAAGCAGAATACAAAGACCCAAGCATGCCAAATAGGGGAGGGAGGAAAAAAAAAAGGCAGATCACCAAGGTAAATGATTGACTGTGAGCTATTCACTTCACAGGACTATGATGCTAAGTTTTGTGTGGGTATCCTCCCCATTTGAGACAGCCTCTTCAAAGATCCCAAAGCCTACTGCACTCATTTCACATCCCCTGACCTTCTGCCAATGCTGAGGAAAGAGCCATGCAACTTCACACTCAGACTGGAGAAAACTAGCCTTTGTGAAGTATGACCTGAAACAGAAAGGCTGAAATAACCATCATTAGGAAAGGGCTGGAGAGCAAGAAATATTCCCCATAAAGTTGATGGCTTGGCAGGATAAAAGATGTCATGGATCCACTTATATGTGAATTCCTTCTGCCAATCAGATAGTGTCTAGAGGTGCAGCTTGCCCCTCTGGGGGAATCTAATTTCAGACACAAGATCACTGGATTTCCTTTTTCCTCAGATCAGGCTGTATCTGGAGATCAAAGCCCCGCCGGGAGCTGGTATATAGTATATTCTCACTTGGATGGAACTGTAGCTCCTGTGAATGCAAACATGGCAAGAGGAGAATACATCCTTTATGTGACATTTCCTATGTTTAACCACTCATATTGCTGGCCAGAAGCAACAGATTTAAAGGGCAGATTTAGTCAAATTCTGCTCTTTGTGCTTTTTCTGTGCTATTATGGTGCATTATTAAGGGTGATGAGGGATCTGTTCCTTTGCTACCCCACCCACCCCAGTCATCTTCCAGAGCAGGCAATATATGACTCCATTCATTGTGATGCTAACGAGTTCTATTTAGCTGTATTTAACTGGATATCATGACTCCATACGATGACCTTTCACTCCTGGGAAGTAGTTTTAAATTTGATCCACAGCAAAGGAAAATCCCTCCAATTCATTGGCTGTGAAAGGTCACAAGTGAAATGTGTTTTGATGGTATCTCCTTGTGGTTTAGCTCTCAGTATACCTGAGCATCAAGCTGGTCTGAATCAGCTTTTGTGCTGGCAGTCTGAGTACCAAACACCCTGAGAAAGCACTGTGGAAAAGGCAGCCAAGCCTCTGCCAGTGCCAGCTGGTGTAGGTAGTGCTTGGAGAGAATGCTCCGTTGAGCCCAAGGCATGTGCTACCCAGGATGAAAGACAGAGGTCCTACTCAGCTTGAGTTGATATTTTGACATTGCAGTTATAGGAAAATTTTTACCTGAAGATACTAAAAAATGCAATTAAAATTCAACATTAGGTAGAAACACACAAAGATCTGATGTCAACATCAGACTGACGCCACAGAATACACTTGTAAATATGACTTCCAGGACAGAAATGGATAGAGAGAAAAGGAAAGGACTAAAATTGTGTTAACGCTATGGTGTTAAAACTTCATTGGCAACTCTTCTTCCCTTGGCTAGCAAGTTCATACAAGCCAAACAGCTTGGAATATCAAAATAAAAGGCTGGGAAAAAAATAGTCATCTTGTCTTTCCTCCCTTCTTTGTGGCCTTTCCTCATGCAGAAGTGTAGGGTCTTGTTTAGTTCTTTTCATAAAAAACCTCCACCATTTGGCACTGTGATATGGTGTACCATATACAGGGTAGGAAGGAGTATTGTTTTACTAATTTTTCATTAATTAAAGTTGTCATTACAGCAACAACTAGAACTATCAGTCAAATAAAACCCCAAACAATCAAACAAGCCACCCCACCAAAGCAGTAAGAAGATTATCCTTCTAAAAGCTTTCAGTGGGGAAGGGCAAGTACTGTCTGTCCCCTTTAACAGCAAGGACAGGGGAGACACAGGTGGCTGAAGAGAATTCCTCTCTCACACCAGCTTGTGGCAAAGCTCAGATCCCAACCTGGACACTCCCAACCTGAATCACTCTTCCAAATCATAACAGGGGTATCAAATGTAACAGAAACCAGAGCTTAAAAACAATAAAACCCAAGAAAACCAACCGTACAATGGGAAAGCTTAGTCACAAAGTTGTGGCAGAAAAGCAACTGGTTTTGTGGTGGCTCTGATAACATTTGTACAGCTGTGAGCCTACTGCTGAGGTATTAAATGAGGTCTCTCTGTATTTAAAACACAAGGAGTGCCCTGAAAGTCAGTCTGAAAAGAGCCTTCCCTTCTGTAAAAATCTTCATACACTTTCACACCAAGATATTTGAAGCCAACATGAGGAAGAACAACAGCATTTTACTCCTGCTTAGACACGTCCTGGCTATGCAGCACAACTAAACCAGGCTCAAAAAGTGAATATTGTCAGTCACTGAAACTCTTTGCTGATTTCTGACTCTGAAAGTACAGAAAAAACATGCAGAATGCCAAGCCTGCCAGGGACACTGAGCAGCCTCAGGGTTCAGAATGAAAGGTGTTGCTGCCACCACAATGTTCCAGTTAAGTCTCAGGATGGTGTGTGACCAACTTCTGTTGCCATCAGCATGTGAACGTCTCCTTACTAAGGGCGCAATGACAGCTCTGGGGACAGGACATGGAGCAGCAGGGTAAAAAGCATTTGAAGTGCAGGAGCTTACAGGCAAAACCAGCTGTGTGACTAAAATGCTCCTTATTTTGTCTCACCTAGTGCCAAATCCATTCATTCACAGCATACTCAACGCTTCCCCAAAATACACTCAATTCCCCGGGAACTCACTGGGCTTGTCCAAGGAAAGAGGGCAGCTGGGAGTTGTCACAGATAGTCCTACAACAAGATACATCAGAGTCCTGTATTCACCACATTTAAGAGCTATGTCCAGAGCAGAGTGGATTCTTACTTTATATTGCCTTGAACTGATGCCCAGAGTGACTGGCAGTCAGCATATGAGAATTGGAACAGGCAAAAATAAGGATGTTACACGTGTTCTCAGTCAGATCAAAATTCAAGGTGACTCTAACCTATGGTTTTGGCACAATACTGGAGCAAGGAAATACAGCTTATATTCCTACCTTGACACCTCTGCTGTGGAAGCAGAACAATTCTAGCTGAGAGCTCTCAAGAATCTCAAGTTCAGCCGCTTCAGGTTTTAATGCTGAAAAAAACCCACCAAATAAAAACCCAAACAAAAGCTAACAAAAAACCCCCAACAAAACCCTAAACAAAAAGAAAAGCACAACAAGGGCTAGTTCAAAGGTGACCCTACCCTTGTACTACAGTCAGAATAAAACATAAGTAGACCAGGAACACCCAGCCCTCAAAGTTTCTGACCTAAAATGCAGAAGAAATACACAGGGAGGTGAGTTAATAAAACACACCTGCAATAACTTCTTTTGGAAACATGCCTCAGCTGAGGTACTTGGCTTTACTCCCAACACTTAGCAACAATCCCCAAATGTCACAGGCTGCTGTTTAACAGACAGCGCCATTTCCAGGGGGTCCTAAGAAAACCTGAACTGACAGATTTATTTTTTTGAAACACTGGAATAACTTATAAAGCTGTCAGAGTGAGGTTTTATTATTATTATTTAAAACATGCTCCTATGTAAGTCCTTGTATGACAAATTTTAGCCAGCAGGTAATTTTTAAAGTCGAGTGATAACTCCAGAAAGCTGAGAATACATAGAAGCTCTGACACAGCTTTAATTAGAGGCTTGTAACCAAGTACAAGTAAATTAGTACAATGTGTTGGTTAGAGGCTCTTTGCCGTTGAAAAATCACTTAAATTAGTAAACTGTGTTGGTTTGAGGCTCTTCGCTGCTGAAAAATTACTAACACCTCTGCTTTGTTCATAAGACACTTTTATGCAGCTGAACAGATACATCTTCCTAATACAGAGTTCAGAAGTAAAGTCATACTAATGAGTCCTTATGTACCTTTTGTGCCTCCATTCCCCCTTGCCCTTAAAGAGTACTGTAGGTTAATTAAGTGGGGTTAAACTGCAGTTCTTCATTCTGAGGAGAAAGTCAAAACACAACACACAGTTGTGACTCTCCTCACAAAACTACTGTTGACCAGTTTAGACATAAATGACCAATGCCAGAAGGGTCTGTGGATCCAACTAAACTGCAAGTCACCTTTGCTGTGTGGCCTTACCTTGATCTGTTCCGTCTAAATAAATAAAATTACACACTTGCAATTAGAAGCTGCTGCTGAGGTTCCTGTTTCAAATGTTCCTGTCATTGCTGCTTTTGCATAACTTTTTAATTTCTCACTGTTCCATCTCAGGTGTTTCTAGAGACCTGCACAAACCATTCTGATTGATCTCACCTTTCCCTTGGAATAGCTTTTAATTTAATTCTCTCCTAGTGAATTGCAAGTCTTGTCTCACTTTTGATATATAACCACCATAAAGGAAGGCTTAGTCTGGCTTGGGTTATAGATTAAGAAATAGTTAGATGTAGGTAAAACTAAAGATTTAATAAAATGGACTTTCCTTGTTGTTTATCTTTTTGGAAGCTTTCATAATCCTTAAAGATGTCTTTTGTCTTCACTTCTGTCAAGTAGTTTAATTTCCCCATTTAATTTAAAACCCCAAAGTCTACATAGAATAATGAATGGAGAAGTATTGAATTCTTAGGATATATCTGACCTGTAATGTAGTGCACAGATATCTGAGTCATCATTAAATACTCTAGCCTGGATATCAGAAAGGATGGCCACCATAGCCACTGGTACCTGAGCTATCTCTAAGATCACGTACACATCTTCTTTAAATTTTCATCTCCATGCTTAATGCCTTCACCTTGTCCAAGAGCAGCCCCTGGATCTGCAGGTCCAAACTGGGACTGTAGCCATCCTGAGCCACGGCCTCATCCGTGCAAGGGGCTGAGCACCACAACACTGAGCAGCTTCAAGGGCAACTGAAGGGGCTCAGCACCCCGCTGGGTTGAGCTCAGGCTCAGTGATGTCCTGGGTGGATGCTTCCTGAAGTGCTGGTAAATTCACTGAGGCTTGGGTTTTGTGCCAAATAAATGCCAGCTGAGGACACTATGGCTGCCCGGGGGCTTTCTTCAGTGTACATGTTCTACTCAAAAAAAAAAAATTCTACTGTAAGTTTTTCATTCATAAACTGATGTTCTCCTTTTTCTTCCTCTTTTGCCCTCTCTGACTTCTGCCCTCTCTCCTCAGCTGCCAAGAAAGTGCCCCTTTGTGTGCGGAAATGCCCAACAGTTCACAGAAGTTAACTAGAAAAGACACATTCAGCCCCTTTCTGTCAAAATGCCTTGACACTCTCTGCCCAAAAGACCCTTTTGCTTTGGAAAGGCCCTCCCCCCTTTTACCTCCCTCTTGAACTTACCCTGCAACAACAATGCAAAATAAATAAGTAAAAGAGGCACCCTTCTCCCCGCCCCCAGCCTTTGCTGCAGGCCTTTTTTGTTGCAAAATGAATTTTATGGAAGACGCTCCCAAAGTCCAGACCAGTGCAAACTGCTGCCACTCGGAGTTATATTCACAGAAATTATATTCCGCTTCCATGACTTTTTGCTTTTGCCTTGATGTTGTTTTTTTCGGTGGCTTGGTTTCTTTGGCTGTGGGAAGAGATCCTACCGTGCAGGAGGCCCCGTGGGTCTGTGTGTTAGAAGGAGGGACAGGCAGTGCGGGGACCGTCGGGAGCGCAGCTCTCCAGCCGCCCCTCGCCCAGAGCACAGAGAGCTCCCAGGGCACAGTTGGCACAGCCCAGAACGGAAACTCCGGGTTGCTCTTTTGGGTTAGGAACAACTACGTAGCAGATGAATTATCTCAAAATCAAAACACAGCACTGAAAGAACAGACTGGAGCATTTCGATCAAGGTTTCAAGGTCCTTTGAATGCCCATCTTACTCAAAGATACTGAGCATCAGACGTGACTCCTATTAAGCTGTCGTATGTTAAGACAAGAACTAACGCTACTGTTTAATTAAACCTTAGACTTTTTTTGCAGTATAAAACTTTCTAAGGCCCGAGAAGGAGTCCTGCAATGGGTAAAACAAACATGTTGACTTAGACCCAGTGTTACGGGGCGAATTTATTGCTGCGTCCACTTTGGTCAGAAATTGAGGGGCTCTGCCCAATGTATATCATCTGCCTAGAAATTAATGGAGGTTTTACAGGAGGATGGGCTCTTTGGAATTTGTAGCTATGTATTTTTAATACTGTCAATAAACTACTTCCTTGAGACACAGAAGGGCAATAATGGGAGCTGTTAACAAAGTGTGAAAAGAAACGGGCAAGCAAAGGTTAATCACATGGCTGTCCACTAATGACCTCTCCAGCCCTGAGTTTAAACCCTTCGCTACTTGTAAAGACCAATCACGTGAATAATTTCCTGTCTGAGGTAGTCTTTATGGTTAAGAATAAAAGCTGAGCTTATTGTGAAAAGAAAGTGCTCAGCAGGGGAGAAGGTTATTATTTTTAAGCTGATCTAAACACCTGGGTTTCTCAGTAGACCCTATTAAACTTCCTCCATTATGTCTAAAGATTTCAATCATTCCTACCACAGTAGTAAATTAGTGTATTACTGCTTAAAGCAGATAAGCTGTAGTGATGGGGACATCCTAAGCTGATGCTGCTCACCCACCCTGAAGAGAGACCTATGCAGCCAGTTTCTTCCCCATAAATAAGGCAACAAGACCCGATGCCATCCCAGAATATTATCTCCTTTCAGTGTGCTGAGGTGTGAGAGGAACATTGACTTCTGCAGCTGAGAGGGCCACAGCACAGACCAAGGCTGGGGCATGGGAAGGTGCCTGTAAGCAGGTTGGTGTTGGAGCAAGGCTGTGCCTCAAGCTGCATGCATGGGAAAGCAGATGGAAAAGCTTGCTGCCATCTCTTCTAGATTTTACCAGTGACAGCCAGGGAGAAAGCAAAGAGCACGGAAATGTGAGATATTCCTGCTTGAACATTTAGCTTTTGTGGCAAAAAGGAGTTTTGTGAGTGACAAAAACAACGCTGTCCTAGCCAGCAGCTCTCTGCCCTCACCCTCTCTTCCTTCTCCTCTCATCCCCACATTATTAATTAGATTTGGGATTGTTTTCCCTCTTGGACTTATGATTCTGGAAAATGCCTGGACATCACACTGTGCACAGAGGGAGGAGTAAGAAGCCTCTCTTCCTTCCAGCACAGCTTACTGCTGCTGGAATTCCCACAGCTCACCAGCACATCCCCACCAAACACAGCACTGACCAGGTGCTGTCCCTGTTCCCCCAGCTCTCCCAGGGCTCTTCAGTGGGGTAGCAGAACCCAGCCCCTGGCCAAGCAGCCCTCCTGAGGCTTCACATAACGTGTACGCTGTCCTGACTGGTTTGTTTATGGATTTGTATAGAAAGAGTGCCAGATTCTCAGCCAAGTCCAGTTTATCTCAGGGTAAACTGCACTTATGCTATTTATTTCAGTCCTGATTTACACACGTCAAACAAAATACCTGCAGATCTTTTCCCTTCTCAACTTCCCCCAAATGATTCCTCTGGCATATTTAAACCAAGACAGTCTGCAAGAGTTGTAAAATGAGTGTGAGATTTTAACTCAGGTCAACTTAAAGTGCCCACCTTACAGTCTCTGGAGGGAATGATATTATACCTTATTAACCTGTTTAAAATTCTGCCTAGAAACTCTTTGATATTGCATGGATGGTGGTATTGCTTTTTCTACTTAATAAATGGAGTCCTTGAGTTTTCCAAGCAAGCGCAAGAGAGAAACTCTTCTGTTCTGTAAACAACTGTGTGTCCAGTTTCCATGCACGGATACCCAATTTGTGCATGCAACTGTAGTTATTGTGCATTCAAATGGGGCACACCACTAGTCACGGGCCTGGGCTTCTTGCCAGTTTAAAAGTCAGCCCTTCTGTATGTAGAAAGAGAAAGCAGTATCCAATAGAAACAGTGCTCTGCATGCACTCACAGGTCTTATTCAAGGCTCTCAGAACAATGTCTAACTGTTAATCTTCTCAACACTGCCGTGAGGCAGGGATTATTTTATCTACATTTTACAGTCAGAGGAAACTGAGGTTAAGTGACTTGCCCAAGGTCAAAAGACAGATTTAATGACAGGCTCAGGATCTAGCCATGAGAATATGCTGCCCTGACACTGGCCGCTACACCTTGGGGTGGATGAGGAGTAAATGTGTCCTTCCTGCAACATCCGAGCAGTGTCGTTTGCTAAAGGTCTAATCCAAGGAAGCGCAAACAAAAATCTGCAGTGGTGCCAAGATTAGGGAAATATCTCCTCTGTGGTTGGGCTCTTTTTGTGTTGTAAATGCAGAGGCTGAAATTTCCAGAGATGTGGATGCCCAATTTCCGCTAACATTAATAAGCTGATGTGTCCAAATCCTGTAGGCAGCTTTGAAAGCCTGTTTGTACTTTCCCTCTTCCTACCATTCAAGCATAGAGTAAGGTCAGGGCTTTCCCATACCCTCTCCCTTCTCTGCCGGTGGAAAAATTCTGGCCATACCTTCACTTACTCTGCAGTGAATGGATAATGTCACTGGGGATTGATTGATCTAATACCCACAAAAGGCCAGAGGAGAGATTCCCTTGGTTGCCACAGATACTGGATCAGGACCTTATCTTTTTATGGCACTCATATCTCTCTCACTATTTTAATATCTGAACATCTCGTGGTTTGTAATATATTCCACTTCCTAACTCGCCCATGAGATACAGAGGTAGCATTAATCACTTAATCCCATTTTACAGATGATGAACTGAGGCACATCAGACTCCACACTCATTTCAGTCTGAACTACTCTGAGACACTCTTGGCATAGGCAAGAGGACGAGATAAGCACCTGCAGCCAGAGATTTAGACACTGTCTTAGGAGGGGATAGTACAGCAAGAATGAACAGCCCTTTGGAAAGTGCCTTTTTTTATGTTGACTGCGAAGGGAGCCCGGATGATGAGGTAGTTAAAAATCCCTCCCTTCGAGACAGCTACTGCTGGGTCAGGTGAATCCCCCCCTAAATGACTTGCCCAATGCCATGGAGAAAGGTTGTGGTAAAGGAAGAAATTGAGTCCCAGACACAATCACAAGGCTATTTTCCTTGGACTGAGCTTTGATTTCGGGTAGAGGATTTTTTTTTTTTTGTTAAGGCAGGAAAAATACTAATAAGTTTAAAACTATCAGCTTTCCTTGGATTAGTCACTGGGAATCTCGGCAGCCGGGCTCTTGAGCTCTGGCCTCTTTGACTTTCGTATGTTTAGATGTTCAGGCCCTAATGAGTTGATCTCGTTGATCTTTAGGTACCTATTCATATGCAAATCCTGGCATTCTACTTTTGCTAAATAATCTTTGTATTAACACATGAAATAAATTTTTAAAAAAGAAAGTCAGGCTGTGGTAAATCCTCATACTTAGGTTTGTTTGCATTTGGATAAATGATCATGGTCCCTCTTTATATGATCTTGCTGTACCCCTGTTAGGAAAAGGCAACGGGAGGGGAAGCGGGGGGAATATTGGATGGGTATTTAGAAATCCAACTTTTAATCTCTTCCACATCATTGTAAATGTTTTGTCAAAGAAATAAAAAAATTGTCCAAGAATGAAGAGATAAATATGCAAAAATATGTTAACACCTCAGCTTCCTCTTTGGCCAAATTTTAAAAATTAACACAGAAGTGTTCTCATCCTAGTGTCCCTAGGTGGTTAGTCTACTAAAAAGACCAGATCTGTCTTCTAAGGCTCCAAAAATTATGGCTGGCCACAGGGAGGATGCCTTTTCACTGGAGATTTTACAGGTTCACAGTGCATGTTCGTGTGTGTGAGAGACATGTACATCACTGTGCCATGCCAGAGCACACTCGAGAGATTCTGAGCATGAATCCTGACCCCAGCAGTGAATGAAAAGCACTCAATGACTTCAAAGGGTCCTGGATTTCACCCATCGTTTTTCAGACTCTGAAGCTTGCCATCATTAGTGCTTTGCTCTAAAAGCGGTGGCTGCAGTGCAGTAAAGTCATATGGGAATTTCATTCAACTCTGCAACAAACTTGTACTGTCTCTGTTTAAACTCTGTGTATGCTACAGTTATGTACGCAGTGCCTACAGTACTGTTATGTATATTTAACTAGGTTAGTCACAGAGAATAATCTGAAACACAGAAACACAAGAGAACTGTTGCGGGGCCTTGAAACCTACCCTGGGCACTACATATACGCATGTAGGTATTTACAGATGTGTGTATGCACTTTAAACTTTCCAAAAAATCTCAGCCTTAATTTGAACAACTTGCTTCGATTTGTAGCTTTCATTTGCTAAGGAAAAGCTGTTTAGGAGCAAATGCAGGTTGCAACAAAATGTTAGGAACAAACTGTCCAGGATCTTCTTTCACAACAATACCACGCGCTTACAAATCTCCCTTTAAGAATAAAGTGGTAGTGCAAACACCTAATTAAAAAAACGGCTTGTATTCAGAGTTACTAATTAAAAATCCTCATGTTCCCCCGACTTTTTCCCCCCTCTGTGGAAATCTGCAAGTTATTTAATTGAAGTCCCATTTTGTCGGTGCAGATGCACGAAGTGTCTGAATCATCAAACAGATTTAGGGTGTTTTGATTGTTGTGTGTGCCTCATTGCTATTCCCAGAATGTCGAGCTGAGCTTATGCTGATCGGCAGGACTTAGAAGCATGAAACAGTAAAAGAGTCCTTTCTTCTCATCCCAGCCCCATCCCCCTTGCCCCCCTGGATTTACATTGAAACTTTGCCAATCTCAGATCGCACTCTGTCTGCTGCCTCTGCATTAAAATGGAGCCACTTGCCTGTTTCTTTGGCCCCACACTCCATCTTCAGATTCCCCCTGGCTGCCCTAAGACACCCCTCATATTGCTTCAGTGAAACTTCTTTAAGAAGACAATTTCATTTTCTCTCTTTTTTTCTTTTTTTTCTTTTTCTTTTTCCCAAATAAAAATCCTTCTCTGTTTTTACGTTTGTGTGCTGTGTGAAAAGAAAGGAGGCAGAGGAGGAGAGTGAAGCCTGTTTTCGTCTAGAGGTGAAAACAGCCTGGTGAGCAGCAGGTGCAAAGCCCCAAAGCAGCTGCTTACTGCTCTCAAGTTGAAGCGCCTTGGTCCCCCACCCTCCACGCCAAGAGCACTTCATATAATCCTCTCATGCAATTCACACTGTAATTGCAGATATCCAGACTGCTAGGGCTCATTTTATTATTATTTTTACTGATAACAAGATCTGCAAACAGGGGACCAGTCACAGTAATTAGCTGTGTGTTGCTAGGCAGCTTCTGCTGAAGCAACTTGGATTCTTTTCCTTTCTTTTTCATTCCTTTTAGGGAGGGGAGGGCACGACTGCTTTGCCCCCTCCTACCTCTCCTCTTTTTACCCCCTTGACGGCCACTCAAACTAGCACATGGGGAACTTTCTTGCTGGCTCTGTAGGTCCTTTTATCATCTCGCCTGCCTCTTTCGCTCCTTGAGACGCAGGCTGCTGGATGGGTGCTAGCAATGAAGATTATTGTCTTGAGGACCAGCTTGTTTTCTCAAGGCTCTGCTTGTTACATTGCTAATTATGGGTCTATGGGATCCTTTTCTGATATCTAAGTGGCATGGATTACTGTGTAATCATTTCCCACTGGGGAGGGGGATCTTTTTTATTATTATTATTATATACCTCTGGACAACTTTTCAGTTGCTTTTATTTAGGTAATTGCTCTTCCCTGTAATCCAGGAATTCTTATTTTTTAAAACATGTTATGGATTTCACCAAACACTAGTTAACATGTTAATTACTGGTAAATACACACTTCTTTTCCTCTCCTGTTCAGAGTGAATACAGATCCTATGAATGTGTTGTTTGTTATCTGTACCCCTTATGTGTTATCTCTGTCTAATAGGACACTGTTGTTTACGGAATGAAAAGTTGGAACATGGACATTTGGCTCTAAACTTTTGGTTTAGATTAGGGCTTAATGAGTTTATGCTTTTTTTTCCCTCAGCTTTATTTTTCAAGCCAAAATATAAAGGAATAAAAATCAGTTTGATGACATAATTATTTTTAATAACCTGAACAGATTTTGCAGTGCTGAGACACTATGAAAAAGCCTGGAAAATGGGATCCTTTATTTAGTTGAAGAAAGCCTGATCCATCTGCCATGAAGTCAAGGCAGATTTTCCACTGAGTCAGAGAAACTCACATCAGTGTGGAAGACCAGACAAGTTTCTTCCAGAGTGTCCTGGTAACACACCGGGGTCCAAACAGACAAGTATGGGTCAGGCAGAAGGGAGCGGAGGGGGGAGGACATTCCGGTAGGATTCAGTTACTAGAAATGTTTTCAGCTTGCCTTAAAATGGCTTATTTTCCTGGCTTATGAGAACTCTGATTTTATTTATTTTTTTTTAAAAAACTTAACTTACTGAGATCTTTCTGTTATGCTGCATTTCCAAGTTTTGTTAAATAAAACTATTGCTCAACTGACAATTTTAAAAGAAATGGTTGAAAGACTCGAAAGTTCCAATCACCTCACTGCAAGAGTGGTGCTAGGAAATTGATGTTTTCTACAGAGACTTTAAGAAATCTCAAAACAGACTGACACAGAACTAAAATGGACAAAAAATACCCTATTTTGGGGACTGCCTAAGTGAATTCTGACCGAGGTGTAAACAAGAACATTGTAAGACTGACTTAATCTGTGCCATGCTATCTAGGATGTCAAAGACTCATTCTGGCAATGAGGAACACCCAAAGCATTGGTGCTCTCTGGGGACACCTGCTTCCCACGGGCCACGGCTCATGTCAGGATTCCGAGTTTCATAATTTTTATGGCATTTTCAATCACTCCAAAACTGGTATGGTGAAAACTTTCAGCTGAAATATGCAGGCCGATTGCAGTGTTAAGAGTGTTGTCAGACTCCAGCATCACCATGGACAATAATCTAGGCAAAACACAGCCCAAAGAGCTGCTGGACTTGTAGCAAAGTAAACACAGTCCATTACTGATTCTCAGCAGTCAGTCCAAAAGTGCCTTTCCCTGGGGGACCAACAGGGATGTCCACAAGCTTTCAAAATAAACATAATTCAAGGTGACACAGGCACACCAGGACCTGCATTAAGGATATGTCAGAAGAAGTAAATTGCAAACTGGCAGAGTGAGAGAGAGCAGGTCAAGTGATACAGTGAAAAATCCCTGTGTTGGTTCCTATGAAACTTTCAAGCAGTTCAATTGGTTCAGTGCAAATGCTGTTAGCTGTACAACTACTGTGAATTTAATCTATAATGTCAAAAGAGTTTGCATTCTTTGCCAGCAGAAATGTTAATATCTTAGAGATGCTCCTGACGATGAGATTTATTAGGCTAAAAAGTGACAACGCCTGAATATTTCCTTGAGAAACGTGTTATTCCATCTCAACTAAAATTAAAACAGGTCAAGTAAACAACTCTGAAAGCTGGAAAACTCAATTTCTTGCCCATCCAATTATGCCTAGCTAGACCAGCCTGTACAATTTTCCATTATGACTGTTATGAACTGTGTGTGGTCCCCTGACTGTACCATACGAGCTGGAGCACTGGAGCACAATAAGGCATGTTAGGGGCTGTCAGCGTGTTTTAGGATCTCCTAATTCTCATTCACTGTAATCATACTGCTGTATACAATATAGCATTCGAGATGACCTTTTGAGAAAAAAATTCTGCTTTACATCCCTAGACTTTGGAAAAGTTGTTTGAGAGATGAAAAATATTAATTTTTTTTTATTAGATAAAATGAAAACTTTGGGTGCCAATATAGGAGCTTTCTCCTTGGTCCTGGACTATGGCCATAGCTGTGCTTTCAGACTCCTCTTTTCCTCCATGTTTATTTATGTATGGATTTTTCTTTTTTTTTTTTTTTTTTATACTGGCCTGCTTTGTGCTATGATCACCTGCATTCTGATTGCTTTCCTGTAATTTATTTACTGTTTCAATGCTGGTTGGGCAGAGCATTGTAAAATCTTATGCACCAGAGAACCTCCAGCTCTTACAGAAGAATCTTTTTTTTATTTAAATCAAAGCTATAAAATCCAACCAACTTTTCTTTCTCTTCCTCCTCCCATTGCACACATACCTTTCAGCAGTTGGAGAACTGTACAACCACTCTACAGAAAAGAGCTTATATTTTCATCTCAGCACTTACCAGCTTTTTTCACAGTGCAGATGGGGCGCGAGAACAATCCTTCCACAGCAAATCAAGAAGTTAGAGCCCTGGCTTGGGAAACCAGTGACAGAAAGCAGAAGCACAAGCAAGACTTTCAGGAGGTGAGAAATCCCTCATCACCTGCAGGGGTGTGGGAGATAGGTCACAAAGGCCAGCAATGAAGGAGGAATAAATACCTAGTTTGGCACAGTCCAGCTTGGTGCCAAGGGTCTGTGAGAGGCAGCGTGCTCAGGCTGGGAGCAGGGTGGGATGTGCTAACTACTGGGAGATATCTGCAGCGGTGGGAAACTTTTTGAGCTCCTTGGGCGAGCATGCCCTGCCTCATTTTGGGACACCACTGTATAGAAGGACAGGGCTTCATGTGGAGAGTTTGGACTCAGCCAAGGTGGCATGAGTCCTAGAAGAAAGGAACAGCATCCATAATCACGTTAATTACAGTCATCAAAATATCATTTGGGAATGAGAAAGGCTGTATATTCCGATGTGCACATGTTGGTTTTGCCATCAGCCCTTTCCCTGCAGGTCAGCAGCCTATGTGGACTATCTGAGGGAAGACTTACTCTCTTCTTCTTCCCTTTAACTCTTCCCTGTGGACAGGTACTGAAAATAGTTTCCTCACATGCCAGTTGTGCTTTAAGTGCCTCCTCCATAGCTGGTCCCTTCTCCCCATGTCACTCTCTCATTAAGTATCAAATGACCGAGCCAGCTTCAGGTCAACTCTGGTCCTTGTGATGATTTCAAACAAAAATGCCTTTGGGTTATGCCTCTCACATTGGAGGATAACATCTGCAGGAAACTTTCCCACCAAATAACTCAAAAGTGGGGGCAATAACTTGCTTACTGGTGTGCTGCCCCTGACTTCAACCTGCTGCTCTCAGGAGAGCTCTGGTGTTCCCACATCTGCCTGCACCTCTCTGCTGTCTCCTGCATTACTTTAGCATCCAGGAAAATTGCACAGGTCCTGCTCTGTGCCTAGAGCTCTTAGATTCTATAATAATGCTACAAGATGTAATATAAACTTTAAAAAGAGCAGTATGTGGGTAGGCAGACACTGCCCAGTGATTTGCATGTGCAAATACTTGTACCATATTTAAAGACTGCTTGTGAAACTAAGGCTGTAAGTATTGCTGAGGCTTGAAAGCTGTAAAAACCACCATTAAAGCAGTCCATTAAAGCACAATTACATACAACAATAACACACCTAACTGCTTTGGGCTCAATATAGCACAGCCATTCCCAAACTGGTCTGAAAGATTTCATATGGCAGATTTCAGATTTCATGCAATTGTGCTATACTGGTTTTATCTCTGCTTGTATTAGAGCAGCATTGGGAAAAAAAAAACCCAGGTAAAACTGGGGGCCCCATCCTGGTAGACAACATAAAAAAAGCATAGCAAGAGTTAGTTATCTTCATTTCAACAAATTTAAATAGACACAGTGAGGCAAAAAAAGTGAGAAAAGGAACAAAACTGGGCGAAGGGACTTGCCAGAGATTATAAATTAAGTCAGTACCAATGGCTTTAGACTACTGTGACACACCCACTGCACAGCCCTGCCTCACACTGACCCAAACACTGAGAGTTTGGTTTCCTCCCGTCTACACAATGCTTACGACACCTACTAATTTTCTATTCTCACTAGCAATAAGGACAAAGGGCAGATGACTGGATTTTGTTCCTCTGTGGTTGCCAGCTTTTCACAGCCCTTCCACAAGCTTGAATAACACATGTAGCATCTGGAGTGCTGAGGGCCATATTTTAAAGTGCTCAGCATCCAGCAGTGCCTCTAGGAATGCTGGCTGGAAGCAACTGCCAGCCAGATGTTCAGAACAGCATCGTACCAACTTGCTGAGATCTTTGGCCATTCATACTGGGGTCTGAAAGAGAGCAGAACAATTCTGAAAGTCTGCAAAATGTAGCCTGCTGGGCATTTTTAATATAAATGTGCTTCAAGGTCTAGAACCTGTAAGACAAATATTTAAGGAGCATGGGTGGCTGAGCTTTAGGGGTATCTGGTTATAAAGCTCACCTATCTATGGGAAAAGTAACTTTTTCTTTATAAACAAGAGTGCACAAATATGTGCATAAGAAAAATGTGCCATAAGAAAAAGGCTTTTAAAAAAATTGCAAACAGTAATAATATTTAGAGACAGGTAAAAGACTGATTATTTAGCATCATTCCCCCACATTTTTACAATGGGATCCTGTTCCTTAGAACCACAGAATTGTTTAGGTAGGAAAAGATTTTTAAGATCATTGAGTCTGACTGTTAACCCAGCACTGCAAAGTCTACCTCTACACCATATCCCTAAGCACCTCTTCTACATGTCTTTTAAACACCTCCAGGGATGGTGGCTCCCCCACTTCCCCAGGCAGCCTGTTCCAGTGCTTGAAAACCCTTTCAGTGAAGAGATATTTCCTAATATCTAATCTAAACCTTCCCTGGTGCAATTTGAGGCCATTTCCTCTCGTCCTATTACTTGTTCCTTAAGAGAAGAGCCCAACCTCCATGTAGCCACAACCTCCTTTCAAGCAGTTGTGAAGAGTGATAAGGTCCCCCTGAGCCTCCTTTTCTCCAGGCTTACCCCCAACTCCATCAGCTGGTCCTTACAGGACTTGTGCTCCAGACCCGTCTCCAACTCAGCTGTCCTTCTCTGGACCCACTCCAGCACCTCAGTGTCTTTCTTGTAATGAGGAGCCCAAACCTGGACACAGTACTTGAGGTGAGGTTTAGGGCTACCCACCACCTCTCCTTCCTCACTTGTCCCTTCTGAAGAGCTCATAGCCATTTATTGCAGCACTCCAGTCATCCCATCATATTTCTGTGATGGCAACTATGTCAGTTTTCCTGCTACACCATGGCTTTCAGCTCCTCCTGTTGCCCATGCTGCCAGCACTGGTGTCCCTCAAACATGTCTGCTCCCCCAGGCTTACGTCCAGTGAGCCTAGGGGCCTGCACCCATCTGCCCCCCATCACTGGCGGCTCCCAATGTTAGCAGTGCCTACATTCACTTTCCCCCAGTCAGAGCCAAACTCTTTAGCTTTTAAGTGCTTTTATTCATTTTTATAAGCCAAGAGGGACCAGTTCATGAGAGTTTATCACGGCTATATTTCCCCACAAGCCTCCCCATTTAATTTTAAGAGTGGGCCAGCCCCGGTATTTGAAACTCCTGCTTCATTTCTTTTCATTCTCTTTTTCTTCCTTCCTTCCTTCCCCTTCGCCCCCTCCCTCCATCTCCTACTCTGTCCCCTTCAGAAGCCCCCAGGATGACACTGCTCATTGATGCTTCTCCTTCATTAGCATTTCAGCAACTTGGCTCAGTAGTTTCAGAGACAATCCGTCATGAGAAAACTGAAGAATGTGCCCCATTTGCATGATTCTGTGCCAGAATGCAACTTTTTCTCAGCTGTTCATTGTGTAATTTCCCCTTGAGCCTTCAACTTTCCCATGAAGTCCCAGAAATCATATTATAGAATTCCAGAGCAGCTGCAATGCTCCAAAGATTAGTTTTATGGATATTTTAACCAACCTCACAGCTCTGCGAAGAGAATCACACACATAAGAAACACAGTTTTACTTTCTGTTGTTAGGAAAGGCAATGTGCCTAGTTGAATAAAGTCCTTTAAAACTACAAGGAGGAATTTATGCCCCATGATGAGAATGATCCAATAACTGTTGTGAATTCTTAGGCATATTTTTAACTTCCACTTGTCCTTCCTTAATTATTTTATTCCTGTTACAATTAAATGTTTGTAATCCATTTTGAGAGTCTTTCTGAAATGAATGGATATGCAAACAACTTGATTGAAATGCTCAGTGCATATGACTAAAAGTTACTGGCTCTCACACATCAGCAGAACAAATCAAGCTTTTGGTTAGTTGGTTTTGGAAATCAAAAAGTGGTTTATAAAAAAAGACAGGCAGATAAAACCTGCTTCTAATTACTTTCTAGAGGGCATCTGAGTTTGTAGAAATAAAAGAGTTTATTATATTAAAAGTAAGCAAGAAACTGAAAATTGGTGTGAAGCAATCAAACTACTTTGTCAATTAAAATGTATCCCATTAGGAAAATTAGGCACCTGTTCCACAAAAGTTAGACAATGGAGCATGGGAGGAGAACACTGCATTTTAACAATCTGGTTGCTAATTAAATTCTTTACTTTTTTCTATGTACGCCAATAACTATCATTTTCCCATGTCATTTTTAACCTACTGAAACAGAACTTGTTGTTAATTATTCTCCCTCTTAAACACACCAGACTTCTTCAATGCTTTCAGAGCTATATAATATAAAATGCAAACATTTAGATAAATATTTTAAATACAGTCTGTATACTTTTTAATACAGATTTTTGTTGTCCCCCCCTTTCTCCTGCCAGTGGGGTTGGCTGTGTGAAAAGCATCCTTGCTGACTCAGGTAAATATATGAAACAAACACAGAGACACACACTATGTGAGTGTATACTTGTATACACACTTGCATTTATATATATATATAGGCATGTGTACATGGTGCTAAAATCCCATGGAATTAAAGCTTGCCAAGATTAGGACTTCATAAACAGATAAATTAGGGTTCTTCCTATGCAAAAGATAGGTTTACTCGCCGAGAAGCTCACACGGTGATTAGAGTGTGGTTGTGGAAGATTTCATTAATTATAGGTGACTGCTTTTCCCCTCAGAGGACAGCTCAGGTCCCCCAGCTCCCCCTTGGCAGCTCATCTTAAATTGTTGTCTAACCTTTCCCTTAATTCAGCTCATCTTGAGCTGATGGGAACTGCTTTCATTCCACCTCTTGTGGAGGTAATGAAACAATCTTCTTATTCACTTGGTTCCTCTGAGCCGGTGACACACAACAAAAAACCCAGGGCCCTGATTAATGGCCGCTAATTAGCAATGTTAATGACCAGGTGTCCAAGAGCATGGCCAGCTTCTCTCAGCATGGAGTGATCCCTCAATGAGAGCCCTGCAAATCCAGCCCCAGTGACCCTTCCCCTCAGCTGCCAGTAATGAAGCTGAGCTCTCTCATTACACCCAGGAGAGGCTCAGGGGGAGGCCCAGCCTTGAGAGCCAAACCTTTTCCTTCGGCTCTAGTGGGCCTTCCATTAATTAAGGTCAGCATTTTTGCTCTCCACCCACCCCCCCATCCCAAGCTTCAGCCTTTTCCCCCTGAAAAAAAAAAAAATCCACCAAAACCCCCCAGCCCTCAAAGGTAAAAGATTTGGGCGAAGGGAGGCTTAGTTCTTTCAGCTTTCTCTGCTTTCCCAGCAATGAAGATGCTGTTTCCCAGTGTGTTCTTCCCCCTCGGATTTCGAGCCCTCCAGACCCAGTTACTCCTGTGGGAAAGCTCCGTTGTTGCTCCCTGTCAAACCCTTCCTGCTGCCCTCTGGAGCAAAGGCACTGGGAAGAACACGGAGCTGGAGAGATGCTGGTGCTGGCAAAGCAACAAAGTCTTGTATATCAGTTAAAAAGTTAAATGCACATCTCCCCAGGTCAGACTGGCCAGATGGAAATGTATTTATATGTTATTTCTCATCAATAATTGTCATATTTATTATTCTTGGCTTCTGACACACAAAAAGTGACCTTCAACATAAATACCAATATCATGCTACTTTGAGCAGTTTACTCGGCCGGAGTTTGGAACTCCTTTCCTCCAGCAGCACCAGGTGGAGGTGTCCTCTGCTTTCTGCCTGTGGATTTGGGAAAGCAGAACGGAGAGCTGGCCCTGTCCAACTGTGGCCCCATCCAGCTGTGGCACAGGCAGAGCTCCTGGGCTGACAGCTCTTGCCCGAGCCTTTGATCATCATGACACAGTCCCTGTCATCAACACGGGCTGGGGGCAATGACAAGAGTTTGGGAGTTTTAGAAATCAATCTTGCTTTTTTGCTGGGTGGGGGATTTTTAAGGATGAGGGGATTGTTATATATCAGCGTGCATGCAGCAAATGGCTACAAAAAAAGAGTCAAATGTTTAAAGAAATAGAGAACTGTTTTATTTTTCCATTGTTAACTTAGCAAATGTAGTGATATATGAGTGAGAAAATGCTTTGCAGTGCACCTGCCTGCAGCCTGTGTGGTAAAGCTGTGTGCTCCTTAATATCTGAAGTTTCTGGAAACTGTAAGTTGGCTTTATTAGCTTTAACTTCGATAATGCAAATGTTTTGTTTTAATTGGAAGAATCTTATTACAATGTTATTTTTTTTTTCTGTTGCACACTGTGAAATGAAGGCACAAAATTAACATGCATTGAAAGGGAGTAGTTAAGGGAGCTGATGGGG
Organism: Grallaria varia; assembly: GCA_013396735.1. Classification (NCBI taxonomy): domain Eukaryota; kingdom Metazoa; phylum Chordata; class Aves; order Passeriformes; family Formicariidae; genus Grallaria; species Grallaria varia. The sequence continues at coordinate 850,255 of VWZG01013475.1, read as the reverse complement.
CGATAGGAAGCCTTTTACTCCAGGTCACATCTTGAGCTGGAAGTGACAGAAAGTTAATACTGAAGGAATGCCATTTGGTGGCTGTTCTAAGATAAGGGGGAGCCTAGCTCAAACTTTAATGTGTTAATGCCTTCACAAATGCATTAGCAGGAGTTGAGGAGGTAGCTGCACACCATACTGCACCAATTGTTTTCTATACATCCTTCAAGGGGTGATTTCCATCTAGCCATGTAATACTGTCTCCTCCCAAATGACAATTATTCCCTGCTCTCTTGACCGTCTGGGCATTACAGCAGTGACTAACATGACTAACATGGCAAATTAATATCAGGATGATAATGCATTTGGATTTTTCTAGTAAAATTTAATGAATTACCAAAAAGAAAAGGTCCTGCCTTTTGAGATGACTGACAGCTCAGGTACAGGATGTGATGCTCCACCAACAAGGCTACACTGGACTTCTGTGCATAAATAAGTTACTAAACATTTCATTTTTGCCTCTTTAGCCTATTTTACTGGCGCCCAGCTTGACTAGGGAAAAGTCTTGCAAGATGTCCTGTTTCATTCCCAGTCAATTAGTGACTCTCCATAGGATTGTTGGACTTTCTAAGGATATGCAGCCTTGAAATTGTGCTGCTTTCACCTTGCACACAGCAGGTTGTTCAGTAAGGACCTGCTTGGCTTTGGCTTGCTTCACCTGAAACTGTAATCCTACAGTAGGTCAGCTGTCTTTTAAAAGCTGTTTTTGAAACTGGCACGGATTTTAAATGGAGGTTTACATCTATCCACTATCTAGAGAGGTGCATTGACTGTCATTACAGATACCAAAAGTTCAGTTCCCAGTTCTCCCAGCAACCTCCTCAGAAACTTCGGACAAGTTACTTATGGCCAATAAGGGTTGCTGATGAAAAGATGACATAGTGATGGTGAAAGCATCAAAAATAAAAATTAATTCGAAAAGTTGATTGAAAAAGATCCCTGACCCAAAACCAAACCAGAATAAGAATTCACCTGCCCTTCTGTGCCTCAGCTCCCTGTGAATAGAACAGCCATAACAGCATTGCCTTTATTTTTCCCCATCAAGACAGGCTGAAGCAATGACTGACCCTTCACATGCATTTCTGTGGCATCAAAATCCTATGGGAAACCAGTGGCAATTGACGGCTTTAGCTACATGACATAAAGAAGAACAACTCAGTTTTCAAAATATCATTCACTCCTTGTAACATCATTTCTAGCAACGTGCTGCTCATACAGCCATGAAGAGCAAAGCATTTCCTGCAAACTGTAAGAGCTTTTGTAACTCCATCCTACGCATCTAATTGATCAGCAATGCCAAAAAGAACAGAAGTCTTTCTATAGCTATAGTTACTCTATTACAAGTTATGCAGATAAGGTTACAAGGAGAGCCAGACACCTTTTTTTTCCAGATAAACCTTTTCCACTGACAAATACACATTATGATCACAAACTTTTCATGAATGGGTATTGAGTCGATCTCTTTCCTAACTAAAAGTCTGAAAATGTTTTCAATCTAGTTTTACTTGCAGTTAATTAGAAATGTCTAGGAAGCTTCAAACTGAAATATGAAATATTTTTTCAGTGTTTTAGTTCATCAAAATTTTGCACAAAATTTCACTTCAGGCCTTCACCTGTTATTACATATACACATCCCTGTCACCTGAACAGCTTCTCTAGCCTCTCTTCTGCCTGCTGTAAGCTTCTCCTTCAGGCAGTGGCTGTAATGCCTCTTAAATATATTGTTAAAAGTATTTTCTCCCCTTCATTAAAGCATTGCTGAAGTCATTGCTTAAATAAAACAACCAGTACTCTGACTGCTCATTACATATTGGTAATCCATTTATGAAGACCATAGAGATCAAAAGCAAATTTTTGCCTGGTTCCGAACTTCCACAGACATTTGGACACAGCTTCTGTTCTGTGTTCCACAGGGAAGGAAGAAATGAGAAACATATGAGGGCAGTGACCACTGTGTGGGCCAAATCCCAGTCTCTGATGGCAAGGAAGTTCTGACACTGACTTCTGTAATAGCAAGAAGGAGAAGCTTTGGGTGATAAGAGACCTGCATGGAGTTATGAAATCTATTGACAACAAAGATGCTCATTCTCCTTAATCCTGTATGGTCCCTGTTACATGCAGTATTCTATTTAGTAAACTCTTCAGCAACAACAAAAATAAGTCTCCAAAACCATTGAAATCCTCTTGGCACTGGCCACACTTTACCCTTATACCATCTAGGTTTACGCCTATTATAAACTCCCCAGCAGGATAAATCTGAGGAATGCACAACAAGCATTGAGTTCGGGATGAATGTTTGATTGCTGGGTTAAATTCCTGGCTTATCTGCAATTTACTTTGCAACTATAGTTTATTAGGATTTTATGGATTATTTTCCAGTTGCTTTTTCTAATAACTTTCTCTTACAATCCTTTGACTTAATTTTCCCCACTGAAAAATGGATGTGGTGCTACCTTTTCAACAAGACAAGGTGAAACTTCATTTGTTAATGTTTGTGAAGCAATTTGCAATGATTGGTTTGTAGCTCTGCTAAACACAATGTACTATTAATAAAGTAATTGAATAAAAATAAATAAGGAAGGATTCTGATAAAAGGCAACTGGTAACAAGGAAGGAATTTTGCCCGTTATTGGAGCACATAGCTCCATAGGCAAATTAAAACAAGGGCTCTGTCCTCAGAGTTTTGGGCAATCCAGCCTACATAATTGATTTGAGAAGAGCTACTCCAGGCTACTGTGTAATTACAGAAGTATTCACTCTTCTGGCTCCCACTCTCCTTGTCATGTTCTACCTCATTGCCCTTTATGCTAAAGCCTTTGTTGATGAGGGAACGGAAGCAGTGAGGACAAATAAAGCAATTAGCAGGTAGGGGGAACGCTACGACTGTTTAAGGATAACACACGGCTTTTATTGGGACATTTACTAAGTAGAAGTCTAGAGCCTGCAGGTCAGAAGGAAAAGACAGGTAATCCAGAAAAACAAACAAATTTTTAAAAATACTCTTTCTCATATGTATGTAGCATTCAAGAAATCTTGGCAAATAGTCTATATTAAACCCATGATTGTCTTACTTTATATATTTTTAGTGAGGTTAGCTGCCAACTTTCTAATTTTTCTTTTTTTAAACCAGAGTCTCATCAGTAGAGTGCTCTTCTCTCTTGTTTCAAGTGTGCATTGGCAGTAAGCAGACACTAATTTTTGAAGGGCTGAAATCTCATTTAAAGTTGCTGCAAAGCCAGCCAGGAGAGGGAGCCAAGACCTCGAACAAACCTTCCTTCCTGGCTCCTTGGCACCCTGGGAAGGAAGCTGAGCCATTTTGGCCAGGGCTCCACTGTGCTGACAGGGCTTGTGTGAATGCATTGCATGAGGAAGGGACAAAAAGGGACTAGGAAACAAATTACATATGGAGTCCCCAAGTGTCAAATGGTGTAAGGGAGAGGAGAAAGCAGAAAGATAAATGAGGACTAGTGGAAACAAATAGTACTGTAGTTTCTTACTTTTGATGCTTCCATTGCTCATTAAGAGACTACAAGAGATTGCTATAATCTGTGGACTCAAGTTCACTTTGTAACTCGCTATCAGTTGAATCTGAGATAGGTATGAAGAAATAATAGATTTTCTGTGGAATATGATAGACTGAGATCTTGGGAGACCTATACTTGGATCAGAACTACAACACCAGGCACTGAATGCACAGAAGTGCTGCTGCTTCTCTGCTCTTCAGGTGGGGTTTGAGGTTCTGATCTGAAAGAACCCTACGCTACCCTTTATCTCCATAACACACCAATCCAAGGTGCAAGGAAATCGCTAAGGGAAAGGGAAAAAAAAAAACAGCGGAAGAAGAAAACAAATAACAAAATAACATAAAGATTGTGAGGGAAAAAACAACTATGTTTTAAATTTTTAAGAGGAGAGATATTAGAACTTAAAGGGACAATTTCATTCAGGCCTTTTGTCACATTTTTCTAGCTGAATATCTAGAAAAAGGAGAAGATTCTGAGTCCAATATTATGTTCTTAATTTTTTCCATTTCCAAGCTTTCAATATTTATAAAAATAATTTCTATTCCTTTTCCTCTACTGGGAAGAAAACAAATAAATTACATTGAGACCAGTGTATAATGGAGAAAGCAATCATTAGGAAAAACTGAAAACTATGTTTCAAACTAAAGGAAAAAGTGGCTTAATTTTTACTCTTTTGTCTTGAAACTTAACTCTGAAATGAAAAAAAGTGAAAGTTGAAGTGTATGTTTTTGGTCATTTCTAAAAATCTGTAGGATTTTTTTTTCCTTCAAACATTTGAACCAACTTTAATTATTGTGATCTGTTACAATCATTCATTTGTAGACTCAGATAACAAATTAGTTCCTTACTACCAAATTAATTTTTTTACTGTATTGGTTTGAATCCTTTTTCCCCATTGGGGAGGTAGCAACTTCTCAGAAGTGCATCCAAAGTAAACCAACGATGAATAGTGACAAACTGAATTGAAAACAAAAAGAACATTATGTTATTTCTTACCTATTATCTTACAGATCAAAGTATTTGGATCAGAGACAAACAGATCATACTTTGCTGAACTATTTTCTCTTTATAGAAGCTTGTCAGTGTTTCTTCAGGCATTTCACCCAAGGTATGAGACTGTGAGTTCATCCAGATTCCTCCAATAGGGAGTGAGGCATGAGCTTGGAGATGTTTCAGAACAGCAGCCTCAAGAATAGAAATCAGTGCAGAAACTTCTCACAACTCTTTTCAGGCAGCTGAGGGGGAAGCAAATTAATGTTTGTGTGTAAAGTGAGATGCCAGGGGTGTTTTTTACTCCTTTTTGTCTCTGCAAAGCAAGATCTTCCTCAGGCAGCACTGATATCAAGCTGCAGAAGAGAAAACTGAGGTGCATGGAGAAGTGACTCTGCATGGAAAGGGCAGCTGGAGAACTCAACCAAATCTCTGAAATCCGATTCTGGTGCTCTCTCACTGAACCTCACCGTGCTGTGGTGCAGGGAAATCTGCCTTACCACAATTATTGTGTTTTCAACAAGTGGGAATAAAGGGCAGAGCTGGCTCTGTAAACCTGTCAGTGGCTGCGTGGCAGTGTCACAAGCATTAGCATGAATTCCCAGAGCTATCCTGTGATGCTTCATTAGAGTCAGAGGGAGTTTCAGATCTGTTATTAAATGTTCAATTATACTCTGCAAGCAACAACAGAAGCTAATTGACAAAAATATGGCAGGAGACAATAGCTTTCAAGCAAAGGAGACCACTAAAATATGTTTGTGGAGAGAGCCTGAAATAATTTGAATAATGAACAAATTTGTAAAATCAAAGTCTGTCTGCAGGTGAATAATGAACAGAAAAAAATGGCAGATTTGGTTGAATGAATTATGCATTATGAATCATTTAACAAGCACTGATATCTATAAAGATAATGGTTCTAATGTAAATAACAAGCCTTTAATATTTATGCAGCCTTAATAGTCTGGAGAATCTGAAATTATAGGTAAAAATTAAACCATCTCCTCATTGTTTTTCAGTGGAAAACAGATTTATCTCAATGCCACAAACCCAATGCAGTATTAAGTCATGCTAAGTCTGATATATCTTTATTCTGCTCAGGACCCTTTCTGCCCTAATGCTGGAATCTAGACAGAACCAACATTTCTAATTGAAAGTAATGCCGTGGAAGTAAAATCAGTGCCTTCTGGTATTACAGAATATCCCTAGATATTACAAAGCACTCAAACAGTGACAAAACTGGAGATTTCACTTTTCTTTCTGCTTTGAGATAAGGATCTCTGCACCGACTCAGTGCAATTGCAGCAGCCAGAGGAGAAAGGAAATGAAAAGCCCCTTCCCCTCCCCTCCGTGTTATTACAATGTTATGGGAAAGGGAGAGAAGCACAGAAAGCCCTGTGCAATCACAGCTGGGCTCTTAATTGCTTGGCCCTGTGCACAGTCACACCTTGTTGCTCCTCTGACCTAAGAAAGGGCCACCCAGCCCAGCGAAGGCAAAAAGGTTTCTCTATTCACCTGTGTTATTCTCATCTCACTGAAATGCCCATGTTTTAGCACAGGCATGGCCCTCTGTAGGTTCCCATGGATGACAGCATGGATGAAAGTCAGGGAGTGATCGTGTGACTGAGAAAGGATTGGGTTTCTCAACCCCCTTTTTATCAAACCGAGGTTACAGCAAGGGAAAAATCATTGGTTCTCAGGAGCAAAAGCAGCCAAATGCAGTGCCACACACCCAGCCACTGATCATGGCAGCAGAGGGCCCAGCTGCCGGGGAAAACCAGACTTTCCCAACAAATCTGTTTCTTTCAGAGCTAGTACCCTGATTACTAAAGAGTTTTCACAGGTACCTTGGGGAGACAAGGTTGCTGCATCCATTTTCCTTCTGTGTGGCCATGGATTTCTGCAAAACCTACTTACTTGGAGGTCTGATCTGGTACAATTCCCTGGCTTTTAATTCAGATGAAAAAGTGGCACATATTAAGCATGACACTATATTGAATTGCACAGAGCCTGCAAAATATGTTGTGTTTTTAAAAAAATAAATTAACTTGACCTGCAGGATATTGATATAGTGGCAACTACCCCTCCAGGATATAAAACTGGCACCGACTATAAGAACTTCTATTAGGGTTGTAGGTTTCTAGTCCCAGTAATGGTCATTTCATCTGAACATGTGGAAATAAACCCAAACCATAATAGGACTTAAAAAGCATTCAGTACATATTTGTCCATAAACACATCATATAAATAAAAGCTCCTTTAAAAAAAAAGTGTCAAATGAATCAATGTGTATTCTATTATGGAATAATAATATCCCATACCACATGTGTTGCTGAAGCAAATAACTTTAGCTGGTATAATAGTATTTTCCATTTTGTGGTACAGCTTATATTTTCATCTGTTGATTAAGGACCTGCCCCTGAGGAAGTCAATGACAAGAGTTCTCCAGGCTTAAAAGGAGAAGGAAAAATGTGTAAACGATTTGGCTGCAAATAAGGAAACAAATGTATTTTCGCCCCCTTTCTCCTAGCGTGAGTGAATGCTGACTACAAAGCCAATTGAAGACAGTGGAAAGATTTGCTCTTTGCTTCATCAGCTTTGGATCTGGCCCTAAGCACGTATGTGTGAGATAAATTTTGGCACTACTGGAAGCCCCACCTCATACCTCCCACTGTGAATATGTCATCTTTCTATGTGCTCATGCATGCCAAAGCTTTATCTCTTTTGAAATATTGCCCAGAATCAAACTATGTTTATTTAAGTAATACGGAGATTCACTTTTATGCAATAATTTCTTCAATGGAGAAACTGTCTTTCCGCAGTTGTACTTTAGACTTTGTTTCTAGTTTAGCTTCTGTTTTTCTAACTTGATGATTTTATCCAGGTTTGACAACAGGGTTGGATTTTTGTTGGGTTTTTTGGGTTTTTTTGTTGTTTTTTTTTTAAGTTAGACACCTGGAATTAGCTATTTCTGCCAAGTATTACAGTGCACCTGGAAGTACTAAATCATTTTAATCTGTTCTTTAGTGGTTTTTCACAATGGAATTGCATCTCTTTAAATCTTTCTTACCTTTTACAAAACTAAATTGCAGCTCTAGACAGAGCATTTTATGAGTATGTAGTTACTGATATCATGAGATAGTTGTGCCCTACTCGTGTCTGCCTTTACTCATCCTACAAGTCGTTAGCTGAGAACCACGTCTCAAGGTTTCTTTCCTCTGCAGTGTCTCTGCTTACCTACATAACATATGGAAATGTGAGCATACACTTACAGCAGATTGTTTGCTATGTTTACACCAGTTCTAACACTAATCCCCATTAATGTTTGATATTGCTCCCAAAGAGTTTAAATAGATGTCAGGCCTCAGATCCATTGCATACACGTTAGGCATCATATACACTTCAGATAGAAAGACACTGAAATGCTGTAGGATGTCCTTTTTTTTAACATTACTTTTACTGACTGGATTAACCACACCAAGTGTATGCAAAGCCCTTCCACTTTCATGATTTCTGTCATCACATTTAAGAGTCCTATTTTCCAGACAAACATTAGCCAGTTTCACATCCCGCATCTTCCTTCTGTTCTCAGTTTCTTCCATTTATCAAACACGCCTGTGACTGCAAAGTGAAAGAACAGCCAGGTGCATGCAAACAAACATAAAACTTTCTTCCTCTGTTGAGGAATATCAGACACAGCCATACTAACTGCATTTTGCTGCAGAACAATAACCACCAGGGTCATGGCAAAGTTTGCCCCAGGCTCTGTAGCCCATCCAGCAGCTGCCTGGGTGCCCCAACTTGTTATAATATATTTAACTGCTGTGCAGACAGACATTGGTACCTTCTGCAAGGGCAAATGGCAACAGCCTGAGAAGCACAGAAATGACAAGTGCCAGGCATATCCCCATCTCAAGCAGCTCCTTTGCTCGGTATGAGCTATATGTACTAACTGTGATTTTATGTTCCAGTAGAGAGTCTTCATTCACTGCCCACCACATGGAGAGGGAAGCTGATCAGGCCTCCTCTGTGCCAGGTGTTCCCATTCCCTCTCACCTCCCTCCCTTACTCAGTTATTTTGATTATTATACGTGAGGCTGTTTCTCAGGCTGGTTATTTTAAAAATTACTATCTCAGAGGCTCAGCTCTGAGGCTGCAAAGCTTTCCTATCCACCAAACCTCCTCTGTTGGAGGTATTTGGGATGCAACTACTTTGCATTTAGAGGACTGTTTCTCAACATATAGCACTCAGTTCAACAGAACCCTGACCTTAGCTAGAACCTTCCTGGAACCTTGTATTGTCATACAGGCAGTAGCAACAACATTCAGCTACAAAAGTCACCAGCACAAACGAGCAGCACTGTGTGAGAGCGCTTGGGGATAGCAGACAGTCAAGAGCAGAAAGTGGTTATTGAGACAGGCTTGTAATTGAACAGAGCTGATCTGCTCCTTTAGGCTACAGAAAACTCTCTTCAGTCAACCACCAAAAAAATAGGTAAAAGCTGTAGACACAGTCGTAACTCTTAAAACACAGTGTTGGTTAGTAACAAAAATAACTGGCCTTCACAAGTTAGTATGTTTTGTGGCAGGAGATAATTTTATGTTAAATGACTAAGCTGTATCTCAACCTTTCTGGGCTCATTATATCCTTTAAGGAGTTCAGGTTTCCAGATAACCAGCAGCAGAACCAGGTAAGCAGGCAAAATTAGTGTGGCTGGGAAAATTTGTATCTGTCACACAGGTCTGGTTCCCACACACTCTGGTTACATCATTACTTAGTCTGTTAACTAGGAAACCAATTAGGCCAGAGAGCTACTGTCAGGTGACCAAAACACGAAAATGCACAAGAAACCCAACCCGAAAGATGGGATTTCAGCAGAGGCCCGCAGATAGCTGACTCCTCTTCTGCTGCACTGCAATTTTCGTATTTCGTTTCACCTTTGCTTTCAGGCTGAGCTCTGAGGTCCCACAGATTGATGGTTGAAGAAGCCTTGTTTCTCCCCACAACAGGTGCACTGAGAAAATTGTTTCCTGCATCAAAAATTACACAAAATTATGTAATAACTTCTCTCATTCACTCTGGAAAACTTCCTTCTCCTTCACACCTTTTAATTTACGGGGTGAGAACAAGGCATTAGGTGCAGAACTGAATGCTGCACTGTGGGTAACAGTGTGTTCGTCTTAAAGGAACAGACTGTGTGAGACTGGGACACAGTTAGAATTCAGGGCACAACCACCTTCAGCAAGGATTGTTTGTTTTCTGCAAGTGTTGAAGACATTTCTCCCTACACAGAGGAAGCACAAAGGTTGCTGGGCTCACTCTCAGGAGAGAAGCGTGCACGAGTGGAGGACGCCAGCATGGGGCACTGGGAGGACAGGTGAAAGCCAGTTTCCTGTAAAGCATGCATAAGAAGGGCATGTGTGTATGCATAAATACACCTAATCTCTATACTACATCATTGATCTGTACAAAATACATCTTACATGACTATAATATTTTTTTAGATTGTGGGCACATACTCATTTTATGTACTAGAGTATATGTATTGCCTACTACAAATGATGCAGGTATTTTCTAGCCTGCACATCTTCCCTGATTCTGGCATTACCTGAGGAGCTCACTGACTTTCCAAGTCCTTGCTCAAATCTACAGAAAACATGCAAATATCCCCCATACCTTCCCTCTGGGTTGAGAGCACTAACAAGCCACACAATTTTCCTCTATATTCTTGTTCGGATTTGTATTCTCTTAGGACAATGAGAAAGGGGAAAAGAGTTGATTAAACTTCATCTCAAAAGCCTCGAGAAGAGACCTCACAAAGAGGGTGAGGGCAGGCTGAGGGCACGGGCGCTCCCCACCCTGAGGGGGATGATGCTCAGGTACCAGCACTGCTGCTCTTTGATGGTCGTGCAGTGCCATCAGTTTAAAGGGTTCTCCCTGCAGTGTGGCCCCTTCATTTCTGGTGGCCTGTCATCTTTGGGTTTTTTTGGAAAACAATCGTCAGGGGAAGCAAACTAATCAGAAATACTTTCCTTCCCAATAATTCTGTTGAGCAGATGACTTGATCACCGTGTAGAGAAGGGCAAACCAGTCTCTGGGGGATGCCTGCCAGCTCGGGGAACCAGGCCCTCGCATGTTTTCCAGCACAAGCACCTCATTATTAATTCATGCTCCAGGTCCTCTGTACATGCTGTTACTAATATTAGGTTTCGACAGAGTAATGAGCAGCAGCAATAGAGTGACTATCTTAATATATTTTAAATAATGTTTGAAATATTGAATTTGAGTTTGGATTTTTAATTAGAGCCTGAGCAGGGTATTGACAATCTTCCTACTGTTTTGCAGCCAGCAAGCAAATAAGATAGGGATTGTTCTGATCAGAACACTGCAAGCCAGTCTGATTTAGGGAATGGATCTGAAATACAACACCAAACTTTAAAGCATGAAGGAAGTTTGGCTCTGGCTTCTGCAGACAGGCTTTGACCCATACCTATTCTAAAAAAGTAGTTTTGATATGGGACTGTAGTAAAAATAAATGGTTGTGAGACCAACTCTTATGGATATGTTCTGGAACATCCTGTCCAGGGAGAGTTTGACTCTCAAGGACACCACTGTTATTAAATAAAGGGGACGTGCTGTAGCTGGGCATAGAGAAATGAGGTTGTTGTAGTGTAAGTATAAATATGTAGTATAAATTGATACCATGAGGATATATACAGTAGAAAAAAATTAAAGCAAGCAAGCTTTGGGTCTGAAACCCTACAGGACTTCAAAGTCCTTCTCACTGATGTGCTTCAGGCAGGAGCACAGGTCAGCATCTCTTCCTTGGTTGGACATACATATATTAAAGGACTCATGTAAAATTTGAGCTGGGTAAAGAGCTAGAGACACTTTTCTGTGAGCCTGCGGTGCGCATTTCTGAATGTGTTTCCTTTGAGAGGGAATTCGCAATGAAGATTTTGCTGTTCTGGAACTCACTCCTCCCACTTGGTCTGTTGGAGTCTGAATACATTGACCTATGGGGCACATTGTGAAGCCTAATTATTTTCCCAGGATTTTTCTGAATGAATGACTTGAGTAGGTAGAGAGAAGAACGTTTCATTTGTACAGTATGTGGAGGCTTTTAATTAATAATGCTCCCATTTGAATGCCTATTGTATTTTTAAATGTGCTTTGTACACAGGCCTAGAGCATCGGATAACTGCAGGGTTTTTTTTCCAATTAAAACAAAAATAAATCCCACAACAATGTGACATTGCTGCTACATGTCTTTCTGTGATATCTTTATACCGTGTCTAGCACAGTAGCCCCTGATCTAGACCATGACTTCTAGGTGCCAACACCATCCAAAATACAGCAGGTCTTAAGGAGATGAAGTTTCACACCAGTTGGAAAGTTTGACACTGCTGATCATCACTGTAGGGCTGGGAATGTTCCACAGTCCATCAGTGCCTGGGCTCCTCAAGGAGGTTTTACCTTCCCCCTTTCTGGATTTGGAGCTCTTGAGAGATTAGGTCTTTTCTTGAGTACATTGGGCATTTCCTACTTTTATAATAAAAGAATGAGCCTGGTGAGTCTTCTCATAGCAGAGGAGGTAGGTTTGTTGGAAGGAAAGGTCTTAATTGGAAGTGAAGCTGCTACTGGTTCCTACAGTTTGATTAAGAGTTTCTAAATGTACCTTTTTTGTTGTTGTAGTTGTAAAAACCTTTCTTGGTAAAAAGACATTCAGTTTTGATACCACAAATTTAAATATTTTTTCTGCTTTGTCCTTCCCCAAACACTCTGCCATAGCCTGAAGATAAACATTTTTTCCATTTAAAAATGTCTCCACATCTAAAAATTTTCTGTGGAGATATTTATTTAGCTGGTCCAGCTGCTGGTCTGTGGGTCAAATATGACTCAGGGAAATGCTTTTTTATGGTCCAATTCTTTCTCCCTGTGGGAGATGCAGGCAGCTTTACTATAGTATGTGCTTCCAAAGCATGTGAGTACATCCTTCTGTGCCTGGTCACCACACCTGCCTTGGATATGTTTGTGCAGAAGAGGTCACCTTCCACTGTGGGTTTATGTGTGTGGAGCAGGCACAGAGCACGCAGCATCACCCCATCAGCATAACCATATTGGCAAAGTTTGTCTGATTTCAGTTTGTTGACTATTACTTTTTAATTGTTTTTACATTTAGACCTGGACCAGTGTCAAATATTTTGTGAAGACAGATGAGGGGGCTGCCAGCAAACTGGAGTACTATTGCACAGTTTATTGTATTTAAGCTGTTTTCTTGATGAAGAAGTTGTTGTGCAAAGACAAGTATCCAACAGGCTTTTTCCACACACTGCATTTGTCCTTGCTGTTTTAGTTCTCTCTGTGTTTAGCTGCTGTTTCTTTGAATTACAGGAGAAAACCACCACCCTTCCTGAAAGCCTTAAAAAACCCTCCTGCCACCTCCTCTTTTTCATTCCTTTTCACTGAGTAGGCTGCCAAGATTGATTTTTGATTATTTACTGCAACATGCAGTCCCTTTCTTGATTGCTATGGGGCCTTCCCTCCCTGATCAGGCAAGTGCAGGGCAAAGGACCAGGTGAACTCAAACCTGGCTCAGAATCCTAATGCAAAGCTCCTTTGAGAAACAACCACACTGTTTTTTCTTCCTCTCTGAAAACACTGTAAGAATCTTACAATTAAATCATGTATTGTACAAGCTTCCTTATGCAGCCCTGTCAGTGCATGACAACCCTGACCTGCACTACTCTTATATTTCTATCCCCTTCAGGAAAGACAGCATGGTTTGTACTGAACTGTGACAAGAGCTCAAGTTTGTACAAATTCTGCCTTTACGTGAGGATGCATAAAGGTCAGTTACAAGGAGAAGGCTGGATTTAGCTTTAAGCCAAGCTAAAAACATGACTTTCCAGAAGAAAAGAGCTGATGAGATGCATTATTCCACAAAGTAAATAATCTATTGCAGGTACAATGACCAGAATCTTATTCTATTTCTTTATATTATTTACATGATGCATGTTCTGCAGAATTAAAAGTTGTTTACTTCCCATTGCTTTTTCTGCCTGTGGAATCCTAAAAATATTTTGATTGGGAAAAAAGTCATACTTTGCAACATGAAAGATGGCAAGTGCAAACACACATATAAGAGGAATAAACAGTCTTAGATCTAAAAGCCCTTTCTATATAAAACAAGTTTAAAAAATTGGTTCGTAATAAACCACTCTCAGGCAATTAATATTTACATTCAAAGGAATGAGGTACAACCACATATTTAAAGTATCCAGCACTTCATAGTATAGTTGTTCAGCTGTGCTTGCTGATGCTGGCAATGAGATGCCACCAAGCAAAAGAATAGTTTATTGCAATTGTCTTTCCCTTAAGGACTCCTCTTTCAAAACACTTGAATACATGCTATGGGGTGGGGTGGGGGAAATGTTATGACTGAATTATTCAATCTGTTTTTGCAGTTAGAAATGTGTATGTAAAGTCTGAGAGACATGATGGCAAATCCCTGCTTTTCTCTGATTATGTTCACTGTGATGAGATCTGGGATACAGCCTTACTAGGAAAGGATAGAAGTTCACAGCAGGCAACACCATGTAGAGTCCCCCGTTCAAAAAAAGCCACAGAGGTAGTGATAACCTGACAGATACTTAACTCTTAACACTAGAAAAATACCAGTGATAATGTTAGGAAATATTTACAATTGCTTAGCATGGGTGTTTATAACAGCCAAAAGCAGATCGTTATCCTCCAGCTAAGCTGGACTGTAGTTTTAGTGTTCTCAGGTCCATAGAACCCATGGGTATTCAGATATCAACTGTGGCTTGCTATGTCCACTTCCATCTCATCTGGCTGTGAGGTGGTGAGATCTGTATCATATTGCTATGAGCTGCACAAATGCTGCTTCCAGATTCAGCTGCTGCAAAACATTTTACATGAGTCTGAACAAAGAGATTCCAGCTGGTCCAGGCTGAAGCAACATGTTTGCTTCCTTCTCCCTTTCATCTCTAAGCTCATTCATGCTGAGAGCGGATATAATTGCTCTCCATAAATACATTCAGGTTAGGCACTAAAGCGAGAGAAAAGATACTTAAGCAAATGGACAACAATGACACAAGAACAAATGATTACTAACGAGCAATGAATAAATTCAAACCATAAATTAAAGTTTCCGATTATCAGAAAACTGAAGTTCTGAAACACCTTTCCCTTAGAACTAGGAATCAAAAAGAATAGATTTTTTTTGTGAAGCTTAGTAAATGTATAGACTATGAGATACAGTTGCTTACAGCATCAGAGGAATGGACTTGGTAATCTAGAAGATCCCTTCCATTCCATATGCAAATAGTGAACACAAAATCTGTCTGGAGTTTATATTAGTCATCTGTTTTACTTTTGTTCCAGGCCCTTTGGAATCTGACTTTTTTTAAGTTTAACCAAAGTTGCTCTTGCAAAATCTCTTACAGGTTCTTGCTGATTTTAGCACCAACATTTAATCACTTTTCATTCTGATTTGTCAGATATCTACTATTTGAGCATGAGCAACCTGATGGCTCATCTACCACAAATTCTATGACTGTCTATGAAGGACTTTCTTCATGTGCTTTTTTCCAAACTAGAAATTCCACAAGTTCTGTGGTGATTCTTTTCTCACGTCTCTTTACACCTGACCTGAAAATGTGCTCCTTCACAGACATATCACAGGCACCATTCTATTCTGAATTACCTCCCTTTGTCTTTAGACTTTGCAATGGACAACTAGATGTCACCTATCATGGTAAATGCTACACATGGTAAATAAGAGCACTAAAGCCTATTTGGGAATTAGTTATAGCATCAACAACCAGTTTTTCTGAACTAAACTGAACCACCCTAACAGAATCTTCTTCCTACCTGTCACCTGAGCCTCTCTAGGTCCTTGTGCTCCAGCTCTATTTAAATTTGCCTGTTCTCTGCCTTTCCACAAAACTAAAGCTCCTTTACTCATTATACTGTGTGCTGCATGCTGAAATTTCCTTTGTTCTCTGGTTTTGATGAGTGTAGTTTTAACCTATTGCCTGCCACCCACCCATCCATCCATCCAGAATGTGGCTGCAAGAAACATTTTCTTAGCCAATTGCCTGATCACATCACCCTTCTCAGGTGTCCCTCATCTACATTTCCTTTTTTTATCAGATTTTACCTTTACTCACAAACTTGTCTCACCCACCGATAGCTGACGGCCGTTGACCAAAGGACGCGAAATGGCTGATGCACACTCTGCACCGTGAGGAGGCAAAATGGCGACAGCGCTTAGTGAGGGACAACAGGGGCTTATATCGGGGTCTGAGGGAAGGTTCTGGAACTGGGTGGTGATTGGGTGGAGAGAGGGGCTATATGCAAGTCAGGGGTCTGGAGAGCCAATCGGGGAACGGCAGTAAAAGGTGGGAACTGAGGGCCAATAGGAAACCAGGGTTAGGGCGAGAGGCGGGAAAACACCGTGAGGGGAAGAAGACAATATGGAGGACAACTGAGGGGGAGAACCATGAGGGAACAAGCTGTGAGGGGAAAAACGTGGGGGGGTAACACCAACTTTTCAAATGAGAACCATACAATAAAACGCAGTGAACCCAGACTAAACTTCTACTGTAAAAGTCTCTAATTTTGTTAGGGGTTCAGGCGCTGGTTGTTCCACATCACCCTCATCTCCATAGGTCCATTTTCGACAGTGTTGCTTCCAGTCATCATTCGTTATGTTTTCTCCCAGAAACAGCCTCATGTTCAGCCTCTAGACAGGGCTCCTCCTTGCAATCCACGCATGCAGTGACCCCCTACCCGAACTTACTTGCTTGATTTTCAGTTCTGTTTATGTTCTGTTCCAGCCACCATCTCCTGGGAGCAGCTCTCTGGTAGCATCAAATAATACCATAATTCTCCTTCCAAACGCTGCTGTAAACTCTTCTGTCCCAATACCTACAAAAAAAAATTTGACCACAATTTCAAAGTTATGTTTCTATGATTATTGTGTATTGATGTGATCAATAGGGTTTGACTGGTTTTTTTGTACCTCCTCCTATCTTGTCTTATACGTACTTTGTAAATGAATGAGGGCAATGACTGGCCCCTTAATCTGTGGGAAAGGGCAGTCAGCAGTCAGCAAGGCATTAGAGGGGACAAAAAGAAGGATTTTCCATAACCTGGGCAGAATCTCCTGCAACCCAAAGCCCCCAAGTCAGCTCTTACCAGGCACAGAAGAGAGGACTTGCTGCAGGATTTTGTAGGCAGGGATATTGCTGTACCTGACTCATTTTGATTTTAGTTCTCACCGAGCTACTTCGTGCTTCCCCTCCGTGAGGGATCACACTTCTTGTTTTTGCCCTGTGTAACCTGGCTCTCTGAGCTTAAAGCCTGACACACCTCTCTGGGGAGCTCACTATCAGAAAAGGTCTAGAAGGCAGCTCCATCTCAAAGCTCTGGCCAAAGCAGCCATGTCACACCTCCACAGTACAAAATCCTTAATCTAACATTTTTCTTCCTTTCCATACGGCATAGTAAGAAGGAAGAAGTGGAAAATATATTAAATACAACAGAGCATTGATCTTGGTAATACTGTACCCCTTATACCAAAAGCACTTTAGTGCCATAATGACTACATTCACAGAGAATAAGTTCAATGAGAAAATGCAGGCACGTGCCAACCAATTCACCAGAAGAGGTTTCAGGTCTGCCAACAGGGTGCAGAGACTCCTTTTGAGCTCTTTTCCTTCCCCACGATAGCCCTTAGATAGCCCTTAGGTAAATGTTTGCAGGAAATTCAAATACTTGTGAGCTGGCGGAGTTGCTGCTTCACAAGCCCTAACAAACGTAAACACTTCTGTTTCAGCACATCTGCCATCGCAATACCTACAGCTTTTCCAGAACCAAAGGATTAACTTTATTGTGCATTTGCTCTGCAGATCTGGTAACACAATATTGTACTTCTAAGCGGACAGATTACTCACAAGTTTCTGGATGCTACATCTTTAAAACTCACTCTACTTAAAGATAAGTGTTGAATCTTGCAATCCCAGAAACATCCAACTGATGTAAAAAACAGTTGCACCAATGGCCAGATGGATGCTATTTTTCCTCAGGTTATTTGGATATTCCAAAGTAATGGTTCCATTATTACTTTTTGCACTTTAATATTAAACAGATGCAGCTTGTTTGTAAAGACTGCTATGAGCCATTTTTCTTTAGTTTTATAAAATAAACCAATAAAAGATATAAGGAGTTAAAAGGGGGTTTTGTTTTACTTTGTCATAAAAGAGAAAGAGAGACATTACATCAATACAGGTAATTACATGGGGTTTATAAGATATATGTATTAAAGAGCATTTTATGAATCTGTACAGAAACCTTCAGCCAACATTTCTAGAAACCAGGTGTAATGCCACAGAAATTAATGAAATTATTTTATTTTTGGTAAGGGTACACTCAAATCTAGAAAAGTCATATTTATGCATGTGTGTCTGCATGTGCAACTGAGCACATCAGACACACTTCATTAAACACTGAGACACTTAGAGAAGAGTTTGCCTGGAAAGTCAGGTGCCAGCTTATTTTCTGGCTTATTTTTCAGGAATGGCCATCATCCTGTCCCAGTGCAGGGACTAACCACGAGAAGTGCTGAGATCTCCTCGTTTCCACCTGACCCCATGGCAGCTGAGAGCTCTGCCCTGCTGCACCTTGGCACTGCTGCCTAGTACAAAGGGCCTTAGGAGACTAAAAATAAATATGCATTTATATCAAATGAAGCAAAATGTGACTGACAACCCTCTGAGCAATTTGCCTGCTAATCAGTGGGGAAGTTTCTCCCATAACCCTGGTCTCCCCATTCAGCTGATCTCTTCTGTGGAGTGTTTCACTCTTTGACCTAAAAAGAACCTGAGCCTCCGAGGGACTCTATTTAACTAAAATCTGTACTGTATATGACTGATTTATTTACACAGACATGAGGCAGTCTAATTGCAAAAGCTCAGAGGTGAACTGTCTCCCTAAAGTAGATGCACAGTGAGAATGTCCACTCGACTGAAGGCATTCCTTTCCTTACAGCCAAGGGAATTTGGCCAAACTGATGAGTTATTTAAGTGTTTTGTGAATAGGCATCCTTGAAATGCAAAGTATTTAATCACAAGGAATATCGCTATTGCTGCTATTTATTTTACTTTGTCTCCAGTTACTTTATTTTATTAAAATATGTGGATTTCTTCTCAACCAGCTTATAAACCATCTTGTATTATAAAACCCTGGGTTTAGATAGTGATACTTTTTTTAAACATTCACTTTGCCTGGGCTGATAGCTGCTATGCTGAGTTGCCATTCTAAAGCAATATTATTATTGTTGTTGTGAAAATCCAAACATTAAGATTTCAAACACTATTGAGTGAGTGACTATACAGCTTCCAAACTGTAAAAATATATGTTGACATTAGTTTTTACAAGTAATCTGCAGCCAACATGGAATGGATCCATTCCATTTTAGTGTGGAAATAATCTCAACTGAGGAGTTAGCAGTTAATCTTGCTGTGGAGGAAACTGGGTTTAACTGACTGAGTTCTAAGAGTTCAAAAATCCAACCTCTGAGCCTATTACGTACACAACTGAAATGCACTTTAGAGTCCATGTTACTGCCATGTTAAATATCTTCCCTTCCCAGGTGCTTTAACAGGATTGATACTGCTGAGTACTTCTCAGAACTTTGCTCTGCATTGCAGAATTGTGACTATAGGATCAACGGATTGTATGTGTGGGTAGAGCTTACTTTGACATGGTATCACTGCCCCATCCTAACAGTGGTTGACCTGAACTTCCAAGTCTGAGAATAAAAGGAGGTTTTGAATTCAGGCAATGCCATGTGACTTTTAGAACAGTACCACATCACAGTCCCTTGCTGCTTTTACAGAACACTCCCTGAGATAAACTGAAATTTGTTAGTCAGTTCTTTCTTCTGCCCTGAAAAAATATCTCCCTGAAAACCTAATTTACCATGGAAGCAAAAGATCCACAGTTCTGGATGCAGATACTTCACTGACTCAGTAGGGATTAATAGTCAAATATCCTTTTAAATGAATTTAAGATATAGTCTAGCTGAGTGGTCCAGATCTGAGCTTTTCTAGACCAACCTCAATATTAACACCTCCATAATCTGCATCTGTGTGACCAGATGTAATTTAGTTGAACAGGAGTTTGCCTGAAGCGGTTTGGAAAAAACCTCAATAACATATATACAAAATAGAAACCAGTCAAGATGACTCTGAGCTTCATGATTGCCCACTGGCATGGGTTTGGGCAGGGGACCAAAAGGGGCTTTTTCGATAATCAGCACTGTCACCCTGGAGTTGCTATACCCCGTGCTACAGGGGGCCACTGAATTTACCTGCAAAGACTGAATTTATGACAAAGACTAGCCCATCTTGTACAATATGGAAGGTGTGGGTTGGGGTGCAATTCCTGCTCTTTCAAAGACATCAGCTGTGAACTTAACTAAGCATGGAAACAAGAGCCCTTCCTGCCAGGAGTTGGGGAAGGCAACAACACAGATGGGATGACACCTGAGGATGTGTTCATTGTGTGAGCACCAACCCTAAAGTCAAGAGCATGAACATGTGTGCTATCCGCTGGGCCCCTGCTCCCCATGCGTTCAGGGGAGAGGATTTATTCTTACTGGCATCAGAAGAATGGACCAGTCA
Organism: Grallaria varia; assembly: GCA_013396735.1. NCBI lineage: Eukaryota > Metazoa > Chordata > Aves > Passeriformes > Formicariidae > Grallaria > Grallaria varia. The sequence goes on along the minus strand of VWZG01013475.1, from coordinate 829,991 downwards.
ACATAGGATAAGTGCACTCTCAACTTCAAAGGGTATTTAAAGTTGGGACCAAACCAGGCCATCTTCCAGGTACCATGACTAAACCCCTTCATCAGCTGTGAGGGAGCCAAGGTCCTGTACATTTCCATAGCAGATACTCCAAGAAGTCTCTTTGTGTTGGGTAGATAATGCAAAAGATAATCATTACAGACTTCGATGAGGTGGGCACTATGGATACTGCAGAGAGAGAAGTTCTCAGTTCCTCTAAAACCTGCCAAGCACTTCATTTGACTTCAATGTTCCATTATTTGGCATTCTTCCTGTGGCAATATTTGGCAGAGTTTTCTACTGATTCTCTGGACTAGTTGTCCTCTCCCTTTGACAAAATAATTGATCAAGACTACAGACCCAGTTCTGAATTAATATTCCATGTCTGGGTGTAATGATCACACTAATAAATATTCAATATTCAATAGCTTTTTTCCAGAATCAAGATGGAAACCTGACATGCCCAGCTGTGAGCACAGTGACTTACCATTAGCTTTACAAAACTACCTGAAAGAGATCTGAATCTATTTTGCACAGTTGGGTTTTTCCTTCCGTGAAAAAAAAACTTCAAGGTCAACTTCTCTGCCAAAAAATGTGGACAATGAAAACAGATGTGAGCATTGAATTTTCTGGCCCTGTATTTGGGAAAGTGCTCCAAGAAACAGAGCTCTTTGAGGAAAAAATAAAATTATAATAAATTCCTGTTAAAAAACCCCAACAAACCCCAATCTTGTTCATCTGATTCATAGTTTCAATGATTAAAAACCACTTTTTCCCCGCTGTTTTGAACTCCAAACAGTTTCAGGCTAAGGTACTAGGGTTTTCCATGACACAACAAAATAAGGAAAATCTGTAGTGACAACCAACACCAAAGAGAACCTCCACAGAGTTCTTGCAGAAGCAGAATAAAAATCAAAACTGCTTCAGAGAAATACAAATACTGCAACAGCCAAGGTTTAATGCTGGTTTGAAGGCTCTACCTGCTAAAAAGCAGTTGCTTTAGGTGCTTCTGTGGCCTCTTTACCAGAATACCTTAAAACCTCACACCTCCTAAATGATCACATTCTCAGAGAGGCACTATTTATCTCAATTTTGTGCAAGGGGAGTTGAAGCAAATACAAAAATTAAAGGCTTTTTCACCAAGGTATTTAGGTACTTATATCCTGATTGCTTTCAAAGGGAAGGTAGAGGCCTGGGCACCTTTAGATTTTCTAGGTCTGTGTGACTCTCTGAAGGCCACAGGGCAATTATGCAGTAGAACAGGGAATAGTTTCAGCAGGAAATTTTATCCAAATTTGTTTTTAACTCTGATCTTCCAACTGCTGGTTAATACCCAATCAACTAGACCATTTTCCTTGTGCTTCGTATCACCCTTATTTCCTAACTCTGCCCTACCTCTCTACCCTGGTACAAATACACAATGATGCCATGAAAAAATTGTGTCTTTATATCTCTGCAAGTTATGGGCACCTGTCACATCAATGCGCCACACATGCTGTGGCTCTATAAAAGAGTTTAACATAAATTGTTGAGACTGTTCATCAGTTTTCACATTAACCAAAGGGCTTGTTGACACAGCAATTGGTAAGGAGACAGGTCACAGTGAACTGCATTAGAGAAAGTAGTTGCCACCTATAACATTTTAAAGGGTTTAAACTGAGACACGAATTTTCTCTAACTTCTGTGTCGTGATATCACTTGGGACAAAAGCCCACAACGTGCTTTACCATCATTTCCAAGTCAGCGTTGAATCTATTTGTATTCCACAGTGTTTTCTGTTTTTGTTCTGTATAACATGCAAAACAGATTTTTTACAGCCAACATTTAAATTATTGTAATAGTTTTTATAACAATAAAACTAGCATGTGCAGTTGAAGTTGAATGAATGTACAGTTTGCATACAGTGTTTTAATTCTATAATCTTACATGCTTAAACTTTTGGATGGGCAAGATTACTTATATTAACAGTCTTTGCCACTTTTTGATATGCCACCCTTGTAAATGGATCGGCAGAATACAGAATTGAAAGGCTTGCTTTTCTTTCTTGCTTCTGCTGGTCCTCTTAGGAGGAGACCATGGATTTCCAGGCACCTGGGGACCCCAGGATGAAAACTATTAACTTACATGCTTAAAATTAAGCAGCATTTGGAAGTTTGTTGATTCAGCAAATACAGGCCTACATGAGGTATTTGATGAAATTAATATCAATTTTTTTAATAACTTCTTTGATGAGCATAAATTGGTTGTAATTGTAAACTTGGCTCTATTTCACTTCTGTACTTTTTGCTTGGGTAATGTGTGCTTTGAGATTATTTTCATTTTACCACCCTAGTAATGTGCACTAATCATGTTTTATCTTGTTGTAAGTAAATAGCTGGGGTATTGCATAGAATTGTTTGATCAGTATAGCATGATTTAAGAGAATGGTTATGCCTTTATTTGTCTCATAATCCTACTTAACATCTGTATGAATCATTATAGTAAGGTGCGTGTTAATATCAGCTTCCACATATACATTCATATACAAAAGCTCAAATATTAGCTGCCATTTATTTCAGTAGACTTAAAGTGTCACTGTACTTTCCCACTGAACCAAAATACAGAATTTTCACTAATGTATTTTCTCCTTCCATTCACTTGTGTCTCACTTAGTGAGTGATATCAGCCTACGTTGTGTGATTTGAAAATCATGAGACTTCTGGTCTTTAAACCCTCATGTGACAGAAAGGCCATGTTTGTGAGCTCCCATCTGACAGTGTCTGAAAGGAAAGCTCTCAGGACTAGAAAGATGTCTTGAAAACAAAGACCAATCCCATTTCAAATCTCATGAGGCAACAGACCAAGCTGGCTCTTTGCACACTTCATGTATGTATGGACAGTTTACCAGTATGTATATCAGTATGTATGCATGCAGTTCTAGACAGCATTCCTTATCTGCTTTTCCAGAGGAACACCCAAGATACTGGTCAGGTTTCTCAAATTTTAAGGAACCCCTTCCTCAGTTCCATTATTACTTTCAATTCAGCTCAACTGAACAAAATATTTTTTCTCCTGTTTGCTGATGCACTGAGTGGAAAGCAACATACACCACCCTTTTCAATCACATTAGGAACACTGCTATTTACTGAGTTTTATTAATTTTAGTGGAACCTTTTATTAATTTAAATACAATCTTTGAAATACCCTTAATTAAAAAAAAAAACCTTTTTCTATTTAATCAGGGCACTATTTATAATGAAGTGACCCAAACAAGAACTAAACTATTTTCTCAGGTGTGTGTACAGCATCACAGTGATATCACATCATCTGTGAAAATCTTCCACTAGCTCGGTCCAGATATTCAGTATCCATACAGTGGATGATTTTGTGGAATTTGATGAGTGAAATCCTGACTACTGACCTCAACAGCAAAGAATTTTACTCAGTACTGCTAAAAGAGTAGGCCAAATACTAAAATTTAGTTTCCTTCTAGGTATCTAAAACTTCCAAAATAAAAGGATAATTGACACCTCTGTTTAAATACCTAGTCAATGTTGACTACAATCATTAAATAAGTGTCATGTATTGATGAAATTATTAAAACCATGTCTGCCTCCAAAGTCATTGAATTGTCCACATATCCCAGCCAAATTAGTTTAGTTTGTCTTAACCTAATTTAAAATTATTTTTAATATTTATTTTAATAAGTATTTTTATATTTTAAGATAGACATTCAAAATAGAAAATAAATGTAGTTTTTCTACTGTATTGACAACTAGGTAATTGTTTGTTTCCTGGTACCTCCTGTCCTTCCCACAGTCTGGGCCAATCCAGAATGGTTATATGAATTAGTTTATTCTATGCAGGCGAGTCTTTTTCAGCAAACTAAATNCTGAACAAAATATTTTTTCTCCTGTTTGCTGATGCACTGAGTGGAAAGCAACATACACCACCCTTTTCAATCACATTAGGAACACTGCTATTTACTGAGTTTTATTAATTTTAGTGGAACCTTTTATTAATTTAAATACAATCTTTGAAATACCCTTAATTAAAAAAAAAAACCTTTTTCTATTTAATCAGGGCACTATTTATAATGAAGTGACCCAAACAAGAACTAAACTATTTTCTCAGGTGTGTGTACAGCATCACAGTGATATCACATCATCTGTGAAAATCTTCCACTAGCTCGGTCCAGATATTCAGTATCCATACAGTGGATGATTTTGTGGAATTTGATGAGTGAAATCCTGACTACTGACCTCAACAGCAAAGAATTTTACTCAGTACTGCTAAAAGAGTAGGCCAAATACTAAAATTTAGTTTCCTTCTAGGTATCTAAAACTTCCAAAATAAAAGGATAATTGACACCTCTGTTTAAATACCTAGTCAATGTTGACTACAATCATTAAATAAGTGTCATGTATTGATGAAATTATTAAAACCATGTCTGCCTCCAAAGTCATTGAATTGTCCACATATCCCAGCCAAATTAGTTTAGTTTGTCTTAACCTAATTTAAAATTATTTTTAATATTTATTTTAATAAGTATTTTTATATTTTAAGATAGACATTCAAAATAGAAAATAAATGTAGTTTTTCTACTGTATTGACAACTAGGTAATTGTTTGTTTCCTGGTACCTCCTGTCCTTCCCACAGTCTGGGCCAATCCAGAATGGTTATATGAATTAGTTTATTCTATGCAGGCGAGTCTTTTTCAGCAAACTAAATGAAAACTCCTTCATTTGCATTGACATAGGTAGCAATTGCTTTCTTTGGCTCACACTGCCCTGGGACTAGGGACACAACGCTAATCATCTTTTATATTTACTGATTATAAAATCTGATAAGAAAAGAGAAAAACCTTTTAATGAGTCAAAATCATAATCCTTTCTTGAGCTACTGGTTAATTAAACTCACATTGCTAATGCAGTTAGATATAGATGGTTTTTTCCTTTAGGATGGGAATTTAAAATAGAATTGCAAGGTGATTACATGATTTGAAAACAGTTTCTAAGTAATATTTACAGGATATCCTTGCTGTGTAACAAACATTCATTCAGAAAAAAGAGTACCATAGGGAATATACAGACATGCAGATTAGGAACAGACAGGCATGCAAATTAGAGATAATCATTACATTTGCAAAAAATATCACTTGGGAAAAGCATATCAATTGAAGAGATCAGTATAAACAAAAAATGTAAAAAAACAAACAAAAACTACTCAAGATATGAGAAACAAAGGTTTGTCCAGGAAGATGATTTTTGCAATGAGGTGCAAAGGAGGGAAGAGGGAGGATCCAAGATGGCACTAGTAGAGAAGAACTCTGCTAATGGCAGCAGTTGACACATCTGAGGACTGTGAAGGGAAGAGAGAGATCAGTGCTGGAGGTAGGTGAAACTATGGGATAGCTCTTGGAGGACATCTGAGATCAAAATATCTGCATTTTTAGGAAGAAGAGCCAGAAAAGAAGTCTAATTAAAATGTGGTAAGATGAGAACAGGGGCAACAAAATGGAGACATCAAAGGAGAGTAAATACTTCAAGTATATCTGAGTAAGCTACCAAATGAAAAAAGTCAGGAAGCCACAATGATGGTCACAAAGGACAGTTATCAAGAGGGAATCAGAAAAGATGGACATCAGCAGATACTGTTTTCTTTGAAGAGGATGGCAAAGTCCTCCTTGGAGATCAAAGGAAGTGAAAAGATTTAGTGATTGAGTGTCATCCTTAGCTCATATACACACTTGTCAGACTAGAAAATAAATGAAATTCTTGGTGTTACACATTATCTCAGATAAGTACAAGCAGAATGTCAGCTCAGAGAACAGCCTGCAGACAGCAAGAATATCTAACAATATATATCTTACAACTCCTACAAAACAACAAAAGAAACTTCCTTAGGATGCCAAAAAGGGTCATTTTACACATACTGTGGAAATAACTACATAAAGTGTTATTTGAGAAGAGCTTTAACACTGAAGCAAAGTTGAAAAGGAAAAAGATTAACTTTTTATATGAGTAAGTTTGAGCCCTTCTGCGCTAACTTTACCAGTATTCGAAAATCAACACTGTAGTGATTTGTTTATTCAGTTTCCATTTAAAAATTTGTGTCAGCTTTCGTATACATTCATGACACTTCTCTTACATTGCCAATCTTCAGTAAAGTTAGTGATTGTCATTAGCAAAAGAATCAAACATTGACTGACAGTAAAAGCCAGCGAAATATTCACTTGTCAGTAAAAATGGCAAGATAATTTAGAACTTTTCATTGCTTTGGCATAAGTTTCTGGACTATTTGAGTACTTTTAATATCAAAGGGCTTTATTTATCATAGTTGAAATGATGTATTCTATAAAAATTGACACATGTGACCATAAACAGAAGTAGTAAGAATCCCAATTGCCTTGAAAAATGTGCTCCAAATTTCACAAGATAAATCAAAATTCAAACTCTGGATGTGTGTGGAAAGACAAAACACAAATGGAACACATAACCCAGAGAAGCTGTGGCTGCCCAATCCCTGGAAGTTTTCATGGCCGGGTTGGATGGGGCTCTGAGCAGCCTTGTCTGTCTAGTGGAAGATGTCCTTGCCCATGGCAGGGGAATTGGAACTGGATGAGCTTTAACGTCCCTTCCAACCCAAAACATTCTATGATTTGATGTGTTTGAAAAATATTGATGTTTAAATTGAGTCAATATTTTGAGGAGTGTATTTTCCCCCTCCGCACTGAGAACCATTTTCAAAATCAAATAATTTAGGAACCTCTGCCCTAAATCCTTTGAGAATGCGCTCTCTAATATTACAGCATGGGTTGCACAGGCTTAAACACAGTGGTGATTGCTTCTAGGCATCAGTACCTGTATTCCCCATGACCACCACATGAATTAACAAGGCAAAGTTCATTTTCAACACCACTGTTTGACTCATTACCATAGCCCTCCTAGTAAGTGAGGTGCTTCACCAGGGACCTGTAAAACAGCTGCCCTCTGGGTGTCTTGTTTTGGCGGCCTTTCCCATCTGTTTTACCTGCCTCCCTTTCTGAATAATTTATTTCACCATCTCCCTAAGTAGAACACCTGGCCTAGAGCTAACTCTTTCACCTAAATTATTCAGAGCTGAAAACTCTTTGGTTGATACTCAGATAATGTAATGACTTAACAGGACAAAACCCTTAACTTTGGAGCAACTGTGAAGGTTTCTAGGCTCTGGACTCTGTTAGCAATTTGAAAGGCTGGTTGTGTAAACTATATACAAAAGCACCACAGAAATGCCTCTTTCAGCAGCTGAAAGTTTCCAAAGCAGGGTTGTTTTACCTTGATGCCTCTCTGCCACTTCTCAGTCCCGTGGGAAGCCATAGGATGCCTTCATGTGTGTGCACTGCAGCTGGCTTGTCCCCAGTCTTTATGCAGCAAAAGACACTGAAAATTGGCCGCAGGGCAGGACTTTTCATCTTCATAAATGGCTTTTCTTCAGAAACACCAAAAGCCACCCCTGTGAAGCGCTACCATCCATGTTCCATAACCCACCACCTTTATCTACGAACTCTACAGTTAAAATAATTCCTCCCTGCCTCTGTTCACAATAGCATGGAGAGCTGCCACACTCCAGCAGAAAGGGGCTGCATGAGGTCCTCAACTCGGCGGCCACAAAACATCTGCCCTCAGACTGAAAACCCAGTGTCATTTCGGTGCAATTTGGAGTACCCCTGTCTGTATTGACTGACTGAGGCAGTTTCAACTTGTTTTCAGCACCTGTTCAATCTGTTTTCCTACAATGACACCACTGTTTTCACCCTTTTAATTATGCTTAAAAGGACTGTGATCATCAATTTTTGCATTACTTTTGAAAATCTTCTGAAGCAGTTTAGAAGACAATAAATAGAAGGAGATCTCCTGTCTTACAAGATACTAGCTTCAGCAAGTGTCTTTATCACTTGAAGAAGTATTACTTTAAAAAGTCAGGGTATCAAGGGCATGATTTGAGGTTCCAGATCAAGTAATGTGTTAAGGCCTTCCCCACTTCAGGTTAAGAGGGAACGATAAATTCTTCTCATTGAGAAAATGAATGAACAGAATATTCATAAGCAAAGGAACAGTTTTTGAGGAGGCTGCTTCCAAAAGGCCTTGCAGTAAAACATTAAAAAGTTAATTAGGGCAATTTCTAGGTGAGTTACTCTGGCTTTACCTCAGTTTCACAAAGACAGGTATGGAGAAAGAAAAAGAATTATTAAAATGAAGTCAGTTTTGAAAAATCAATGCCATGTCACTTCTGCAGTCAAGAAATCCCAGATATTTTTCACATTCATTTCCAGGAACTGGCATAGATACCGTTGACAGAATAAAAAGAACATTCAGTAATCTTTATCATATCTTAACCAGACAAAGCTAAAATTATTTTCAGTTAGATTTTTGCCTGCATAAGTACCAAAGAATTTGACACATTTTGCAGCAACCAGCATCGTCTGTAGGGATATCCATAATGCCCATCTCTGTAGCTCTTATAGGCACTATATGAACTGTTTCATTTTCCTCTGAGAAGTTTATCAAGTATCAGGTATTTGCTTTCTGCTTCAGCTTGGGAAATCAGGGTCATGGATTTCAAATGAAGTGCTTTGTACTCTCCAAGGGCAGTGAGAAAACACAATAGTACAGACAAAAATCTAATCAAAGTATTTTGGCTTTCTGCCTCCTTTTTATTTTACAATGGGAAAAAAAATTCAAGGTGCGACTTGAATCCCTTCAGGAGTTCCCTTCCTGTGCGTGCTGTCTCTCGCCAGAAACGCGAGACTGACAGAATGATAAAATGTGCTGCCAGGTCCTCTTGCCCATTCAAAGACCCTCCCTCAGGTATCAGGTGCCTTGCCTGGGCTTTGAGGTCAACCAGACACCTCCCCTGAGGCTTACCTGGGCTGAAGGATCCATCTACCCGAAAATCCGCTCAGGTAGAGCAGCTGTTATCTGAGCTAGGATCAAAGTCCCCCTCTGCACTCCAGAAAAACATCTTCCAAGCTGGTCTTCTTTCTCCATGATTCAAATGAATGTTGAATGAGTCTCCGGGGACAACAGTTGTTGTGCTGAGGAGCGAGCTGTCAGAAATACTTTATCATGAAAGTTCAGTTCCTTTCAGGGCCTTTTATTATTAATAGTCATCGCTGCAGGGGAGCATTAAACACAGACCCTATTTACTGTACAAATTGACGTATTATAAACCACAAAAGCCATCCTGGTGCTTTGCTACTTTACCTTCCTTTTCAGCATGCTAGCACAAGGGAATCTTTAACCTTTTGTAGCTAGAATACAGACAGCTGATTTTGGTTTAGCATGGCCAGGCGGGACTGCTCAGAGCAGCTGAGTTCTTGAGGGTCAATGTCTTGAGGAGTGGGGTGGAGGACCATGATATCTGTACTATATGAGAAGTAAGATACACTCCATAGGGACACTGGGTTCATCTGTACAAAAAGTCAAAGGCATTTATCTGTCTGTGAAGAGGCTCCAGGATGTGGCCTACAGTAGCTTATGTTTTTGCACAACATCTCCTGTAGCTCCCTCAGCTTTCTGCTGCCCTCTGAGGGCATTGCACCTCATGCATTGTTATCTGAAGGTGAGTAACATCCGGATTTCTTCAGCAATGGCACGTGATAGGGGACGCAGAAATAGCTGTTATGTGGCATAAGAAAACATGACGAGTCCCAGTTGTGGGCAGAACCCAGCCCTGCCCCAGCCCACCATAGCAGAAGAGATTTGAAGGCAGAAGAGATTTTATGAGGTCAGTCTGCAGTGCAATATTGGATTTTATCAGCCTTGCAGAAAACTCTCAGGACAAACTATACAAGAACCAGTGGAAACAAAAACCAGCAAGACAACAACAGCCCAGAGGCAGGGCAAGTGACAAACAAAACATAGCAAGCTAAAAAAAAGACCATCTATGGCGCTTGGTAGCAGGCAGGCCCTTGGCTTTGTACTTTCTATCCTCTGCACTTTGGAATCAGTCTTAAAATACCTCCCAGTTTGCTTGATAAAATTAAAATGATGCAGAGGAGAGACAGTGCTCTCCCACAGCCCACTGTGAGCAGCCGAGGGGCAGGGTGGTGGATTTGTCACAAAAGCAGAACCTGGCAAGTTGCAAAGTCATGGCTCTGCAAGTGGCACCCGAGCAAGCTGCAGCTTTGTGAGTTACGAAGCATCAATTCGGCGAGTCCTGGTGTCACCACACAGCAAACCACAAGGCACAAAGAGGTGACACAGCCAGTGCAGCAAGTCACAAAGCGCCTCCTTGGCCAGGCGCAAAGGCAGAAAGTCACGAGGGTGACTCTGCAATTCTAAACCAGCTAAAAGCAGTTCTAGAGAGTGGTTTAAATGCAATGGAACCACGCCGAAGAGGCAGCACTGCATGGCAGACATTGTGTGGCCCCTGTGACGTGCCCTGGAGGGTTCACAGGCCATTCCCAACACAGGAGATGGGATCTCTGAACTCAACTTCACAGTTGTCACAAACTGATAGCACCAGAGGAGATACAGGGAATGGGAGGGGTGTGATGGTTCTGTTGTTCCTCCGCTCCCCAAAGTGGCGTCCCTGGAACAGGTTTGAGGCACAGCCCCAGGGAGGGGGGATTGGTGATCCATCGAGCAGCTGCTCTGTGTGGACAGGGTGTTGTTCTCCGAGGCTGTTGATCTGGTCTCTCTCATGAATATTGTATTCAGTGCAAAAAGCCAGACAGCAAGGGGGTGGAAATGGCTGCTTTTTAAAGTACAGAACATGTACCCTAAAAGAATGCTCAGAAGTGCTTCTTCCAACCCACAGTATGCTAAAGATTGGTGCTTGGTACATTTAAAGGATGAGGGGAAAAAAAATCACACCACTCAAGTATAGCTGTGACTATTGTCATTTAAAGACTTGCTGACATCCAAAAATGTAAGGTGTGCTCCTGACTAATGTCCTTAATAACAACTGAACCTGTTGCAAACTTGAGCCTTTTTTTTAGATAGAGGGCATACAGAGTCTCCTCTTGTTACAATTAAAAAAAGAAAAAAAAGGGGAAAAAATAAAGGGAAAGAAAAAACAAACCAAAACCAAAATACCCCCAAGCCTAAAACAAAACCAACTCTGTAATTTTGTAACCAGACTTGGACAAACTTCTGAGAAGGACCACACACACCAGATTAGATTATTTAGATTTGTTGTGAGAATAGTTGACATGTGTTCCTTTCCCATTCTCTGTCCAATCTTTGTTGTAAAAGTGGACTCATGTTGTGCCAGTTCAGATTAATATTATAACATGAAAGGACTCTAGGTTTGTATCATTTTCCATGCTCGTTACATTCACTATGTGGGAATAGAGTTATAATATACCTGAGCCACTTTTTGTTTTATGGCCAAGAGTAATAGCACACAAATACTTCACAGTCCTAGGTGGGTACAGCACCTGCCCCTTGGCATTAAATAGGGGAGTGACAGAGTATTTAAAACTTTCTTTCAGGCTGTGAAATATCCTTCAGGTTACTCTAGAAGATCTTGGCATGTTCTTTACCCTGACACCTCTTTTGCTCTGTTCTTTTCCCTCTGCCAAAAATTCCCCCAAGAATGTGTTCTGTTCCTTCCATTCAAGTCTATATTCAACTCAACGTATTCCTGTGACCATCATTGTCATTGGATATAGAATTTGTTATGACGTTTTACCACACTTTTAATGAACCTACACTGTATTTCCTTTTAGTTACCAGTGTCCATTGGACACACCACCTTTTTATCTTGAAATAACCCTCTATCCCACAGCCATAATTTCAAATATTTCCATAGTGTTCAGATAGATGCTACTATTTGTACAACCAATCATTAGAGAATTTCATTATTTTCACATGCTACTTTTAAAATCTAATTCTTTGCAGGTGCTATTATAGTGCAGTTTATTCATTAAAATCAAGACTAACGTTTTATATATTTTAGGTGTAACTTGAACTCAGAAAATGCCATAATATTTGCATTTATACAAGCCCTTGGAAAGCATTTCAAAATGATATAACAGGAAAACAGTTGATACAATGGTTAGATAACATCAAAGAGTGGCTTGGGAACACAAACCATGATCCTTGTGAAAACTGATTCCCAAAGAATTAGCCAAGAGGGTTCCAAGTGCATTTCTTCCTATTTGCTGAAATATAATGTTTGTTCTTATTTTTCAGGTAGAACCTGGCGAGTCTGTATTTGCACTTGTTGATCTTTCCCAACATAAATCTCCCCATTGTAGTCATATCAACAACATGTTTTCTCTACTTCAGCAATACTATTTCTCGTAACATATGCTCGTTCAGACTCTGCGTGCACTATTTATCAAGCTACTGAGGTTACAGTTACAGCACATTTCAGCATAACATGCAAAGGACAATGAAACCTTGCATAGGTTGCATAAGAGCTCTCTGATCTTTAGTCATCATTTAAAACAAGCCTACAGGTGTATGAACTTTTTTGCCACCTACTAAAAAGAATGTTAACGATATTGGAATATGTCCTAAAAAGCACAATGATACATCTCTGACCATAAGACATACATGGCTCTTACAACCTCTTTAACATAATCAACAGACCTGACCTACAATTTTGCTGGAATAATGCCTGGATACGTAACTGCTCCTTCACTGTGATGGAGACTGTAATTTCTAGAAAGTACCCCAACAAGGTAATTACTCGTATTTTTATTGTGCCAACAGTGCAGGTGACATTACTAGGAAAGACATAGGTCCTACATGAAAATCTTGCCATCTAAGAAGATAATAAAGTTGTGAAGGAGATGAAACCACTCTGTACTGCTATAGAAGTAACAATAAATATCAGGTACACCGCACTGAAGAGCTGATTGTGTACCCAGTAACACAGTAATAGATATTTATCAAAATAAGCTATTTAATTATTTACTCTTTTTACTCTTGATACAAAGTGTGTGTCCATGTGCATTTCATAACATGCAGAATGCACCAGTGGTCTAAAAAATATTTTTTAAATAATCATGGAGTTATGCTTTTGGAAAATTAAACATGAAATTTGAAATAAACAAATAAGACAATTTAGAAAAGATCAAAAGCAATTGTTCCATTACCTTGGCAACACAATCGAGGTGCAGCCAATCAGCAAAGTTGATATATTGTTTTGACATACATACACATACTTCTAACATAAATAGCAACAGAGACTTAATAACAATAGGTTTTAAAACTAGGAACTGATGTCATTTTAAATGTGTCAATCAAAGAAAACCTATGAAAGTGTTTCTTCTTTCAAACTGACAGTAAGTATATGCTGAAATGGCTTTATAAGAGATAGCAGACTTCTGACAGGTCATACAGGAGATGCAAAATGTGTAATTACATTCTAGTTTCTTGGATTGTGTCCTTTAGTATGTCTAAAAAACTTTGAGAAGAAAATAAAACTTGAAGGCTATGATATATCATTCATTTCTGTAAACAAGAAAAAAAAAAGGCAGCATATCTGGGAATGGAGACGAAATATCAGACTGAAAGACTCTGCCTAGCCCTCAAAATAGATGCACTTAAACTTCTTGTCTTATTTTATGATTGACTGGTGCCAGCGAGGTTCTGCAGTGTAAGTTTTCAAGGATACTAAAAATTAACAATAGAAGAAATGTTCAGAGGAAGATTGCTAATGGGATACAGAGCCTTTCACCTCTCAGTCTTTGGTTTGAATCTGGCCTGTGTCAGCAGTAACAGGAAACCATTACTTTTTGACAGGTGTCAGAAGTCTGTATGGAAGGAGTGCATCAGCCATCCTGCTCCAGGCCCTGATTGGATGTGTGCCCAAGAGTGACCCTCAAACCCAGAATTCTTCTTGACAGCCTACAAAGAAAACTGGTGTCTCCTTCCTTTCCCAGCTCTCAGAAGAGCTCAGCCACTCAGTCTAAGACCACACTGCCATGGACTGGCCTTTGTATCAACACTGAGGTTAGCCAACTTAATTTCTTGCTGAGCAACATTTTCAAATAGAGTTTACAACTAAATTACATTTGAACACATTTGTATATTTCTTCATGGGATTAATATTTTTTAGGAAAGCTGGGGTTGTACCACCCATAGATCAACAAAAAGCAAAAAATAGCAACAAAAAAAATAGCAACAAAAAGGCAGCACTGACAAATGATACACACATTCAGAAAACTCAGATACAGAAACAAGCACCTTATTCTGTCATTGGATGGGATTAACTTACCCGTTCTGGCACATCATCTCTTTTCTTTTACTTTTTCCAGATTTATATGACTCTCATCATAGCAAATGTTCAGAGCGAGGAATTTCCAACTGGAACACATTGAAAATAGAAAGGAAATAACTCACTATAAACAGCACTGAGGAGAAACAAGTGATCATGCAGAGTAGAGCGTGCTTCTTTGCCAGAACATGAGTGGTGTACTTCTGTCTTGCACCTATTCATTAAGAAATACTGACTTTTACTTGGAATTTTAATCTACATTTTGATTGATTTCTTTCCCAAGGTATAAGAAGAGTGATGGAAAGGACTGGGGATAAGGACAAGATAGAATAGAACAAGATAAAAGTTTTCACCCAGGCTTTCAGGTTTGGTGGAAACATTCTCAGGATTAACTGTTTCAGTGCTGCGGAACCTTCACGTTAATGGAAGCAAAAGAGAGTGTCTCCTTCTGCATCAAATTCATGAGCTTTAATTGACAGCCTTGTGGCAGAACCTCCCTACCCAAAACACTGCTGAAGTGGGGACACTGACAAAAGCAGTCAAGACCAGACAGGAAACAAAGACTACAAAAATATAGTCCTTAAAACAAATGTTTTGGCCATACGTTACAACTTCCCATTGCTGTTATCTGACTTTCTGCAACATATTTTAATGAGCCTGAGGTAAGGCAATACCAACTTATGACACAAAATGAATGCATTGTATTAAAAGATCTTTTTCAAAGAGTCTACTTGATAGAATTTGAGTGTCAGGTCAGCTTGGACCTGAGCTTTATGTGCTGTGCACTGTGTTTCTCCAGAGTCAACAGGATCCCTATGCAGATAGATACATTATCTAGAGAAGTCCAGGCTCTTGTGATCAGGATTCGATTCCTGTCCCTGGTCTTGCTGCTTGAAAGTCAAGTGGCAACACTCCTCACCTTCCTTCTGATTAAATATTTTTATAACCCCTTTGCACACTGTTTCTACCAAATATTTGTTCCATGTATGGAGCAGAGCAGAGCATATGGAGTCAGAGGTTTCCATAGAGAACTGAGCCTTGAGACTGATGGAGATAAACTACATGATTTTATAATAGGAAACAGAAAAGTAAATTCCTTTGGCTAGAAGTGGGGCAGAGTGCTGCCCATGACAGCCTCATCACCTTTATCTTAGAAGCCAATAATCACCCATTGTAACTACTAGAAAGGGATACCAAGACTTGATTTAAGAAGTTGCCATGGCAGAGAATCCACGACATCTCCAGGTACCACAGGTTAATTGTCCTTCTTAAAATATACTTGATTCTGTTATGAATTTCTTTGGTTTCCATCTACAAGCCACATATATTCATATCTTTTTCTTGTAAAATTAAAAAGTTAACTAATAGTAAAATATCTCTACACTGTTTAATGCCTATAGTCACCTCTTAAGCCAGGCAGAGAGTGATGTAGAGCAGGCCCAGTGAGAAGATGATGTGATATGATGAGGAATGTATATGAGGCAGCAGGAGTTCAGTAATTGGACCAGATTATTAACATTTATGATAACCTATAAAAAGATGGATATTTTTACTTAACTCTCATACATGCATTTTCTTGTTTTATCAAACATTTCAAAAATCTAAATGAGTGCTGACTTTTATTTCTATAAACCTAGTTAAAATTTACATCTTCTGCAGTCTCCTCCCCTACATTTAAATCTCCATCCCACACTTCAATATCATCTGTTCCCTGCTTTTTTCCTTTTACCCACTATTTTCATATTAAGAAGCAATGACGGATCTAGCAGAGCTCTCTATGACTCAACTGACAAGTCTTTTCCTCTAGACAATTACTCTTGTAATTGCTCTAAAAGCAAAGCCTCCAGAAATGATGACTCAGTGTGGGAGGTCAGACCAAGCAGCACTGCTGAGCAGCCACTGGAGACGATGGATCTGGGGGTTCTGACGGCAACTCAGAGTGCCAGCACAGTCAAACTGGCTGATTAACAGCTACACCAGGCACTGGGT
The DNA here is from genome assembly GCA_013396735.1 of Grallaria varia. NCBI lineage: Eukaryota > Metazoa > Chordata > Aves > Passeriformes > Formicariidae > Grallaria > Grallaria varia. The sequence continues at coordinate 813,775 of VWZG01013475.1, read as the reverse complement.
GCCAAGACCAGCCTTCTTGTCTCTGTCCTGAACCTCATTGCAGTAACGGAATCTGAACTGCTGAGCTGAATATTCTGCAGGTATTACCTCATGCTACTGAGCAAAAAATTCCTTCCATTCTCCAGTATCAATAGCTTAAGCTTTGCCAGTCTGTGCGTATGAGTTCATGGGAATCAACTGCTGTGCTGCTTACCAGTTCTTTCCATTACAAAATCCCTCAAGAGGTTCCAGCAAGGAATGAAATCTCCTTGGGCTGATTAAACTACCTGGAAACTCCCAAAGATGAAAGAGGTAGTTCTAGTCCTATTAGGTTCAAGGCAAATTTTGAACTTGAACATCAAGGAGGTCAGGCCTTTGTTGCTATTTAAATATAACTGTATGGAAAATGAGATCTTGCTGGAAAAGTGAGTGTAAAGATGCCCAGAAGGGACAGAAAAGCTTTAATACAGTACTTAAAAAGGGATTTAGTGCACTCTGGCTGCTATTCTGTTAGCAATGTTTTTTGTCAAATCAGAGCCAGAACAAAATGCTGCATCTTCTTTTATGAATGAGTTAGTAAAGGAGATAGAATAAAGAAATCTGAAGAAAAAAAATTCCTGGATAACAATGAACTAAAGTCCTTAAAGCACATAAATGCCCATAAAGTTTGCACAGGGTTGTATCTTGTAAACAACCCTGAGCCAAGCACAAAGAAAAAGGAAAGGTATATACATGTGCCACCATATGGGGGTTCTCCACTGCCTTTCTCAGGACAAAAAAAAAAAAAATTTTAAAAAATCCACACACTAACTTCTGTATCTTTCACTTAATTGTTCCAGAAGTACAAAGACAAGACAATGCCTCAGTCATTTGTGGGTAGCAATGTTGCTCAGTGTTTAGAAATTGCATTTTCTTTCCCTTTGAGACAGAAATAGTTTGCAAACACTGACTAAGCCTCGCCAACCCTTTACCAAGAGCTCTGCTGGACCCCTTGCTCAGCAGATAGGACAGGCAGACAACACACATCCAATGGAGACAGGTAAGGAAACGGAGTTTCAGGAGATCTGCTACAGATTTTCACTTTCTCCTCAAGGAGAGCAGTGAATCTCTTTGGCCCTACTATCACAGTAGTTATTTGATCAATTACACCAAGGGAAAACTAGATAAATTTGATGGTAAATGCCTGAATTCCTGCCTGTTAATAGGGAGAACACAACAGTGACTGTAGACCTAGAAATATCCAGAGTCATTATCTACAATGACATTCCTGGTAGTTAGACCCATTCTTTAAACCATCAAATCTTATAATTTATGATATTACTGTAAAATAGTTAATTTCCTAAGCAGAAACATATCTTAATATTATGAACATAAAGTTCTTACTGATGTAATTTACCTTTTCTATGATTCAAAATGAAACAATGTATAATAGTTGTAATTATGTTGTAAAAAAAATTGAAAAGACCTAAAAGAACAATAGGTCTCTTAAAGCATTATCTACCCCAACTGTAATCTCACCTAAACTGAGGAACCAGACATTCTACATACAGCGGTGAGCAAGTGCCTGTTATATTTTTGACTGCATATTCCTAACACTTTTCCTTCTCAGACTAATTTGTGACATCCTGCAAAGCCCTACCTTTCCATAAAGTTGAGCACTGTGTTACATGAGACATAGTCCAACAGAAATGTAGGTCAGTTCCTAACTGTCTTTCCTTGAAATGGAATGGGCTTGCATTTTACATGCAAAGGGCCACAGAGAAAAAAATAAATTGTGTCTAGTAATCTTTACACGTGTGCTAGGCCTGTTAGCTTAAAAGCTTCCAGTATGGAAATAATGGGACATCCTAAATCATGTAAAACAGAACGGAAATGAGGAGATAAAATGAGTCTGAGAAGTGCGAAGGGTCAGGGAGCCACTGAGGGATGCTGAAAAAGCCCTTTCAGGTTAGGTGGAGGTAGTGCAGAAAGAGGGCACTGTGGAAAATAAAAAAGGTTTCCCATATCTGGGCTAAAAAGGGGATTATGTAAACAAACAAGCTCATCACAGAGAGCAGCCCCCCCAGCCCAGGGTGTCTAACCCACCACTTGGTCTCTCCTGCCTTCTATAGGCTCTCCTGATGGAGCAATTTGCTCCAGCTGAGTCCTGCATGGCCGGGCTCTCTGTAATCCCTGAATGAGGGCAGACACCTGTGGTAGCTCAGGGACAAAATTAACCTGTTCTTTCCCAGACTCTGAGGCATTTGTACTTCAAAGTAGAAGTCAAAAAGCTGGGGAAGAGGAACTGGCTTTTGTGCTACTGCTCTGAACTGAGCTATGGAAAAAGATGCTCTCACAGATACAGCTGCATAGTCAATGTTCTGGCCGCCAAAGAACTTTGGGAACTTTAGCTACCAAAGAATTCTCATTAACTCTAAGTTACCTACCAAGACAGAAACACCTATTCTGCAAAGCAAAAGCAAGATCTCCACCAAATGAACAAACAAATATTCAGACAAGTCTTGGGAGAAATATTCAATCCAATTGACACAGAGCCCAAAGGCAATTATCACAGAGGTTAACAAAATCCTCTCTCATCTGCATGACTGTAACAAGGAAAGGAATGTTGGGATTTTTTTGCAAATTCCCAACATGGCAAAGTATGGCACAGAACTGGTCATTAATTCTTTTTAGATGGTTAAAATCCCTCTATCCCATACAGGCACACCACCCTCCTTCTCAGTTTAAACCAAAATTTTTATTAACCAAAATAAAACACAAAAGGCAAAATAATTGCCAGGGACTTCTGTCTGCCTTACTGGAGGTAGTGCATTAGCCAGCTGACAGCTGGAGTGCCAAGCTGTGCTTCTGCAGGTCTGAACCCCTGAAGTGCATCAGGTACCTGGGAAATCTCTGACAAAGGCAAGAGGAGACAAAAGGGGCTCTTCAGGCTGCACACCTGGGTTGGGATGTTCCCTGCCTTAACTATGATGCTGTGAGATTCCAAACCTGGCTCAGACTTCCTGAATTAGTTGTCTTCAGAGACAGCAAAGGCACTGCCCAGTCCCCTTTAGCGAAGTTCTCTGCCCGGCTGGGGAACTGGGAGCCTGGCTGTCTGGGGAGAGCTGAGATGTGCAGGCATCCATGTGCAGGGGCTTCTTCAATAGGAGGGTTTAAGGAGAACAAGAAGAGTTGTTTACCCTCGTTCTTGTGGGAACTTAAAACAGTCTGTGTATCAGTGAGGTGGACAATGGTTTGGCCGCTCAGCCCATGCATCTCACTGCCAGGGAGAGTCTCCTCATAACCACGACTGGCAACACTTTACTGATTTCTGGTAGCTGACCCAAGATCCCATTGCAGGATCTGACTCTCTGAAAGTGCAGAGGATCCAATGCACTGAAAATCAGGTCCTATAAAGACAACTCAGAATTAGATCACCCAAATCACTGGCTCTTCCTGAAAGCAGAAATCCCAATCCCTTGGTTACACTTTCTGTCTCATTATTCCTGTGACATCCCTCAACACCTTCACCTGAAACAAAGCCCAGGCTCTAAAAACCACCCAGACTCTGTGAGATGCATATGGTGACCCTTTGGGGATGAATCAGATGAAAGAAAGAAAGAACAATTGTTTCTACCAGGACTTTGGAGTGTTTGGAATCCGTGCCCCTTTGTATTCAGGACATATTTATTCAGTCTTACCAAAATGCAAGTCATATTCCTTTGATTTGAGGGAGGGGTTGCTGCAGCCAGGAACTGAAGTCTCCCTTTTATTGTTGCATAAAATCTAAAGGAATAAAAACAATTAATAACACCAAAGGACTGAAAGGAAACTGTTTCATCTGAACCTATAGGTGAGGTTGGGTGGATGAGTCTCTTCAGCTGCAGGGTGAGGTTTAGGTCACCTTTAGAGCTGGCACTGGGACAGGTCTGCAGCATTGCACCTACTCTGCAGTGCTTCGGTGGAGCAGCACAGGCAGTAGATAGAGCTCTTGGCTTATGCCCTGACAGCACCTCACCACAAACCATCTTCTCTGAACAGCACCTTTCACTGATGCTCTTGTTTTATCTCCTTCTAGCCCTGTGACTGATATCACAAGCCATGTTGGGGGCTGAGCCGGGGTTGGAGCCCCAGTGCTGGGCTCCCATTCCACAGCCCTCCCTTTGCAAGAGGAACTGCAGGGGCAGCAGGTTTTCCCACTGTGCTGGGGATGCTACAAACTGCAAGAATGAGAACCTTGCTACTAATTTCTTTAAATGGCTGGTGAATTAGAATTTTGATACCTGCTTCAGGTTTAATGTCAGATTTTTTATTCCTGGATGCCCTGTTTTATCAATTAAAACATACTCTTAAGATGAGGCCCACATTCACAGGTGAGAAATTCCAGCAGCTGACATTTAAATAAAGTCAAAGAATTACATCCATGTACTTGTATTGAGATGGCAACCCCTTATGTATCTAGACCTAATTGAAAAGAGCAGCCCATTTGTTTAAGGTTCCTGTTTTTCTGGTAGCTTTGACTAGAAGTGACACCAGTGAATATTTTATTTTCTGACACGAAGCTCCTGAAACCACCTCTTCATTTTAATGTTCCCTCTCTTCTTCAATTCTCTTTTCTCTCACTTCTTTCAGGCACCTTCCAAGATGCCAGTTAAATGCATCTTTGAACTCTCCAAAGCTTACCACAGTCACTGGAAATACTTAACTTTCACGTGATCTGCCTTAGTTCTTTGTGAACCGCTGTCCATCATTGTTAGCTTCACTTTTCTAATTACTTTTTAAAAGCATGTGGTCTTTCAATAGTTTCTCTCTTTAAACCATTGACTACTGTAAAGAAAGCAAATATGCCATGACTTTTGAGAACCCCCGGAACAAGGAGCACTGCCTAATTACCCAGCTCCAAGTGCTTTGCTAATTTCAGTAATCATATTTTAGTACCTTTAGGTCCGTCCCCACAGATAAATGTGATCTTGACAGATGCCAAATATCAGCAACCTCTCTGCAAATTTCTCATGACTCTCATCCCATCAGAGCCATTAGAGTGCTTACAGCTCAACCATAATATATTTTGACCAAAATATATTATGCTGTCTTTTTAGGACAAGGTTTAGGATTTGTTGATGTGGATATTAGATATTCTGCTCTAAGAGAAAGAAGAAAATGAAAATCAAGTCCAAAGTGTTTTTCAGAATACTTGGATGTTATCCTAAAAGATTAAAATTAAGGTTTTTGTTAACTTTATTTTAGATAGCCCAGGAAAAGCAATTGGCAACTAACTCATTGAATCATTTTATAGAAATCTTCCTGTAAGCACCCAGGTTCATGTAATACTCCCTTTGGGCTGCATTTTGCATTCTGTTTGCTTTGTTGTCTGTGGCAGGATTAAAAATGGATCGATTTGGATCATCCTTACTTTGTTTCGAAGTACCGATCTGTATTAGAAGCTTCATGTCCATTCCCAAATAAAAGGAGGTTCTTGGCCTGAAAGATCTTCACTCTAAGCACGCAGGAGAGCAAGAGAGAAGGGGTGTTACTGTCTCCATTTTACAGGAGGGTCACAGAACTTTTAAGTGACTTTCCCAAACTTACATACCCCACGTGTTAAACTAGAAAATTAACACCAGATGTTATAACACTCAGCCCATCTTAATTGGATGAAGGTCTTAGGTAGTTTGAAATTACAAGGTCATGTTATTATATTATCAGTTGTCATGTATGCGCAGTAAATTATTTTGCTGTTATTAAACCGATGGATTCGTTTTTCATGAATGTCTTCCCCATTTTGTAGAGACCATAATGTATCTCCAAAAAATGACAGAAAACTACAAAAAGAGCTATGCTTTGGAGGACCCAGGGAATGCCTGAATCTCTCCATGTTTAAGCTTGGCAGTCAAAAAAAAGTCCTTCAAACTTTTAAACTCGTTCCAAATTTTCAGAACTGCACAGCATGCAACTGAGAGAATGATTTGACCGCAAAGATCAAGATGTTGTAAGTATTGTTCAAGAAAAATCCAGTTGAAAAAGATTCTAAAAAAGTATCAGGGGCACTTTTAAAGTCTCTCTTTAAAAATAAAAATCATAAAACTACCTCTGTTGACTCCTGCTGTTCATGTGCTTTTATTCAGGCGTTTGGAAACAATATTACTTTGCAGAGTAGACAGCAACTGTCAAGGGCAATTTTCTCATCTGTGGTCATTTGTTGTGTACTGAGAGTTTGAGAACTAATAATGTGTATGCTTCAAGATGGTAGAGAAAACAGGCCCCTGACTGCACAAAGAGGGAGAATAACTCAAAATAGTTGGTAACTTTGATGCTTTTGAAAAATTTTGTGAGGTGACTTTTAATTAAAGCTTGAAATAAATGTTTAACTTGTCTTGCCATATGAAGTTGCTTCACAGACATTTATCAGCTCACATATATTTAGCAGCTGCCATTCAGTGTAACATCTATGTCTATCATTGTCTTCTCGAAGTTCTTTTCATGCACTTCAACTGTCTTATGAAAGAGCAATTTCCTTATTAACGAGCAAACTCTGATTAAGTTACTTAAGCAATTGGCCCAGTAAATACCAAAGCCAGAGGACAGACTGTGCAATGACCCCGACTCAAAAGCACGATTGAGAAGGACAAGGGAAATTGTTAGGCTAGACAGGGAAAGATGGTACTCAGTCCCTCTTCCATCAGGAAAGATCCAGTCCACCCTTTTTGCTCTCCTGCAAGGGATGCATGCAGCTTCAGCCCAGTGCTCTCCCCAGGAATATATGTGTGGATAAGAATGAGCACTCTGAAAAGCATTTACTATCAGGGCTTAATCTTAAAATACATCAAAAATTACAATACTATACAAGCTTTCTAAATTTTTTTTTTCATTCTAGCTGCAGTTTCTAGCAGTAGAAAAAGTACTGTACAACACAGTCTTCAACTCAACATAAGTTGCTCAAAATTACATTTTGCTTTTCTGTTTCTGTTACAATTGTGTTTCAGTTTCCACTTGTGGAAGAAATCCAATGATACACCATTAGCATTATTCCATATACGCCATGGATGTTTTTAAAGGTCAATTTGCTTGTAGAAATACTGCCATTGAGGATTAATGATGACACTGTTTTGACCCCTCTGACTTTGATGGGCAGGAATGTACTTTTCAAGCATCCAGAGCCCCTCTTCACAATTTGTCTAATCCTACAACTCCCCTGCCCTTGCAGGCTATTTGCTGTTAGCGGCCACAATAGACAAGCAATAGTACCATTATAGGCTTCTCTAACAAAAGAGTTTCATGATCATTTTCTAGTGGCTTGAAGATTGACAAGATCCCCTCCTGTTACCCAGATGCATTTTCCCCTCCTTCCTGGTGATTTCTTTTCTTGTTTCCAAGGAGGAAAGTGCCTCCCTGAGTAGCGACCTCTCTCTCTGCAGAAAGACCTGCTAGAAACAACAAACATTGCATGTTAAACCTCCTCTGAGAGGGCATTATGTACAAATGGAGTGCCAGCTCTTCTTTGATAAGGTGTACACCCGTGGCACAACTTAAGAATCAATTCAATTATAAAGACACAAAAATGCCTTTTGAAGAATGTTCCTGAGTGAGTCAGAGGCAGAGAGCACAGCATATATATGAGTCTGACTTTTCCAAAGTTATTTCAAGGCAAGAAGTTGCACAGAATTGCTCCGGCAGCCTGATTAACTAACTGGGCACTCGTCTGTTGGTGAAATCCTGAGTGCGAAAATTAAAGCTCTCCCACCGACTTTGTCACATCAGCTGTCCTTCAATGCACTCAGAATTTCTCTTTAGTAGGCAGCTTTTGCCTACTTGCTGTACAAAACCTGAACTACGTGAATAGTGTGCTTATTTTTCAGAGATGCAGAACAGTTGTACCTCTCACTGGTAAGTGAGAACGTGTCTGATAATAAAGCCCTCTATCACTCAGGCTGGGTACTCCGAGAGTGAGATGCCCTTTCTCTGCCCCAGCCAGTTGCTACTTTGGAAAATTTCAGCTGTGCCGCCTTTGTGCCTCATTTGTAACATGAGCGGGTAATAATACCAGCCCACGCTAGAATATTTTCTGAGGGTTACAAGTATTTTGAGAACCCTCATAAATAATGGTGCAGATTAAAATAGTAATGCAAATGTTGAGTCTTGTTGTTGTCTATGATTCATATGTAGGAAAAAAGACCGGAGACCAGTGCTGACCTTTCCATATGCAGCACTTTACAAGGTAATGTGCTTTTTAAGTGTTCAGTATACTTGCACATACTCTGTATACTTTACAGAAATGTCTAAATGACACTTTAATGTTTGCTTTTCGTTTACTAAGGATAAACATTCCTCTGTATTGTCATTAGTAGGAGAGGAAGAAAAAGAAAACCACAAACAACATTATTTCAAACCCTTGGATCTCAGTGCCCTCTCCTGCTGCAGAGTGGCTGATGTCAGAGGGTGGGGCTGCTGGGTGCCCGCAGGGTGAGGATTGCTTGATTCATCTTCTCTTGGAGCTGGGGAGGGAATCAGCAAAGGATTTCACTGAAGACAGGATGAGTAAAGAAGATTTTGTTTAGATTTGAATTAGGCTTAATGTGAGACTTTATGAGACACAAAGGAGGTCTATACTCAAATTTAGGGTTCATGCGTAAGTTTTTGTGTGAAGTTGTTTCCCTAAATTCTCAAATTGCTTGAGCACTCCGGTTGCTACAGGATTTCCATTACACTGGTTCAATATTTGGTTGTTCCTAAGACAGTAAAGAGTTGGGGTCACATCAAGAATCCATAACACAGATCTAAGGATGAGGATCCAACGTCTGCTGAAGTTGAAAAACATCCAGATTTTAGGTTGAGTCAAGGTCACCATCTTACTTCTTTACTTTTCTTTGCTTCATTCGAGCAATTGAATTTATTGAATCAGTCAAGAGACCCACTCAATGAAAAGCTCAGCAACACACTAAAATCTAGTAATTACTTAAATAGAATTGGAGTGCTGAAGAACAGAACAAGCTGAACTGTCCCTAAAACTGAATCTGTTTCCTTCGTGCTCTTCACACTGGGACTGCAGTCACAAACTGGCCATTCCCTGGCTTCTCTTCTTCCTCCTTCCACTTACAACACTTTCCATGGAACCTCCTGCAAGGAGACTTTGAAGATACCTCAAAAGGAGTGGTGTAACATGGGCAAGGATTCAAATGCCACTAGGAGAAAGAATCCACCACTCCTTGGAGTCTCCTTTTATACCTTTAAACTGGGGACACAGTCCTGATTTCTCACTAAGTCCACAGTCAGTAGTTTCTCTCAGCTGCCTACACAAGTGCTGTTCAGCGGCTTTCCCCTGACATTTGCTGTGTCTCAGTCCCTGAGACATGCAGAGACGTGGACATTGAGGCGCTCCATTTGCTCTTGGTGCATTACGTGGCTCAAGTCCCTGTAGGGCAGGTCCCTAAATAGGCAGACTCAGCAATTTTAACGAACAGGCAAATACTTTATCCTGGAAATTACTTTAGCTAAAGCATTCAGAACTTCTGATTTTAGAGGAAAAGATACACAAGAATGTTTCCATCTCTGTAAAGTTTTTAGACCACGATATTTTTACATGCAAAGTCACTGATACTCGTAAAATTCCCAAAATATGCATGAAGAGATATAACTGTAGTTATCTTATATGGCTACACTGATATATGAGGATATAGAAGAACACTTGAAATATCTCATAACTGCATTGTTGGGGTTTAAATTTATCTATTAGGTTGTAACCGATTATTGTGATACATAGGGTGTTTATAAATACTTTGCATTTCCTGTAAGATGCTTTTTGCTAGTCTGAAGGGAAGTGTCAGAGCAGGTATGTTATTTTCCTTTCTTAGTAGTTCCAGGCAAAGCACAGCACTGAGGTCCCAATGTATTCTCATACACTCTGTGACCCCATTCCTATAAACAGAGAGGTTTTGATAAAATGTTCATGAACTGCTGAAATCAACTGTATTGTTGTTATTGGGGTTTATGCTCCCTAAGGTAAGTTACTCATTGGAAAATTCTGTTCCCAAGTTAAGATGGTCTTTAAATTTAAAAAAATGGTGGCGTGCTAACCTGCACCTTTGATGTTACGCAGGAAGAAAAGAATCACAGCAAATCAACGCCCATCTAAAAGCAATCAAAGCAGTACTGGATTCATTTGTTCCCACTTCTTTTGCAGAGATGGTTTTTACAAGAAGGGTTAAACTAAGGGCAAGGCAACAAAATTTGTCACTGGTTTTTTTTTTCCTTTTTCTTTACTCTGTTTATTTCCTCCACTTAAACACAATTACTATTATCCTGAACACTGCCTTTTTATCCATATCCATGGCTTCTCATCCTACTGTTTGCTCATATGATCCTTTCAACCAAAAAGACATCAATACACTCAGCAAACTTATTAACTAGCTACAGGCCATACTATTCTGCCTTGTGGGGAGGCAACCAAACTGCAAAGAAAGGCATGAGTCACTGCAAGCTGTGAGACACCAAGACTTTGAAGATGTAGGCAAAACAAGCTGCTTCATGACATGGTTTGTAAAATGTTTGCACGGGAACAATATTGTGCCAAAAAGCAAAGAGGAAAGTTTACACAGTGGAGCGCAGAAGCTAGAGAGCATCCTGTAGTACATGATATTTATGCATATATAGCAGCCATGAGCTTTCCTTAACACCAGTGATGCCTCTCTGGTAGATTTTGACCTTCCTTTGATCTTTTCCTAACATGCTGACTGCAATTGCCAAGGACAACCTTGGTTTCTGTGCCTTTTTCGGTGCTATTTTCAGAAGAAACATCTTCAGGTATTAGAGAGAATAGTTTGGCCTCTCCAGTAACACCATGTATTGCCCTTTCTCTCTTGACCAGTTCCTCGGTGCCATTTTTCACACAGTCTCACTGGGCTTTTTTTTGGCCAGTGTCAAAGAGCAGAGGAAGGAGTCGTGCTGGCTCCTGCAACGTTATCCTGTTGGCAGCCTTGTTCCCAGATGGGAAAGGAGACCTGTAAGTACTGGGAAAGCTTTTCACCAGCCTTGTCCTGCCCTGGGCTGAAGCACATCTTTAGCAGCCTAACTACATGCAGCTACACTGCACCAGTGTGGAAATTTAAGGAGAATACAAGGAAAGGCCCACAGAAATCTTGCAAAAAGGTAGAAAATAATAAGTACTCTGGCTGAAATTTGGCCTGGACACAAGTTATTTGGTCTAAGTGCATGTTTACATTTCTTTGAAATGTTCCTAAAATGCTCCCTCTGTCTGAAAAGAAATTTTCAAAACCATGATGAAAAATCTGGTTCAGATCATGTGTATTGGTTTTAAAACCAGGCATAACATTGCAGCCGGTTCTTTTATCCAGAAAAGGTGCAACTGTCATATCAATTTAGAACTTCAGTCATGTTATTTTAAACCTGCATTAGTAAAACCTATAACAAAACATGCCTCTGTTGTCCACATCTTGCATCTGGAGCAAAGTTATGCTAAAGTCTGATCTCTAAACCCAGTATGGAAATTATATCTGGTATGTTCTGCACTTTGTAACATGGTCCATGTGGACTTTTTCACTGTAGTGATAACACAGCTCTATAGCTCGCCTGGTAAAAACATTATACATTAAAAATGACAGTCAAAAGAAGCTGGTGCAAATATACCGGAATTACATATGAAAAGGTTGCAATGTAAGGCTAAAACCAAACATCTACATTTATAGGCATTTTCTGGCACCTTACTTTTATACAAAGGTATCTTAGGGTGTTATTTTAAAGGCTTAGTACTGGGGTTTCAAGGTTGGAAACAGTGTAAGACCACTGTATTAAGGAGCTGAAATTTTGCTGACGTTATAGAAGCTCTTACTAGTTGGTCCCTTACCACTTCATAATAGTGTACAGATGCTGTGGAAAAACACTATCAAAAGGCAGTTCTTATATATAGAACCTCTCAAATCATAGCCAAACACGACTTCACACAAGTAATTCAGAAACTTATGTAACATATGGCAGAAGTATTTATAAACCAGGATTAGAACACAGAGAGGTATCCAGATGAGACCCTCCTGTCACCTTCCCTCTTTGCACCGAGCAAAAGGAGCAAAGGGTCTTACAGTGGGGGCACAGTAGGAGCCCTGATGATGCCTTGTTGCTGCCCATAGTGCCTGGTGTGTCACAGCAGAGGTGAGACTGTGTTCAGGCCAACAGTAGCAGTGAACCTTATGATTCCCATCCTTCCCCACTTTATCCTAGGGGACAAGGGCACCAGAGTTCAGCCCACGCTCTCATACTTGAAACACTGGGGAGGTAAACTGATCTCATGGTGTGAGGCTGGAAACAGCATCCTTTTCTAGAGAAATATGTTTCTTCCTTAATTTTATCCCCTCTTCAAAGCAGAGTGAAAGTTCCTGAGACTGAAATACTAGCTAAAACCAAAATGCAAAATGAGCTTCTGTAGGGTAGGGTGCAAGGCTTCAAAGGAGATACTTCTTGGGATTATTCTTCATTCAAAAATTGCTGTCATTCCTGGAGATCACAGCACTCCTAGAGGCTCTGGGCACTGGGTTCTGCCACCAGCCCCAGCTGCACTTTGTGCAGTGATGGAGTGCCCAACAAGTTTGATAAACCCAAAACTCCTCTGCTACTGAGCCCCAAAGGGCTTTAGGTTTTTCCTGTAGTGCTATAAGTATAGCTATATATTAATTAATGAATTTTCTTGTGAAACTCAACAGTTAATCCTCTATTTGACCAATAAAGACCTCACTTTGTTCTTTTTAGAAAGTGCCCCCAAAAATCTCTGTGAGAAAATTTGAACATTGCACAGTACTTCCTTCAATAACACAGGTCCCCATCCTCAGTTTCCTCCTGTCGAAGGACTAATCATACTTAATGTTTGCAATAGTAGCTATAAACCTACACATTTATCATATGATATATACAAAGAAAATACAATCTGAAGTATTTAAAAATAGTAAAAGCGTCTGACAGATGTTGTGACCAATATGGTAAAAAGGATATTTTATAAATGCTAATAAACAAATTTAATTTTGCCAAGTACAACATATCAGTAAATTCCATAGATGGATTTTTTGTGTGTGTGTAGACCTTGTTTTCATAATTTTAAAATTTTAAGTAATTGACATAGTGCCAGCTTCTGGGGGTAAAGAAATCACCTGTCTTATTTCCAAGCTGACACAACATGTTTTAAATAGATGAAGGCTCGGTTTCATTACATTAACAGTGTCTCTAGGTGCTCTTTGATGCATCCTTCCCGTGCTTAGTAATTTAGTAACAGGTTGGAAATGAGCAGAGGGGTAAAACGAGACTCCGTTGCCAGAGCAACTACTGCACACCTCTAATTTTTGAATCAACAGACAGCAGAAGTTGACACTTTGCCACCGAGTATGAAGAAATATCTTCCAAAATATTCTATGAATGCAAACTTGTTTTGTTCAAGAAGTGGCACTTCTAAGAAAACAATTTCCTAAGGATAGCCCAGATCTGCTATTATTGAGCTAAAATGCTAATAGGAAACATTTAACTTTATTTTGACCAAAAGCCTGGGCACCTGCTCAAGTGCAAAACCCGAACAAATAGTTGTCTGAGCAATTTTATCTCCTAAAAAAAGAGAAACATTTTCTAGTGATGTTGCAGCTCAACTTTGCAGCCGTGTGCGACACGGAAAGGTTAAGAATAACAACAACAGCAGCAACAACCTGGCTTTATCATTCCACTGAATACATAATGTAGGAAAAATATCAGAATGAATGAGAGCCAAGTAAGATTTCTGCCTTTCCAGTGTTACAGACACCAAGAGAAGCCAAGGCCAGACTACCTCAAGACACACATCTGACTTACTGTTGCTGGATCACTGGAGACTTCGTGCCTGACACTATTTCCTTCAAGCAGTTATGCTACTGGGAAAGTATTTTCTTATTGCCCCGGGGGGAAAACGAAAGGCTTTGCCCTCAATTTCCCAGTGGGTTCTAATGAAGTGAGCGAGTGAGCACAGGTGTGGAATGAGCTGAGGGGTGAGAAAACTGGGGCCTTACTCCTTCCTGACTTCTGCTTGGTTTTCCTGTTCCTTGACTTCCATGTCAGGATGTAAATGCTCACACCTCATGAAAGACTTGGGAGCTTCAGGTGGAAATGCGAAGCCATCAGAGCAGGGACATTGCAACGGCTGAGTCTCTTCCTAACAGCTTCTCTCCTGGCACAGTGATGGAACCCACCTCAGTAATTACACCCCACGGGATTTTCTCCACAATACATTGGGATACAGACTTTAATATCACAGGGAGCAGTGTTTTAATATTTTCCATCACTTTAAGTGCTGTTATGCAACGACTTCTATCAAAATCCTTTCATTGTACAGAAAACGCCATAATTTAAGGGTCAGAAATCTTGCAACAGATTTAAATTGCATTTTTGTGTATTTCATGTTCACTTACAAGTGCATTATCATCAGTTCTACTTCACAAACCAGTTGCTCAGAAGCAAAATAGAGAGTTGCTGACAATCTACCAAATTACAGCTCATTTTAAAGTGTGGACAACTGTTTTTTTCTCTCACCCCTCACGTCCCCATCAGGTGCCACAATTCCCAGGGCCTATAGCAGCTTCCATCAAGGACAGCCAGAGTTTTGTCAGTGCTACTTCGTTACTGAAACCTGTTTACCATGGGTATAAAATTCTGCCATCCCAAGTCAGAGGCTCTTCGCTGCTGCTGTGACTGCCTGTGCGTGGAGTCATCTTTCCTCTTATCAGCCCTTTGGTCTAAGCTGCTCTGCTCCCTTTATAATCTGTGGCTGTACAGAGAAAACCTCAGAAAGGGCAGTTCATCACAGCCATTTAGACATGTATCTTAGGATGGGATGCAGTTCCCTGGGGAGGTATCTGTTTCTCTTCATCAATAAAAAACAACCTCGCTGACTGGTTTAGACTCCACAGCCAGCTTTCAGGTGCTGAGGGTCAATGGGAAGAATCCCACTCAAAACCTGCTGCAAAAGGAGAGAAGGCCCTGCAGGGTCAATGGGAGCAGACCCCAGACCCCAGCAGAGCACCAGAACATGGCAAGCAACAAGCAAATGAATGACCTCTGTTGGTGGAGAGCTACGTTGCTTTGTACAGCTGTTTTCCAAAGCATGAATCTGTTTTCCTCCCCCCAGGAAAAGAATATGTCAAAAGGTGTTTGACAAAGGGGAACTGGGGAGTGTGGACTGAGTAAACTCTGATGGTTCATCCAGGACATCCTTACAAAAGAGTCCTTGCAAACTTGCATCTCTCTATACTCACATGTGATGCTCACAGTAAAAATGGCAGCACACAGGCACATTTAACAACAGCCTGAAACAGGATGCACCAGGCAGTGCGAACCTGCACAGTCCCAGCGACTGAACTAGGGCTCTCCAAAGAACTACTGCTCAGTGCCACAGATGGTCAAAGGAGACAAAGCTTTCCACATAAAATCTGACAGCTGATGTAATTTTTTAAATTATCAGAACAGAACATGTGGAAATACAACTCCACTCCTCTGCTCCTCTGCATTCTCCCAGTTTAAACACAGATTACTATACAGAACCAAATGCAGCTATCCTGGCATAAGACTAGAGTCAGTAAAGTAGAATCCAGCTCCCGAGATTTAAAGCGTTTGTGAAGAATTTTCAATTATTGCCAGTATCAGTCAAAGTGCTGTAACAACCTGTATAAATCACAGAAAGGAAAACAAAGAACTACTCATACAGATGATCTTTTTGTCAAACTGATTGTGTGAAAATGTCTGAGAATCTGCTTGCATACCTTTAATACAAGCACTTAATATCTTAAGAATATAACTCCTTCAAATTCCTTAAATTTCAAGAAGGTTTTACCTTCTATGTTGTCTTTTGAAAATGGGATGGATTAATAACAATGTAGGCAGGTAAATGCTTCTTTAAGCATTAAACTGTTCTTCAAAGAGGAATTAAAACATGAGATTTACAGACCGTGTTTGCTGGTATGATACCAATGGAGCAAGAAAGGAGGGGGGAGGAATGATCAGTGCTGTTATTTTCAAATACTTCTACTAATGTGTTTTTATGAACAGAGCAGCTACACTTGCTGCCTCACTAACTCCAAAAAGCAGATGCAATTGCACTGCATACAAACATACAGAAGCTGGACAAAGGGGACTCAACCATGCAAAATACTCATTGAAACATGTGGCTGCAGCACAGATAAGCAGATCCTAGAACCACTGAAGTATTTCTCATCCATATTTAAGAGCAATGATAGTATTGAAAAAAACAATAATCAAAGGCAGGCAAAACCAGTGGGCAGTGAGTCAGCAATACTCAAAACTGTTCTTTACTGAAATGAGTCCAACACCCCCTTACCAATTTCTTGGAGCGTTTTGGTAGTTCAGGTGGATGGTCTCAGTTGTTGGCAAGGCACCATTGACACTGACGTTGCTATGCCATCACACGGCTGTGTTTTCTAGCTAGAGCTCAATGCATTTAAGTATTGAGGAAGGTAGATGAGAGGTAGTTATAATACCTCAGGTGAGTGAAAAGCGTCACACCCAGGGTCACATTCACCATGAAGCTGCTTCAGTACAATTTCTCAAACTTAGCGATACCTCCATGAAAACGGTCATATTTTCAATTTAAAAAATCTGTTTCTTGTTCCCAATTCAATGCAGGTTTGAACAACAAATTAATTTCTTTGCTTTTTAGACCTGTTAGACCACAATCCATCAAAACCAAGCGAGAAGGAGATTTAGCCTATCCCCTTTTGCAGAGAGGACTGTTTATACTATTGCATTCAGTCTGGGGAGTCTCTCTGAAAGCATTGGGTGGCACAGTTGTCATTGTGAGTTTAATTTGACCTGTAAAATCTTAAATACTTGTGATAATGTGCAACAAGGAAAGCAGCCAGCTGGAGCTAGAAGCAGTGGCAATTAGCAAGAAACATCTTTGCACCAGCAAAACTAACACACTTGATGCGAGAAATCAGTGAAAAATAAATATTGAAGCCCCTGACGTTACCCTGACATTCCTTTTTTCAAGGAAGAATTATACATTTCAAAAAAACTGCTTATAGATTTTCTCATACGGGAAAAGTTCAAGTCCAAACCCAAACGGTTTGATGTATCCCATGAACAGCCACAGCCGGAAGATGGAGATTGGGATGAACTGAACAGCAGAGCCAGAATGACAGAGGGAGGAAGACTGGTGAAAGATTTCACTTTTAGTCAGAATTGAGTTTGGCAAAAATTCTCATTCAATTCTGTTCAATTGTATGCTTGAATAAGTTATTCACCCAGGCCAGTAACATCTGTTCAGGAAAGGGGCCAACTCTAAAATGTCTTTTTTCATCCCACAAAACAAAGCGTAATCTAGGCTATAAATATACATGTTTTTACTATGCTGGAGAAAGTATCTCATGAAAAAAAAATAAATCTTTGTTTAGGACTTTTTTGTTTCTAGAAACATTACTCATCTGCTCCTGGATCCGCTACATATTCAGGAGTCTCAGTGCTTTCAGCAGGATACTTAGGACTGCAGGGAATTTTCCTTGGGTAAGCAGGGTCAGACTCAGAAATGTCCTTGTGCCTGTATGAGATCTGAACTGTCCGGGTCCACTCTCCACTGACACATTTTTCACATCATGCATACTAAGAGCCATTTATTCTCTCTGACTCATCATCACATACAAAAACCACTCCAAAAGCCCCATTGTCACATGAAACTTGTGACAAACTGAAATAATTCAAAGCAAACAGAAAATAAGACATTTTCCACTACAAATTTTGTTTGAGGTGCTCGATGAGGTCAGTATATTTTAATGAGGCACTTTCAAGCAGACACACATGCTTAAGACAAAGACTACAGTGCCTCTAAAAAATTATTTTTAAGTGATCGATGACTGTCTGCTTTGCAAAAGCTGACCATGCAGTGGCTTGATAGCACAGAAAGAAAGCAATCTACAAGTGCAAGTCTGTTTCTCTTGGCAGCAGCAGGACTTGTTAATGGATTCATCCTTTTCTGCTAAGCACAAGCATAAAAAAAAAAAAACATTTAGGGCTCTATTCATCTGAGTTTCCGTGCCTACACTTGCCAGCCATGGAGGCTCCATGGCTTAGTGCTCCAGAGCCCCAGTTCTGACTTGTGCCTCCCAAGTTTGGAAATGAAGGTCCCACAAGACGTGGAAATCATTCAGTCCTTCTCCTCCCCTCCAGCACCCTCCATCTGCACTGGTGCAGTAGGTTGAGGTCCTGCTTCTCAAGCACTGACCCCACCATCAGTGTAGCAAATCTTTTCCTGGTTTACTCATCCTGTAACAAATTCTTACATAGCATCTGACTGATCTTGAAGTTGACCAGCCACAAAGAGCCACAGAAATGTACCCACCAGGTAAGAAGAAAATTGCTAGAAAAGAAATTGCGGTGATCACCAGAGAACTGAAAACACGCTGGAGGAGGAGACCCTCCAGCAAGGAAGAAACAGGGCACCATGGAAAAAGGAAGAGAAAAAAGACTTATTACAAAGATATTTAGTCTCCTAGGAAAAGGCATATTAGTGCTGAGGCTGTTAAATATGTTTGCACATTACCATGCCCACTTGCAGGAACAAGGGAAAACACTGACACCAATAAACAGATGATGCACTTGGGATACTTCAGCCACTTTAAGACAAGAAGCACCTTCGTCTTCTGCCTTTTCAAAAACACCTGAAAATAAACAAGGTGAAACTACAACAGCTCATCTTTATATTTACTTTTTGTAGGGCACTCACATGGTGTCTCTAATGTGCCTCAGATGAGTATTTTCTTTTTAATACACTGGAATCAGCAAGATGGGAATTTTCCTGATGGAAGGATGGAATAAAGAGAAAGGGTCTTACTGGAAATCACTTCACCATTTACCAGCAAAATACTTTACTGTACAACAGCAATAGTTCATGGCAGGGGCTAAAATTACAGCATTACACTGAAATATGTCATTAGGGCTGGCTTGTTGCTGTCATTTTTTCCTAGAAAAAACTGACTCTCTACAGAACAATTTATAAGAGATTTCAGACACCCAAAATATTACTTTAACTCTACAGAATCATATTTTAGATGCCTTGTTTCACTAATAGTTTCAACAAGGAATGCACAGAATGATCAGACGACATATAGATAACAGCAATTATTGGTACATTTCAGATGAGCACAGCATGAGGGACAAGTCTGAAGAAAGATTAAGATCCAAATACTAAGGGAGGGGGAAAAAAAAAGCAAAGATGGAGCAAAAAGGCCTGAAAAGCAGGAAAGGACTAGCTGTCTGCAGGAAGCTTGTATTCTTGTGTGAGTGACCCAGTGTAAGTTGGAATGTTATCTCTATGTGATCTACAGAATTTCTCTCTTAACTGTAGCAACTGAAGAAGAGTGAATTAAAGTCTTAGAGAGAAAAAAAATCAATAAAGACAAAAAAAGGAAAAGATGACAGAAGAGCCTTCAATGGCTTTATCAAATGTGACTCAAATTATCACAGGCAGCAACCCAAAATTTTCATGCTTGCAACAGAGATATATTACAAAAAACAAACAAAGCAAAAAAGAGAATCCTCTTCCATTTGTTTTGAACTTACTTGTCAGTGAGTCTCTCTATTGCATCACTAGGGCTGTCTTACTAGGTCACAGTGGGCTTTTCACTGATGCTTCTGGCCCCCAAAGTAAACTTCCCTTAAGATCTTGAGTTTTAACTCAGTTTATATGTTGGAATAGTAGATATTTAGGTGGAAACTCCAGTGAAAAAGTCCAAAGGATACTATCTGGGTCCTTGCAACCTTGTCAAGCAATAAAGGTCAGCAGAAAGGTTTACACCAACCCCCTCTTTCCTGCATTCAGTTTTATCTTAAATAGACAAGTCCTGCTCTCTGTGAATCTGACAGTCACCCTCTAATAAACCTTTGTAGGTTCCTTTGGTTGGAGCTGCACTGAACCCTGCTGTTCAGGCTCTTGCCATAAATCTGTAGCCCCTAAATAGAGCACCTCTCTTCTGAGAGACAAGGCTTTGTATACCTGCTGTCTGCAGCCAGCTGGAGTATTTCCCTTTTCCCTCCAGATTTGTCTTAACCTTTTCCCCACCAGCTGCACGAAATGTGATATATCTTTCATGACAACATGAAGATTCGTTTTTTTTCTTAATCAATAGGAATTTGCCATTTGTATTTTGCTGGGTAATCAAGGTCCTTTTGCAAACCCAAGGCTTATGAGGAAAATGTATGAGAAGGTCTCAGGTTCACCACAGCAGTTACTACCACAGTAATCAAACAGACCAGTACCTCCACATGTTCCCACCTCTCATACCTGCTTGCAACATCAGGAAAGGCAAACCTTGCTAAAACTGTCCATTTTTTCAAGCCCTCAACTGAAAAATCAAATTTAATTGCAGTGCAATGTACAGGCACAAAAATAACCTTCCACCTCCTCCTGCCAGCCAAAACCTCATGAAAGACCAAGGAGCCCAACAGGACAACTGAGTTTAGAAAAGCTAAACACATACTTGAGCTTTTGAGAATGGCTGCCAAAACAAGAGCATCCCTTCTTAAAACCCAGGGAACAGAATTTAACTCTACTTTTCAGGGTTGAGAATATAAGCTACTCAAAAATGTAAGACCTGGAACTACCTCTGCTTGTCATTGGAAGGAAACAAAAAAGGTTGAAAGTGTCTGAGAAGCTTTAACAGAAGAAAGGCTTTGTTTTTAACAGGGCAAAAGAATTCATGATATTGCCTCTCAGCAAAAATCTACCACCTACCTCTGTATCTGTTAATTAGGAACTTTTTTATAAAATAAGCAGATTTACAGTAAGGTCTATTCTGTATCCATGGAATAGTTCCTGTTTATTCAATAACACCAGAACAGCCCCACAGATTGACAAGCGCCCTCTTGTACCTACAGGCAATTACCTCATCACCCAACCTCCACGCTGGGCCTTCCCTCACTTCTGTGCCCATTTCTAATGCAGACGAAGTAACTTTGCACTTATTGCCCAAGGTCATACAGCTGGTAAACGATTCAGGAATAGAATACGGCTCCCAGTGCCACTCAGTAACTCCTCAATGTGGGATAATAGAAATTTGCCCAAACAGAAAAAGAAATGTATGAGCAAGAGGTAGAAATGAGAAAGCTGATTTAAAAAAAAAAAAAGAAAAAAAGGGCGGTGTTAAGTGTGTCTCATGTGGCTTTTCAAAACCAACTGTTTAAATACACAAATACTGCTGTTCAAATTTCATCACTCTACAAAGTTCAGGGGTCAAAAGCAGGCCAAATATGAATCACAGGTCCCTGCGTTTTATCAGATGCCTGCATTACCAGGTGCTGAAAAACACTGGGTGTTGGTTTCTTCTCTTAATTCTTTCTTTTGGTATCTCTAGCACATCAGTATCATAAATGGAGTCAGTTGTCATTTTAAATTATAAAATAAAGAAACATTTATTTGCACATTACAAATAGGTGGATTATTTAATAGTGCTACCCATATTCTTTTAAGGTTTGGCTTGGAAATAGAGAGATGTTCCCGAAATGCAGCCAGGGTTTACATATAACATACATTCCCATTGGTCATGGGTAAATCTCATCTATTTTCCAAAACTGATGTTAAGGTATTTGGAGGTCACTAAAAAAAGGATAATTATTGTTGGGACTTGACTGTCCCTTGAACTTCAGCTGCAGGTGTAGTCAATTAATTTCATCAATTACCAAAGCAAATGTAAGCAGAATTTTTTTTTCATTCATCCAACAATTTTACTGACACAGAGCCTCTAAAGAAAAATACTAAGATTTTATAGAGTTGTGAATAAATAGAGGAAGGCTAAAAGATGTTCCTTGAAAAAAAAAAAAAGCCATTTTCATTAGTATTTCCCATGTCCTGGAGGTGGGAATGCTGCCGGCACCTGGCGTGGGAAGCCAAGGTCTCTAAGCAGAGAAGACATTATGAGGGCAAACTGTGCTGACAGGGGCACCAGGGTGTCCCTTAGAGCTGGGTGCTGAGAGCAGGACAACACAGAGCTGACGGAGGCTCCAGGCAGATGGAGGCAATGTCTTAATTACCCACTTTGTTTCAGACATTGGGAATATTAGTATGCTGCTAAAAATCAATCTTAATTAGACTGGTTGCCATAATTATATGCCTAATGGTTGACTGATGGGGTGGCAGCATCTCACCCAGGGGTGTGTGTCACACAACCAAGCTGAAGGCTTTGTGGGAATTCTGACAAGCCCTTTCTTCTCTCAAATGGTCTGTTAAACACTCTAGGAATAAGCCCCCCAAGTTCAAACCAAGTCAAATGACTCGTGGAGCATGTCTGGTACAAAGATTTCTCTGGCACTCACCTTTCTCCCAGGAGAGAGATGGCAAAGGCAGGGAGTACAAGCTATTGCTGGTAAAGAACAGGTTTACCCTATGCAATATTCAAACAAGTTAGGCAGGTTTTAACATGATCATTTCATGTGTCATGACAGCTTAAGAGGAAAACAGTCACCACAGTGATTGTTACATCAGAGTTGAGGCGGCTGCTACATATTGGGCACAGAAGAGCTGTCCCATAGAGAAACACAGCTACTAGTGATCCAGTGTCAGGTATCAGGCTAAGCTGGTATCAGGTCATAAATAAGTAAAGTTGACGAGATTTTTAATCCAGCTAGGTTCTCCCATAGTGAAAAATTAAAATTCTATGTTTGAATGCACATATACTGCATTTCTCAGGTACAGAGGAGGTAAAACATTAATAACTTCAGGCTGGAAATCAGAAGGCTTCTCAAAGCACTATGATTTTGGGACAGCTTCCCAGTGCAAATACTGGAAGGACTGAGCCTAAGAAGTTCGAAATGGAGATGAATATATTTACTAGTTTTCGTTTCGAAATTAGGAAATTTCCCCTAAAAAGCAATATTAATTTTCTTTTCTATGTCAATTTTTTCCTTCTAGTTTTCACAGCCGGCTGCCCTCTTTGGTGGTGCCCAGGACAGCCCAGTAAAATCCCTGTGAGCTGAGGGAAGGGACTGTCACCCAGTCCAGAGTCCAGAAACCAAGAAACACCAGTTGCACAAGAGGGAGTGCGAGCAGTCCTGAAAGTCCCAGCTCCACCCCAGGATGTCAGAGCTGATGGCTGACTACTGGGAGCCACACCAATTTGCACTGGATCTTGGTCTGGTTTGGTGAGTATGTCATAGGAACTAGGACGACTCCATCTTCTGAAAAATATGTGTGTTCTACCTAATCCATATCCTACCAAAATATTCCCTCCCATCTCCAAGAAAGTCTCTCTGAAACTTTGAAGAGATTGTGGTGCGGAGCTAAAATGGGAGGGTGGGTGAGAAGATGTGAGGGGCTGGGCCAGTGAGGCACTTCAGGACAGGGGAAAGTTAGAAAAGTGCAAGTATGGAAGGGGAGAGAAAGAAAAAACGGCTGAGACATGAGAAGATAGTAGGAGAGCTACACTTGGGGAAAGAGTTTGCCAGCAGAGGTAATGAGAATCAGGTAGGGAAGATTTTTTCTCTTCTCTTACACAGTGCTTTGATTCTTGAGTGCTGTCTAAGCATTTGAGGGCTGCAGCATCATGGTTTTGCATTTGCTGTACACAAAAGGAGTGGAAGATCCTGTTCCAGTGGGATTACCAGAGTGAACCTGAATTTACAGTCTGTAGCAGCTCCTATAGTCAAGGCCAAACTGAATCATTCCTCTTAAGGGTGGGATGGGAGCTCAAGAGCAGGACCACTTTGAAATCCCAGCACTAGTTCCCCATCTCAGATCAGCATGCTCAGGGCATCTTTCCAGGGAATTACCCTTTCTAGATGCCATCACCTGGGTAGAAGCAGGAATACAACCTGCATTAAAATATATGCTGACTCAATGTCAGTCTCCTTCTGTCCCCCAGTAGGAGAAATAACACCAGCTGCAAAAGAAAGAACTAACAGAGGCAAACGACTGGTGTCACACACAGCCTGCCCAGTAGTCTTCTGGATGGTGAAACATGAACACAAGCATTGCAGCCTCAAGTGGCTGAGCTAGAGCTGGAGCCTGGCTCTGCCCTGCCTGGATGGAGAGCCCTGACAGAGCAAAGCAAGGTGGACACAGCCCTCTAAGTAGCCCAGCCACTCAACATTAGTGAAGCCCTTGGTTTCTAAACGCTGAGCTGCATCGAATTTGAATGCTCCACTGATGACTGAACTGGTTAGGAATACAACTGAACAGCAGGCTGAATACCCAGCGAGGTATTGTGGGTAATTAGAGATTAATTACAATCCCATAGTTTGTATCATGGTTCAGGGTCAGCACGGGGTCAGTGCACATGGCAAACTTAGAGAGCTGTGACTGGATGGATGACGCCAGCTCGGAGTGGCTCAGCAAAGTGAAGCGTATAGAAACGAGGAGCCAGCAAGGCTGGGGAGTGGACTCACAGCCAGGGCACTGGCGACAGCAGTGACACAGACTTGTGGGGCCTTGGGGCACTGAGAAAATGTTAACAAGCAGTGGAGAGAATACAGCTGCACTAACTATCCAACTGCAACCCTGACTTTTCCAATTAACCTTTTCTAAGACTTTCTAAGATTTGGGAAATCTGGGGCACTGTCCTGTTGTCAAAGAAAGCTCTTAAAGAAAGAAAAGTAGTGAGGAAAACTGCCAAAAAAGAAAGAAAAAAGGAAGAGGGAAAAGTAACCCCTGCTATTTAATATGGCTATTAAATTTTTATTTAAGGCTAAATCCAGAAAAATGTTTTGTCAGGCTGCAATGAGCTTTTCAGTCGATGGCATTCACAGGAACTGTGGAATACATGCTTGCAGTTCAAAGCCCATTTATCATTAAAACCCTTCCCCTCCCTTTGCCAAGAACAATTTGTCATATTTTTATCAACAATCAAGATATGCAAATAGCCTAAGTCAGCTGAAAAGGCAAATTCATAACCCCAATATGCAAACTAGACAAGTGATAATGTAGTAAGTGGAGGATACAGAACAGAAGCATTTGGTGGAGAGAGGAATAAATCAATATAAAACTCCCAAGTGGTCATTTTTGGCAGTTAATTATTTGCAGGAAGTTTTTCTCTTTTAAATAAACCATTTTTTCCCCAAAGATCATTAAACTAAAAAGCTAGCTTGTAGCATTCAGAAGAGGGTGAAGAGGAGACTGGTTCTTGCAAGGGACAGCTGGTATGTAGAGGATATACCCGTTCTCTTGTGTGCCCCCAGCCGTATCCGCAGGTGGCTACTGCCACTGTGCCTTACTGAATGAGGATCTGTGTAAATTCACAAACATATGAACATCAGTTCCTTTCTGTACAACAAGGGAGTATTTTCCCTTCTGCCTGGATTTGATTTCCAGAGGCATCTGTGCATTTGCCCAATTCCTGCCCAGTGCTAGGAAGCATTTCAAATTATTCTTTTTGATTTTGAGGGTGGCAGTAATATTTATGCTATTTCAATAATAGATAAAAACATTCTTAGTGTTCTTTTTTCAGCACTGGTTCTCTGGATATGAGGTGCTTCAGAAGCGTAAAGTTCCTGATTGCATTGACAAAGTAATACTGGGGTTTTTTTCATAATTTGCATCTATACATATCAGAGCTTTTAATACAAAAGCAGGACTCTAGAATTACCTCTGTTGGAAACTGGAAACAGTGGATAAATGAATTGAATGAACCTCAGTAACACAAGAGACAGTAGCAGAGAGATCGGCTAAACCACCATCCCGCCACCAAACCCCAAGGATATCAATCCATAGGAAGCCATCATCATTTTTACCTTCCAAAATGCTCAAGATAACATTAAGATCTTTCTTCAAATACGTAAATCAGAGAAATGAGCATATAAAAACCTCTGACTCCTGAATGGGGAGAGGTGGAAATGGCCAGAGCAGTTGACTGTGGGAGCATGAATGTAAAAGAAGAGAGAATAAAGAGCAGTTCACCTATCCAGAGAGTTGGGAAAGCCTGGACCTCCAAAGGGAGAGGCTGGGTAGTTGGAAGGAGAAGCACAGCCATTGCAGTAGAAGAAATGCTGAAACACAGTAGTCTGAAGACCGAAAGTGGCAGCAACAGTAACCTGCCTAGCACTCGCCCACTTCCGAGTCAGCTCTCCCCTGAGCATCCAGAGTTCTTCCCACCTGTCAAGTCCAAACAGTGTTTTCTGCAGTCTGCACCCTGCATGAATGCTACACAGTTTACACAAAAGGATTTCACACCATAAAATAACTAGTATTTGAATTTCTCAGCTAAAAATACCAGTCCACCCTTTCAGTTTTATCAGATGAGCATCACAGCTATCCTGTTATATTTTTGAGGTTTTCTCTTATGCTTTCCCCAGTGTCAGATGATTTTGTGTTGTTTCATCCCAGGGTTCCCTGGCCCCACAGAGGCATTACAGTGCAAAATCAAAAAGCTGTGTTTAACATTCTAAAAAATGAATAAAAAGTACATGCAGTGCAATTTGAAATGCTTCCTTTATAAATGCCTATTTTCCAGTAATGTATAAATATGCTTGCACATTTAAACACACTATCCATGGCTCTGGGAACTGGGGGATTTCCTGACACTGAGCACTAACACAAAGTGCATTAGTACTTAACTTAGTGGGAGTGTCTGACCTGCCCGTGCCAAGGGATTAAACCAAATGCCACATTTCTGCTTACGTACAGCACTGAGCTCACATGGGAGTGAGGGGTGATGGGTTAAAGGGACTGCTGGGGGGACATCGCTCTCCCCCCCCTTCCAGCATATCCTAAATTAATACACAGTTAAACAGAACTGCATGACTGAGATGGTGATGCTCCCTTCTCCAAAGATTGGGGCAGGTTGTCCTTTTGCTTTTCATTACCACATCACTGAATTCAAAGTTCAAACTAAGCAATGCCAGCCACAGACCAGACCTTTGCATACCTTCCGCATACAAAGACATGAAAGGCAGATACAAATTGCATTTTCTACCTTGTAAGAGACTGTAACAGATTAAAAATAAGGACTGAATACATTTATAGGTTCAAACCACTTAGATTTGTAGAGAACCGGTTCATACTAAAGCCTAATAACTTTGCATTGTACCCAAATGCAAAAATCTGTCTTACTTTCTTTAAAAAAACACAGAATTATGCATTTCCTTGTGAACCTCTCAACCCCACAGGATACCAAGAAAATCTGACTTGTAACTCTTGCCAGTTTTAATAGAAGTAATTACTGTCTGTGAATAACAATTACTTCACATGAAATATGCTTACTGTTGTCTTCAATTTCTCTCCAATGCAGCCAGTGACCTATTTCTGTGCAGAAATCCAGCCCTGATTCATTCCTTGTCTCCAGGAGCCACCTTGGGAAAGGTGCATTTTTGGCCTGATCCCAGTGCAGTTGGATCTGAATGCCATAGTGGATTCAAACATATTCATTGCATACAAATGCAACCTCTTTTGACTAATCTATTTCCTTAATTTCAGGGATGGTGAGGCAGTTTGTTCACAAACTGTTTATCTTTACCCAGAAAGTGATTCTCCGGGGCACAAGAGAATAAAGGTTGCAGAGCATCCACAGAAATCTGACATTTCTTCTAGGGCTCTCTGTTCTTTTCATGCAAACCTCTCCAGCTACAATAAAGAAGCAAAGAACATGGGCCAAAATGCTTGTTCCACTGAAACAAATTGCAAAAATCCCACTGATGCCAGGATTCTTCCCTGATTTTCAAGAATAATTGAGCATATCCTCAAGCAAAGATTTATCCTGCAGTAGAGGCTGACATAAATTACCAGAATTACTTTAAGCAACAGCAAGAGAATGGTGTCTTGGAACCAGACATGTCATGCAGTTTAAGTATGTAAAGCATATTTGTAGAGTGACGGATAACTGCTTGTAATTTTCCACTGATTTTCCATAATTTGCCATAAAGCTGAGCATTTAAAAGCAGTTTATTGAGAGGTTGTGAAGGGACACAGCCTTTTGCCAGCCCTCTGATGACAGAGCTACGTTTTCTCATCATTTCTCTTGCAATACCACCATGAGCCCTACTTGTGGCTGAAACATTGATCATTTCCAGATCAGCACCTAAAGGTAACACTCACCAGAAGAACATGACCAAACTGTCCACATGGCGTAATTTCAGCAAAATGATTGCTGACCTGTACCTCTATAGAAGCTTTCAAAGGTGCAACAGTCTCCTGCAGAGCAGAGTTCAGTTCTGTTCAGACACAGAAATCTCAAGAGGAAAAACAAAGCCCAAACTCAGACCAAGCTCACTGTACAGCTGGTGTGAGAGAGCAAAGGCAAGGAAAGAAGGCACCTTCTGCTCCGAGGTCCCAGGTGCAAGCACACTCAACAGAGGGATCAGAAGAACAATTTCATTTAAAGGCCAAGAGGATTGGCTGTGCCACACCTTGGGAGCTGGAGGCACCCACCTGAGCCAGCATGGCACTGCAGGGCACCCTGGCATCGGGGCCTGACAACTCACTCCGTCTGGGTCTTACACACCAAGATCTCCAGGAACAGGCTGCACGGGCTGTTTCTCTTCCACAGACCTCACAACACAGCCTTTTCTACCTTTTTAGCTGTTGTAAAGATGATCATCTCGATGCAGTCTTCTCAGATTAGAACAGAAATTGACTGTTTAAAATAGGAACTTTTTGATGCAATTTGAAATTTCCTAGAGAATGGAAATTCTGGATTTCTCTAGAGTCTATAGGGCACTAGCAAAGGGCAGATGTGTAAAAGGAAGAGAAAGTAGGGACAGCTGAGGACTGGATAATATAAATTGAGAAAACTCACCAAAATGTATACCTCAGACTCCTTTCTTAAAGGAAAGTGCATTGTACCAAGAAAAGTTGCTTCTGTCATAAAATAAAAAATTAAAAGAATGTACAGTTGTAAAATTCTCTGAGCCTTATTTAGTGTCTTTTGCTACAGACTTGTCTGTTTTGAATTCCTACTCCCATGCAAGGTGAACCAGTATATTTTTTTTTCATGTATACATGATTACATTTATATATTATTAAAATAAGCTAATCACTACTGTGGAAAAAAAGTAATATAAAACAATTAATAAATAATTTGAAAGTAAGGAGCGTATCCATATTTTACCATCCCTCATTCAACTACCACTAATAAACTTTATTAATCATCACTGTTGACCAGTCAGTGGCTAACCACTGTGTTACTTGAGACTTCCCAGACCAAATTTCAGAAATTTAAGAAAGACAACTCATGTTTCATGGAAGTAATTAGACAGGCCCCATGGCTAATTATCCAGGAACATTGCAAGAATGATTGACTGTCATTTACTTACTATGAGATGAGGTATATTTTTTCCAGAAATACATCTTGATGTTGCATTTATGCAAAAGATCAAGCAGCCGCCTTCCCAGAGAGGGGAGAGCCACAGTGACCAGCAAAGCAATCTGGAGCAAATGGAAGTGCTGGTGGAAGAATCCGAGTCTGAGTCTACCAAACACTCTTAGTAACATTTGCAATCCCATCTTAGCGACATTGTCATTCAAATGTCCGCAATTCCTTGCACCATCCCAGCCTTGCTCATTGACATTTGGGCCATTAATCTCAGCAGGGACATATTTGTAATATGGCAATGCTAAAAGAGGAAACGTTATGAATGGTGGGGTCTGCCAGGAGCAGGCAAAGAGGAGGAAACCAATGGATTCTCTGTTCTGTTTCGTGGGTTTGTGCCCTTTGGCACCGTGGTAGAGTCACATCTTCTGGGATGTAACCTCAGCACACAAAGTTGGATTTAAATTAAAATTTGCCTCAGCATATTTTGGAATTGCAGCCACTTCTTTGTTCATTAATATAATTTCATCTAAATGACATTCTCAACTGAAAGTCAACAGTCTTAAAAATATAAAGGAGTTTTTGGCCAACAGTAAAACAGTCACATACTTTCTTAATCAGGTGTGTATTTATGGAAAAACTCCTGAAACTCAATTTGATAATTTCAGCTCGAAACCAACTCCCTTTGGAATACTTTTTTTTTTTTCTTTAACTAATTTAAAAGCAACTTGCTTAGAAGCACTGGAGAACAGCTTGTTGTCTGATATTACTTTCTACTTCATTTTTGCAGGTGGCATACCAGCAGTAAAAAAAATTCATACCAAATCACTCTTCCATCTGCTTCTCTCTTTTGTAGGCATTTAAGCATAACTTACTTATTTTAATCTTTCTATTTGATTGACATTTTCTGAGTGGGAGAGCGACATACAGTACCAGTTCACAATTTTTTAATGGCCAATTGAGAAATTAAAGAAAAATCATGATCTCTGAAAGAATTTCTGCCCCAATAAGATTAATACTGCAAACACTAATTACTTTCTTATTATCGTTTCTGTATGACAGGAGCATCTATCTAGCAGCATTACTCTACAGGCACAAATCACTGACAGCTGCCATCCTTAATCCCAGTTCAGGCCTGCTCTAGGCAAATCTTACATCCTTATTACTGGGAATTTGATTGAATAAAGGCAAGGTCAGCACTTCCAACGTAGTCCTCAGATAACTCATTTTTCACTTATCATTTTATGTTTCTGTGTGAACTACCTACATTATTAAAAGATGAAAAAAAGTTTATGAAGAGCAAACACTTACATGGAACCCTGTGGTTATGATACTGCTGCTTGTCAGGGGTAATTTTATTTACTGTTTGTATCAACACGCTTTTATGTTGATGGACAAATGTATGCAAAGCAAAGACAGACATTTGTTTCATCTGCCACATCTAAAACTTCAACAACCCCACAGTACATTTAGAGGCGCCTCAATGACCAGGTAGCTCAGTGTGGACGAAATACTCCCACTCTCAGAGATGGGAGAGTTTGCAGCTCCCCAGAGAGCTGTGCTAACCCAGCTGGGGGCTGCTCTCATATTTGCCCAGGGATGAGCTCAAAGTTCTCAGGAGCACGTGTTAAAATCCCTGCCGCTGCTTTCAGGATGCAGCAAAAGTACGTCATTTCAATTATATAGCTTTATGATTTTCAGTTTACAATCCAAAGAGAGATGTTCAGAATACAGGGGAAGTGGAGGTCGCACAAACTCACAGACAGACCAGAAACACATCAGCAGCAGGGATCAGTTCTCAGGGTGGTGAATTTGCCCCCCAAAGTGATTAGGAGTCTGTGGGCTTCAATGCTGCTGGTGATGTTTATACTGCTGATGAACACATCCTTGTAAGAGTTTAATGAAAAACAAAATAAAAGATTGCATTTTACTTTTGCATGTACAGTTTCTGTGTAACTGCATGGATGGAGAAGGAAAATTGTCATGGATATTAGTATGCTATGCTGATTACATGGGGATTTTTAATTATCAAAAACTAGAAAAGGGATTATTTTACTTTTATGATTTTAAAAGAAAGTTGCACCGCTGTTTTTCTAAAGAAATATTTCTTTAAAAATTGAGTAAATTACTATAAGTTTGCAAAATTTACCTATTCGATTACCAAGTTTTTCTCGATCAAATAAATCACTTTTTGATTCAACCTCTCATAAATGTCATGCCAGTGCAAGCACAAAATCTACTTATCTACTGGCAAATGCTCATGACAGCTTAGTAAGGCTGAGTGATTCATTTGCACAGTGGTATTCATATACTATAGATAGGCTTCATAAAACCTTCAATGATTATAGTTAATAAAACTGAGCTTCCCTGACAGCAAAATACACTGAAGGTACAATTAGAGACTATGTATTGGGTGAGTAATGAATATGAAGCTAATTAAAATTCTACTACTCTACCAAAAAATGGCTGCTAAAGTGTGATTCAGCTCTCCTAATCATTAGTTAAAATATTATACACTATACGTGTAAATAAATCCTCAGGAGGCTCATTACCTACTTTATATAATGGGATAAATTTCTATCTTTTTGAGCTTGTGGACATTTTACCCTATTTCTAAAAACCAGACATAATTTGGCAGGATGGACAGTTAACAGAACTTGAAAGATCTATTTCTGAATATTTGGTCACCATTTCTCCTTATATATGGCAATGCAGATGAATTAATTGGCTTGTGACTGGGCAACTAAATGTAAGTCAACAATTTATTGGGTAGACTTTTTCCATCATTTTCTCTTTGAAATTCTTGATGGTTATTAAATCTGGACATACGGGTCATATCATGTAGCTCTGAAAAATTTCCCAGACAGGTGTGAAAAACCTCCTTGTATGGTGCACTCTGCCAAAAACATCCTTAGAGAGCTTGGAAAGATGATACGCTCTATTCTTCCATTCCCTATCTGTACCTCAGACACAGATATTGAAGGTGTAAATCAGAACAGGACGGTAAGTGCTGTAATGCCCTAGAAACCCATTTTCCAGGCTTGGATTATCATACTTTTGTTTTACATTTCAACAGTCATTTCTGTATACATTTTTCAGCATTCACTTAAGTGGCTTCGTAAGTATTTCGGCCACAATTAAAGGAGTGTCTGCACAACTTCTTTAAGAGAATTTTGTAGAAAATCAGCTGCAGTATTTTCACACATTAATTACCCAGAACTACTTAGCCTTGTCTGCTGTTCAGGTAGAGCAAGAGGCAGACGTACAACTGCTTCCACCTGTGGGTAAGTTGACCATACAGTCTGCCATCAAGCTGCGAGGGTTTTAACTTGGAAAGGATGCTTATGAAAAAAAGTATTCCAAAACATGGCAATGAGAACATTTCTTACAATCTTCATAACAACATACCAAGATGCTTAACAGTGACTCAGAGAAGTGCATAGAATACACAATACCTGGCTTAATAAATTACAAAATACTAATTTACAAATTCTTTCACTTAATCTTCTCATGCTTGTCATGACTAAGGTTAATGCAAGCGTTATAAACTTCACCATGCCCAGCTGCATCTCAGCTATGCCCTCCTAAAGAAGCACCACAGCAAAAGGAACCTGCTGGGAAATACCTCGCTCACTCCAGCCCCAGCCCTGCTCCTCGGGAGGGGCCAGCAGGGAATCTGCATCTCCTGGCACTTTGCCACACCTCCTACCACAACAGCTCCAGAGTGTGGTCTAACAAATCAGCAAACAAATCCGCAACCTTGGATGCCCATTTGCATCTAAACCCTCTCAAACTGCTACCTGTCCAACGCAGGCTGCTCTGACTCACGGTGTCTGCTCCCACGCAGGGTGTATCTTGGGAAACGAGAAGCAAGAGCTACAAGATGGAGCAGAGCAGCCCGCAGAGGCCTCCAGAAGTGAAGGGGAGTGACTCTATGTCAGCCCTCACTTCAGCAAAAGCTACTTCAGGTCCGTTTTTACTCCGAGGCACATACCCCAGGGCTGGACAGCTCATCAGGAGGAAAGGCTGCCTTAGGCCTGTCTGCACGGCTGCAGCCAGAGTATGGCAGTCACATCAGGCACAGCTGTGCCTTCCTAATCCTCTCCTAACTAATAATTAGTGCTCTACCTGGGACAGGCACAGGATTACTCTGGAAAACAGGAAACAAAGCAAGAAGCATTTCTCAAGCAAGTCCAGATGTTACCCACAGTATCTGGAGGGCATCCATGCGTGACACAGGTTTTCATAAAATTGTTTCCCAAATATATCAGAGCTACTGAAAAAAACTCATATTTCTAAATGATTTTAATACTTCCCTGTTTATGGGAATGCATGGACAGAGTATGTGTCCCCTCTGCTTCTAATTAGTGTGACCTGGCAGTCATTTGTGCCCCATCTCAGTGGTGACTCTGCAAGGGTAGTGACCAATTAATCATCATCTTCCCTCAGTGCCAGCACAGTCTTGTAAGTTGTTTGGAGCTCTGATACTGGACAGAAAACAGGACACGAATCAATGCTGAATAACCTATGGATATGTTCCTTCCTTCCTATAGACAACAGATGTCACTGGAGTGAGACTAGACTGGGGCTGTAGTTACAGTGATATCAGATATACTTTTATTGGTTTGTAGATCCCCTTCTTTAGACTGTGTACATTACATTTCATTACAAGGGAAGCTCTTAAGGCAGCTGATGTTTTATTGAAGGCTGAATAGTTACTTCTAACAAAGGAGGACCGATCCGTTGCTTTGAGATGTGCGGATCAGACATATTTTTGTTATGGTCACTGTCAATGCTCACCATTCAGTTACTGTTCTGAAAAGCTCCAGTAGCCAATAAAGCTGCAAAAATGTCATCAAAGGGCATTTCCTAAAGAAGGTAGGGGCCTGTGCTGGCTTCCTTTGCAATGGTAAGGTGCAAGAAGGAAGAATCAGCTCACCACAGTTTGCATCTGAGAGCATTTGCTGAATAGATTTGCCTTCACTTGGTCTCTGCTTTTAACTTCTTATTCACAGGTATAAAGGCAACCCTG
Source organism: Grallaria varia (assembly GCA_013396735.1). Lineage (NCBI taxonomy): Eukaryota > Metazoa > Chordata > Aves > Passeriformes > Formicariidae > Grallaria > Grallaria varia. The sequence goes on along the minus strand of VWZG01013475.1, from coordinate 779,533 downwards.
GACAGTCTGAGGTCAAAAGAAACCCTAATGTCTGGTCCCACCTCTGCCCTGCAAGTTCTGAGTCTTCCAGGATCATCTCTTCATGCAAAACTAGCATGTATTATACCATGTATTCACACACAAATATTAAGGTGTCAAAAGTGAATCTCACCTCTGCAAAACTGCAGATGACCAAATTCGGAGCAGGAATTAGGGTAGAGTAGGTAATAAAGCAACTACCAAGAGTTTTCTTTCCTTCTCTGTATCGTCTAAGAAAGGGATAAAGAGGAAAACCAAATGCTGTTCTTTTGCCAGACTAGTTATTTTTACATACTGCAATACTGTGCAGTGTTTGCTGAGAAAAATATAAGCAGAGAAGTTTAATTTCATAAGCAAGATTGGTTTAATTTTGCCAAACTGTCAAGAATTACATTCTTTGGCCCAGGCCTTAATTTCCTTCTGACTATACTGTCTCATGATAATTTAAATTTGCCAAGAGCTATTTGGTGAAAACCAAACACTTGAATTTCTGCTCACCTTGCCAGTTGCCTTGCCCTTTGCCAATAACAAAAGGATTTAAGATAGAAACTGGACTATTTAACCTTCATTAATCATTCATACTGTTCAAACACATCATCCAGTAACTGAAGAGGGGTTAATGGTAGCTAAGCTTGAGGCTGTTGTCAAAAGTAGGTTTAACTTTCTATGAACTCACTGGACACAAAGAATGCAGCCTGCTCACTATTCTGAATGTCACCAGCTCGCAGCAAACTGATGACTACTAATGGTAATTAAATACCTCTGCAGCTATTTGTACCAATAACAAAGAGTTACTGTCAGAACTTGAATGAGGTCCATCTGCCCATTTTTAAAGAATGTTAACATTCTGTAAGTGATAAAGCAGATGGCAACCCAAAAAGGGGAGACAAAATCAAACTTCTGTATTCTAGTCCTTTTCTGGACCTGCTCAGGATTCCCTGATGTTTCTCCTCAAATACAGAAGTTTAAGAATGAAACTTCCATACAGATCTGTTTTTTTCCATGGCAGATTTTCCCACCATTTCCTTTTATCACAGGTTGTAAATACTCTGTCCCAGTGAGCTGATGGGGAAGGGCCATTCTACTGCTGCTCTTCCATCCTCACTTTGCCATGGTCTTTCAAGTTGGTGCCAGTCAGATTTGAACAGAGGATGAAAACACAGTTACTTCTCTGTCTTTCTTAGTAGGCTGCAAACGGTTCAAGGTTTAATCCTGTATATTTGCAGAGACAGCACAAAGTTTCCTTAAAAATAGTCCTGTCCAGTTTTATTAACGCACTTGACTCTCATGACATTTTTAAGTGCATACAGAAAAGACCTTTTCTTCTCTGCACTTCAAAAAATTATACTTATGTATTTTTCTGAAATCTGTCACCCTAGGATTCACACTCCATTCAGGAGAATTATTTAGACTGAATCCTTCTAAGTTTGTCCTGTTAATTTCATTTGCAGATAGATGAAGTGTTCAACCATTTAGTGAATCTCTCTATCGATTCAGTAGGCAGTCCCCACGCAGCAGGCAAAGCTTTGATGGGGCTGGGCCGTTTCCCACTGTAGAATAAATGTTTTATCCAAGTGACTCCTTGGTGATATTAGCTGGGGAGTGATAGGGAAAGTCAAAACTTCTGCACTTATTTATTGCTCTTATTGACACACTGTTCATTAACAGTCAAATTTATACAAATCTGAGAACAAACACCTGTTTCATCTGCCACTTCTAACAACTCAACATTCCTAAAGTGCATCAGAGGTACCTTAATAACTAGATCTCTCTCTGTGGGTGAGATGTTCTCACTGTCAGCGCAGCCATGTCTGCATCTGGCGCCAGGAGCTCTGGCTATGGCCCACCTCTGCCACACATCTGCCAAATACATCTGTGATGCCCAACCTGAAAATACATATTTTTATTGTCTCTGCAGGGTTACCTTGATAGATTTCTGTATTGATTCAGTATTGTAATGAAATCACTTTCTTATTAGTACCATATAACAAGTACCATATCTGACTCCTCAAGGGGTTTTTACTGTGGCAAATACTACTACTGGCTGCAACGAAATTTACAGTTTACACCCAGGATCAGAAACTGTGAAAACACTGAGTTTGATTGCATGATTTCTATTGTTAAAGGAAGGAGCAGCCTTGCAATCATTACTTTAGATACTCCCCACATTCCTTAAACTTCTGCCTCATTTTTAAATAATTATTCATACTTTTCATTTCTATGCTTGAAAAATGGTTAAGAATTTTTTTCTGGAACTAAAATCAATATATTAGAATAATAAATTAAATTATGCTCTGGAGCAGGGAAAGCGAGGGACAACTAACAAATAAAATCCTCATTTGTTGTAGCATCATCTTCAACATCCAAACTCTTGTTCAAATACAAACCCCCCAACCTTTCTTAGGTTTTGATTCAGAAAGGCTCTAAGCATGGTCCATGTATTAGTCCTGTTGCCCTGGGGAAATGAAGCGCTCTGAGGTCTGTAGAACCCTCACTGTACCCATACCCATCTAGTTTAGCTGTATGGAACTGATATGATGTCTGAAATACGATGTCTGCATGTGCATCTCCTGCTGATTCCAGATTACGTGCTCATGTGATGGCTGAGGCTATTACTGAGTTACACCTGTTGAACACCTTAATACTGTGCAAGTGCTCAGACGGGCCATTTAAAAGTACCAGCGTACAGATGTTCCCCTGTATCCACAGCTGCCAATACAATGTGTGCTTCCTTCCACCACAACCTATCGGACACAGCTCTGAACTGGGGAACATATTCACCCAATTTCTGTCAGTCCATTTTGACCACCAGGACAACAGCAAGCTCCCGAAACTGCTACAGCAAGCACATACTCAAAACACTATCAATTTCATACTGGCTTGTGTAATTTAATTATTTTTTTCCTTAGAGACAGCAAAATTTATTTTATAAACAGATCAGAAATTCCATGATCACTTAGTGCAAACCCTTTTGTTGTGTCAAATTTGTTTAAAAGCATCTTGTGGGAACAACACTTGGATCTACATTAATTCTGGCAAATTTAGTGCTGCACACCCCCATCACCCTGGCAGAAACCATGTAGCTGACATTACATTGGTGTCAGACTGTGTATTCACAAAAGTTGTTAATTTATCTAAAATTACTTGAAATAAACAAATGCAATTTCCAAGTGTTGATGGGAAGGATGTTCAAGGTGGAGGGAAAATAATCCACTGACTTCACAGACCACTCATTTTAAAGCAGACTTTTTTCACCACCATTTGTGTTTGACTGTTGTTGCTGCATCTCTTTAATACAAGTGTAGAAATACAGAAAGCACTAAGATTTTTGGCTATCCTAGTGAAGTGAGTGCTCATCTATAACCACCCAGATTCTCGGGGAGGAAAGTGGCTGTGGCCTGACTGGGTTTCCCTGACCTTCAAGGACTGACTTCAGAGATTTCACGCTCAGCCCTCTCCCCAGGGCCAGCCCCCTGTCGCAGCCAGCTCGCTGTGGCAAAGGTGTTCGACAGGCTCCAGCAGACCCACAACCTCCCAGCACTTCCCAGCCCTCACAGTACTGCACACCGAGACTCCCCAGGATTTCCGAGACAGAAGCTGATGAGAGCTCAGGCCCCACTACTTCAAAAAAGATCTCCAGGCTCTAGAACTAAAGGAGAATAGCACTTCACATGAACTGAAGCACAGCTGACTTTCCACACAGGGAAGAGCAAAATAATTTTTTAAAAAGTTAACTGAACTTTTTGAACATCACCAGCGGTTCATCTTTGAGATCACACTGAGCTCCCTGTGAAGATCTGGGCAGCTTCATATCCTGGCTGGCAGTATCACAGCGAGCCATTACCGAGCAGGTAACAATCCAAAAGGAGGAGCACAGCTCTCCTGTGCTGATGTAAGGAATACATATGGAGATGTCAAACCATGCCTCGTACACGTCAGGCCTGTCTGATCCTGCAAGTAATCGCTCCAGAGTTACATACACTGTATGATCATTAATCTCGCCCTGAAAATATATCACAAACTGCTCACAGTCCTCCCTGTGTAGCCCAAGGCTGTCTCGTAAAGGAGCTGCTGAGGACACTTTTTTACCTGATAAATGTCAAAACTGAGAAGGGGAATCTCACCTCTGCAAATTTCACAGGCCTCGTCTCTCCTCAGGTCCTCAACCTTTCCCCAAAGGGAGGCTCAAAAACAGCACAACAGAGACTAAAGCTGCACGATTACTCTGCCACCTCTTCCTTGGGGAACCAATCATATCAACTTTTCCCATTGATTTAATTAATTAACCAACTCAAATACTTTGTGGATAGCTGCGAAGCTCTAACAAAGGCATGCGCCAGGCAGACACAAGGTGGCAAATGAAGTTACAGAACTTCTTCTGTAGTGAATGATTTCTCCCTGTGATTAGATTGATTAATGTGCTGGTAAGCATTTGTTTCATTAGGAACAAACTGTTGATATGTCTGCAGGATGTGTATTCACAGTGCTCCTGAATGGCTTTTGAAGCTCATTTGTGAAGTTGTCAGGCTCAATACAGATAAACATTGTGTTTGATAGTTTTTGCTGGGAGGGATTTGCAAATTACATTGTTAATCCCTCTCTGAAGGAAAGAAGCATTTATTGGCTAAGAAAAGTGAACTTGTTAGGTGACATGGGTTTTGATAAAGAAATCCAAGTGCACAATATTTTTCTCTTGCATCCTTAATGAATGTTGAAACTTCTGCACTGGAAAAAAAATAAATAAACACTTTCCCTAAAGTAGCAACAAGAAACTCATCATGATCACATAGTTTACAACAGCCCTGTACATGTTCACTTTGCTTTCTGTCTCATTATGCTCATACGGTTGTAGTTTAAATTCTTCAGAGCATCAAGGTGCAATTTACTGCTGTTTAACTCTGTGTTTATTTCTGAACAACTCCAAATGGCAGCTTTTCCTCAGAACATAGATGCAGCTAATACCAGTTATGCAGAAACCAATGCTGAGGAACAGGCAACACCATAGAGATCCATCAGTTATGTTTGTAGTTCACACTCTGTAGAAAGAGATGAACTTATACATAAAGCAAAATAACAGAGGTTATGCATGGCACAGACAACAGCAATAAAGATTTTTCTACGTGTTTGTCCTCTCTGCCATTATTAGAGTGCTGTAAATATGAAATTCTAGAACCTTGAGTTACCTAATGAACTTGCAGGGACATTAGTAGTAGAGTCACATCACCTAATTTTAAGTCCATAATTCAGTCAGTTAATCTCAGTTATCCCTTTAAAATCACAGGCTTCTCCACAGAATAAAGCAAGGCTCTGAAGTCCTGCTGCAGAGGGTCAGCCAGAAACTTCTCTCCTCTGACTGTAAAGGAAATATAAAGTGACTAACTTAGCCGGCTGAGAGACGTGTCTAAAGCTGAGGTATAAATACCTCCCCTAAGATGGGTATTTTTAGAAATGGGTTGCTAGAACTATTAATTCTAAAAAAAAAAATATTACAGCTGCACAATTTATATTGCTGCTTGCTGTTCAATGTATAGGATGCTTCCCCTTTCACCTGTTTAGCTAAGCATGGCAATGAGTGAAGTCTTCTCCCCTTTTACAGAGCTTGGTATTTAGATGCATTCTCTTTTGTGCTAAAAATAACAAAGAGAGTATTTGGAAGAAATCAGAATAGATAGAGCTGATACATTATTGATAGAAGTTTCAAGCAGCCTGTCACTCTGTTTTGTTTTGTGGTTGAAGCTCAATTTTTAATGAAGCAACCTATGAAAATCTGATGGGGTGAAAAACATGACCTCAAAATGATACTGTACACAGAAGTTCCCATCAGATAGCTGAACTGCCCTGTTTCACATCCCATCAGAGATTTACCTCAACTTGACCCTAAGCTTTGCAGGCACAAGAGACAATACCCTGACTCAGACAGGAAAGGTGGCATTAGAGGGATGTACAACTCTGAAAGAGGACTAAACAAACTAGACTTTTCTTCTATTGTGCAGAGCTTCCATCATGTGCATACTGACTAATGCTCCATCCTATTAGAAACACACCTCCAACTCGTTGAGAACATGTTTACTAAAACATTATTTGTACAGAAAAATCCATGGAAATCATACCATTAAGTGCACCAAGTGCAGAAGAGCATGACAAGAACACACTGAACAACCAGAAAAGACTAGCAGAAGCAGAAGCACATGAGCATAGGATTATCAGGAGCCAGTTCTGGAGCATTTGTTCTCAATGATGCAAGAATGGAGAACTTATGCAACTGGGTTTTTTTTACAAGAGGTTAAGCCTTGTGTCTAAAATAACCATTCCACTGTCATTTTGACTGATTCCTTATTCCATACAGCTGTGAGAACATCCTGCATTTAGAGAAATTGTTCTTCCATCATCTAACTCCATTTTCTGAAATCTACAAATAAAGTGCATAAAAATAAATCTCTTTCAACTAATTACCTTCAAATCTGATAATGAACCAATATGTGCTTCTATTTACCAAATTACTAAGACTTCCATTATGAATACTGGCTAATGTACTACAAATGTAATTCACTGGCCTGAAGTAAAGTTACATTCTTGATAAAAAGATGACATTCATGAGGTTTTATTCAGAAGTTCATTATTCAGAATAAGGAAACAATTAATGGAAAACGCTTTCATAAAATTAATTATGTGTTCATATGTCAGGGAGATAAGTATAAATGATTCAACAACACAGTGTGCAAAAATGGGATGCTCAACAACACACTACACAGAAAATATGAAGTCATGAATACTGACCCTCATATAGCAAAAGCCAAATTTTTCCCTGGCGTTCATGAATCAACTTTAGTGAAGGCAGTGGAGTCACACCAGCAGGTTCCAAGAGGCAGCTGGCTGTGTGGGCCTTGCTCCCTGACCAGATAAACTGTCCTTATTCAGTTCAAGTTTTCAGAGGAGTCATGGGCTGATACCATAGTGCAAAATTGCTGATCTGCTGTCAATGAAATTTCTAGTATATTTTTTAATTCTTTAATGTATATTATTGCATTTTTAAACAGAACTATATGTTTCTATATTGTGCCAGTCTTCAGAGAAAAATTAGAAATACTATGAAGCACTTTGTAAGTGAAATTGTTAAGGTACAATACAAACAAACTCCAACCCTCCCATCTTAACACTCGTGAGTGTGAAAAGGTATTCCTAACATATTACTCAAAGAGCATCACTTGTTATCAGTAATCACTTCACAACAGAATATAATCACTTTCGCAATGGAAGAACAAGTTAAAGAGGAAAGGAACATAAGAAAAGAAGTGGAACAATACTTGTCAAGAAAATGTCAAAATTAGAGCCTTTATCTCCTCTGAGTTATACTACCATAAATCCTCCAAGAGCAGAGAGACTTTTGCTAAGTGTTGTGCTCAGAAATCACCTGGCTCTCCAAAGTGACCTACATTCCAGTCATGCTTAATCACAAGACCCCTCTTTTTGCCAGACTTCTGAACTCAGCTCCAGCAGGATATCTTTTATTTCCCCAGTTTGTTTTAACCACTACACTTATTTGCCTCTTTGGTTGAGATTCACAGACATCTCTTTTTAAATATTAAGCACCAAATTAAACCTCTTGTTTTGCTACCTAGCAGAACAGGAGAATGACCTTGTGATTAAAAGGGCTGGACTAGGATTCAAAACTGGGTTTAATTCCTCACTTCAACAGAGGATTCTTGTATGACTTCATACTAATCACATACTAATTCTCTTTCCACTTCAATTTCTTGTCATAAAATAGGGATAAATGATTATATTATCCGTGTGGACACGCCACAAAGCTTTGCACAGCCTCTTGCTGCCTGGTCCAAAGACAGTGCCAGGCTGCAATGATGACTTGAATTCCCTTCCTGAAAGTTGTCCCACATACCTTGCTGGAAAGCTTAGGCCTGCTACAAAATGAGTTAGTAGGAGTCCCTTCAACCAGAACGAGATCACATTTCCAGAATGGGAGCTGAAGGAAGGCCCCCAAGCCCACTGGAGCAGGCAGAGCAAGACGTGCAATAGACACTCTGTGCTGCTCAGCACCATCACTGTCACCACTCATTGTGGCTGTGCCCTACCACAAACGTTTTGTTTGTAGCAGGGGACCCCACAATTTGGTATCATCCATCACCAGAGTGTTACAGCAGCACAAGTTGGCTAAAGCTTGGAATAAATCTCACTGGGAACGACCCCAAAGGGACAGTGTGTATCCCATGCCAACCATTCTGCACGCCCCAGGCCGCTCTTGCTGCCCGTGTCCTGTGGGACTGACACGGGGCTGGTGTCCCAGCACGGCCTGCGGTGGTGTGGACAACTGGCCGTGAGCAGGGCCTGCAGGGTGAACAACCCTGCTCCAGAAACCTGGGGGCTGGGCTTGCCTCCCCCTCCCCGATGCTTTTAGAGGGTTAACTTTCTCACAATCAGATAGTGGGGCAATCTAGAGTTTCAGGCCCACAGTCCGCCCAGCAGCTTGAAGCGAGGGAGTTAAGCGTGATGGCCCTGATAATTTGTGTGTTTCTCATGCAGTTCTGTTTACCTCAGAGAATAGCTCAGATTCATGTGGTGGCTCATCTGTTTGTTTCCCAGGAGTGTCCTCCTCATCAGGTACAAATGGCTTGTTGTTTCCCGCTCCTGTCTGCCTCCTTGGTGACGGATAGATGAGAACGTCCCCTGAGCTCTGGGACTCTAATGTGATCCGGGGCGAGCTCGTGGCAGGCGGGGGTGGAGCGGGGGCAGAGCAGCGCAGGGAGGGGGCAGTTAACACTGTGAGAGCTACAGGCTCCTTGTAGGTGAGCGTGTTTGCGTGCCTTTCCAACCTACCTGCAACCCGCTGCCAGCCGAGGCAGGGGAACAATGGCTCACGAGCAACGCTGGCAGGAGAGAGAGGGCTAAAAATAGAACTTTGGAGGGCTAAAATCAGGGGGGCAACATTTTGAGAAAGCATTATTTGATTTGGTTTACTAACGGGTATATTTTCCGCAGAGTGAAAGTCACCGTGTTTATTGCCTTGGACTCTCTGAGCACTCCTGAAGGCCCAATTCTACCCTCACTTAGAGGCAAATGGGAATTCACCAACCCATTCCTTTTACTTATTTACATTTACATTTATGCGACTTAAAGCTCAAGTCACAATCCACTGTTTTGTTAGACGCCTGCCTGGTGATAGAAGACGCAATTTTATTTATAAATCCAGCCCACACTGCCTTTCACTTTTTCTTTAGAAACTAATTTTTTTAGGCAGTCTTAATTTGGCAGTTACACTTCAGCAGAGATCACATGCACATTTTCTCTTTTGATTCACATAGTTTCAAATGCCCTGAACTCCATTCAAATTCAACTCCATGCACAGCACAGCCAAGTTTCACCAGGATTATGACCAAAATCATACATTTCTGGGAACATCACAGTTCCAACAGGAAACCTTAAACTGACCCCATTTCTGTCAAAACTGGCTAGAGATTCATCAAAAAAGTTCACAAACTCCTTAACAAAACCTAAGTAAAAGTTCAGTCTTGGCTCTTAATGATACCCACATGAGTCTTGTTGCTGACAGCAGAGGCAGCAGGATTGGGATCCCAGTTAATTAACCTCAGCATTTTACACTGTGCACAGAACACATTTAACACAATTCCACTTGTCTCAATCAACTGGCTCAATTAATAAAAACAGGTCTGGGAAGATGCTCCCACTGGACTTTGGACAGCTTCTTTGGCTTGCTCGCATTCTCTGCATTCTCTGGAAGGAAATCCTGTTGATTTCATTTTCATCTTTCTCTCTCTCTCTCAATTTGAAAATAGAATCTATGATTTTCCATCATTTCCACTTAGATAGAAATATGTTGTGAAAGGTAATTTTATTGCTGAGAAATAATCTTCCTAATGTCAGCCATTATTTCACTCAGTGTGACAACTAGGGTAAGTGTTGGAAATCACTGTATGTTTCAGCTAAAGTATCTTGACAACACAAACGAAGAAGAAAAAGGTAGTCTTTTTGTTAATGAAAACTGCACTGTTATTTTGGTATATAATGGAGAGATTCATGTAAATGATTGCCTGTCGTTTATACTAANGTTTCTTTCCTTCCTTCTTAAATTTGTTTTTATATTTACTGTAATAAGCCCTTTCACAACATTTTACCTCTGATGTAATGTTCATGACTCCCTTAATAAAATAAAACAAAATTCACCACCAGACTGGGGCTAAGAGCATCACAAAAACTAAGGAAACTTTGGCCTTGCACTGTTAAGAGTAAACATTATTCTATTTACAGATCCATAGGCACTTGGCATGTAACATTATACAGTAAAACCAGCCTAGCCCATATTTCTGCAATTAGCACAACCCTCTGTATGTCGTCAGAGTGGTGGATTCCTTCATTTGGGGATGGAAGGACAGATGATGCCTCCTACTGCTCTCGTCCCTCAGGGCTCTTTTCTGCAATGTTACATTTCTTTTCCCCACTGCACCTGCAGGCAAAAGAGCAGTCCTGCTCTGTCAGGAGTGCAAAATTCAAGTTCAGTGACAGGGAGAAAGAAAAAGGTCAATAAAGTTGCATTATTTGATGTTTTTTCTACCTGACTTGAAAGTTGAATAAAGAAGAAAATTTAAAAATTTTTAATAGCCTGCTCTTCTTTCATACCTATTAAACCTGAACATTTTCTGCAAAGTCCAAGCAGCAGAGAACTGAAACCACAAATGGACTGTCAGTGGGCAAAAGAGAACCCTGCAGCATCTTCAGTGAAGATGCTTCAGTATCTCAGAGCTCTGTCTTCCTTCTGTGTCAATTACTGTTCTCAACAATTTATTCATGCCTTAAAATTCTAGGTCATGAGATCTGCCCTTTGCAATCACATTACAATTTCTCAAATTTACGCTTTGAATTCAGCAGAGAATTTCCAATGAAGTTTTTCATCTTGATTTTCCAACTATCCAGAAACTCCAGTTAGTGCTTCAGCAGATGCAATATGTGAAATTTTTGCTTCTTGGGAAATGATGAATGCTGCTATTGCATTTGGGCAAAGTTACTCACACAAGCAGTCTTTTCTAATGGTAATAGCTTCATTTAAGGGGGAGTGAGCAAAGAATTTGCCGAATTGGATGAGAATTCCCTGAATCTATTCCTGGTACGGATCTAACTTTCTTTTCACTGCCTGATGAAGAAAAACAAGTAAAAACAAATTAAGAAGCACTTCTAGAATTTTGAGAGATTGAGGGACACAAATTGAGGGATGGCAGTGACTCACTGCACTGCAGTTCTGTAGAACAGCAAGAACTCCCCGGGCTCTTGATTTCAGGAAAGTGATCCTGAGTTGCCCGCTGTGGAAAAGATGGGGAAAACCCACTTTGGCGTAGTTCCCTAACAATGCTGGCACATAAATATATTAGTTGCCTATGAAAAGCGTAGTATAGAACAATGAAAATTCAGGAATTCTATATAAAGACTTTGGACCAAGTCTGCTGGCAGCTTGCTGATGAAGGCAAAGCTGTTTTTCACCACTTTGCTGACAGACACCTTTTTTTTTTTTTTGCTGGGACAGTGAAAGACACTGAGCAAGTTCACCTGGTGAGGGAGAGAAACTAAGATGTGTGCACTGATTCTTAAGTTCTTTCCATAGTGTTTTCTTTCTTACTTGAAAAACAAAAGCAAACCATCTGAAAAACGTTAGGCAACAATGTGGAAGCATTTCCCACCACAAACAGCACCAGGGGAGAGGATCCTTTGGGCCTTATCAAGGAGTTTTCCTGTTCTCATGTTTTGCTGCAGCAGTACTGGGCAACAGGCAGGGCTCTTGGTAGCCTTTACCAGATCTACAGTCTTTTACCTGTCAAAGTCGAGAACATCAAATTCACTTTTCTATGCTAATTTTAAAAGTAAAGACAACCCCTTCCTTCAAAAGATCACTCGTCCCCACTGAAGAACTATGAATAGCCTGTTAGTATTGAATGTTACTCCTTTTGCCCAGAAATGAACATGAAGAGGTCTTCCATAAGCTGTTGGAGTCTGCTGATGTCCAGAAGAGTTCCTAATGCTCTGAAGTAAAAACGTGAACCTCTCCCTCTGCCCAAACATGCACATGGCTTCCGAGCTCAGGAGTGGTCTAACGGGAATTCCCAAAGAAGCAAGAAGTTACAGCCAAGGCAGGCAAAGATCCACAATTTGCCCCAGGCTGTTTTCCAGCATCAGCAGACTGCATCTGTAGGGGCATGTATCTAAATCAGGGGAGCCTTCACAACAAGAACTTAATGAGCCTCAGGAAACCTCCACTGAAGTGGGACATTCACAGAGGGCCGAGTCATCCCATGGGTGAACTCGCACAGGGCCCATTGACCTGCCCATCCTTCACAGCGTGTCTGGAGCTCCTGCCCAGGAATGGAGACCCTCTGGGCACTGCCTGCTTGCCCACGGCTGCCTGCCTGGACTCTGAACACAAGCAAACATAACTTACTTGACCCTCTGCAATTTAACCCAAGCTCCACAGCACGACAGGAACAAAATTCGTTGTTTCCAGTCTTACTTCCCCTCTGCTGCTGAAGGCAGCGTCCCTGTGCCCATGCCCCAGGCGCTCCTTCCCTCCCTGCTCTCTGACCCACAGCTTTTGCTTTCCCTGGTTGTTGCAGGCCAGGGAATGAGCCTCGGATGGTGAGGCAGTTCAGTCTCCCCACTAACCCTACGGCAGCAGTCATTTCAGGGAACATGTGCCTCGGAGCAGACCCACGAACCAGAAGTTATAGCTACAGGCAGAGCAGCATTGACCTGCGCTTGTGCACACAACACAGCCCAATGTTCCTGCTGGAGCAGGAGGAGAAGGAAAAGGACGGTGTCAGCCTGGGAAACACTTGCATGCAACGTACAGCACTTGCGTTGTAGCAAGCTCTGAGTTCACACCAGGAGCGATTTACCAGCGGTCTCCAGTTTAATTGCTGGGACTGCAGAGAGCAGGCGGTGGGTGGCAAACAGCTGTGACCATGGGCAGGCTGTGCCACACCACTGCTGCCCTGTGCAGACCAAGAGCTCCCCTCCCAGAAACACCCGTGTTTTGTCCTCTTGGCCATCATGAGTGTGGGAGGAAAATGGTTCAGGGAAATACATTCACAGAATCATAGAAGCGTTCGGGGTGACAGGGACCTCAAACATCAGGTAGGTCCAACCTCCATCACGTGCAGGGAGATTGTTATTTTTACTGCATCATTTGAGGAAAATGGATTTAAAGCACAACATCTTTCTAGAAACCTGCAGAGGCTGAGGCCTGGCCCTGAGGTACAGTTACACGTGGCTAATATTAACTGGTGCAAACAACTCCACTCAAACCACTAGTGAAAAATGTAAAACAAAGATTAATGATTTTTCATGCACAATTATGGCAGAAATATGAAACTTACTCCTGCTTTCTATTAATAGCAAGCTACCAGGTTTAAGTGACCCAGGCATTCTTGGGAACTTATTTTAAACCTCATATTCAGGCATTTCTGTGTGGTAAATGTTAAACCATCACGGACAAGGGCTGATATATTTTCTACAGAAAGATCTTAAGTACTTAAGCCAGCAGTAGAAAAGGCTTTCCCAAAAAATATTCACTGTTAAGATTAAGTGGTATTTCTTGAGGTTCACGTTTTAGTCAGAACTATAGTACCAACGATCAGAACAAGCCTTTATAAACTGAACAGACCTTGAAATATTTGGGCAAATCTCAGCTTTCATATAAAATTAGATAAGGAAGAAGGACAAAGGAAGCAAAGGCCTCAGCACCTTTGAAATTCCATAGGAGTTATGCACTCAACATTGCACTGTGAAATGTCTCAATTTTTTTTCATCTTCTTGGGCTTATGTTTTTTTTTTAATACGTATTGAAAAACAACAGCCTTATTTACAAATCCTACCAGAGATGGTGGGTGCTGCTTCCTTCACACTAGGAGTGCAGCAAAACCTCCAAAACCTCCCTGGCTGCCCAAGACAAACTCTATTTCTGCTCAAGCCCTTTGGTCTCAGGCGAGGTTGCTCTGGGGCACGGGAGGCAGCAGAGCACACTTGACTGTGCAGAGCACTGATCCCAGACTCTGACACCCACTGGCTCTTGCCACCCCTGTCAACTCCAGGCAACCTGCTGGTTTTGGCAGTGCTGTCTTTGTCAGCAGCCACTGCCAGGACGCAGGAAGAAATAAAACAAGATATATCCTGAATATGATGGGCCAAAGCTCTAAAAGCATTTGGGGACCCTCTTTAGGGACAAGAAAAAGGGGTTTTAGGGACAAAGGATTGCCATTCATTGCTTGTTTATATAAAATCCAATCTCATGCAGTTCATGCTCATCCATATACAATGGAATGTAATTGCAGGGAGCAACTGTCTTCTTTTTTTATGCAGCATGTTTATGTGTGGGTGGATAATGGGAATAGCAATGGGTTGGCTTGGTAATAGAATACTTTGCAGGTATGGCAAAAAAACTAAACCGCAGCAATTACCAAGGTCAGTTTGCTGTTCCTCAGAACAAAGTCTTTATAAGCCACCCAGAGAATTAAGAAGAAACCAACAGTGTTTGGCACCTGCATGAATGTGTAACAGAGGGACCATTTCAGGAGGGTACTTGTTCAGCACTTGGCAAATGGGAGTGATTTGACGTGGGAACACCTCTGTGCTGCTGCAGTCTTACTGGCTGAAAAAGGTGCAATTTGCTCATGAATGATGTGTGACCAGGAAAATCAGCTAATTTTCATAGTAAATAATTATTGCAATTTATTTGCTCAGTGGTATACAGAGGCTTGCCCAATTGGGAATACTTTGTAGTCTTCTCAGATTCTTACAATTCATTACCAGAACTGTTTGGGGCGGGGGGGCAGGGAAGAGGGAGAGAGGGTATTCCCTACTTTTCTTTTTTTTTTTTTCAGCATCAACCATTTTATTTGTAGGAAAAACAAAGATAATAGGTTTGAAGGAAGGAGTTTTCACATTCTTTTTAGAAACTCTACTCATGAAGAAGAAAAAACTACTTTTCCAACCTATACTTAAACTTGAAAAAGGACTGTTGCCTAAAACTAGCCATTTTCCTACTTTTTCATGCTAATGTCCTGTTTATAAGTGACACCTTTACTGCCTACCACTATATCAATTTCACTTCCCCAGAGAAAGAAAAACCAGATCCTGTGACTAGTGTACTGGATTGATAATCTAGCCCAATGCTGACAGATAAATGCACTAATTTTCTTCTGTGGTTGGCTCCACATTGCAGAGTAAATCTGCTTCTAACAACTGCCTCAATAGGCTCTGTAACCTGTCCAAGAGATGATGTCAAGTGCTACAAGGGCCTAGGGCTAGTATGGCAGTAAGAGTTACCACTGGGATAAAGTTACAGGTGAAGTTTTGAATGAGAGGGTTATTTTAAGTGAAAGCCTGGCTCGAAATACAGATTGCTTTTTAAAAAGTTGAAAGAGTAAAGGAATAAAGAACAACTTATATAATTTTGGGGTCTACATCTTCGTTATGAAAATCAGCATCAGATACTAGATATGGTATTGCAACATCCAGGAACACGAGGAGTTATTACTCTGTGTAGTGGTGCACAGGAAAATGATGTGCCTTGCCCTGCCTTTGAGGATTTGGTGGGAGAATGGACTCTGGGCTTCTGTGACGCACCAGGACTGGTTGTAATTCAGGAGCAGAGTTCAAGCCTCAACAGCATTCCCTGAGCACAGGAGAGTGCTGGAGGGTACTGGTGCCTGCTCCCACCTCCCGTGTTGCAGGAAGCCTCTGGAGCAGGCAGGTACCAGGGCTCACTCAATGCTGTGCACTCAGGCATTGAGGATTGTGCTGAAGCCTCACTGGACATACAACCCACAGACATTGGATGGAGAACCAGAGGAGTGATTTTTTTTTTCCAAAATTTAATTTCAATTTGGGAGGGGGGGGAGGGGGGAGCAATGTAAACCAATTAATTCCAATTTATTTTTGTAATTATTTAATGCCAAGTATTTGGGTCATTTCTAAGAATTTCTGCAGCAATGGCAGAGCCAGGAAGATCTCAGTGTTGCTTTGCTCTTATTGGTTTTCTTGTTGAATTCCAGGATCACTTCACTGGTTGCTACCAATTTATAGCACTTCAATGTTCATTTATCATTTTGACCAAAAGAGCAACTTTGGTGGACATTTATTGATTCCCTCTTTGGAAAAGATCACAAGCAACAGCTTTTTAAATAAAAAGGGTCTTTGGGTTACATGGATAACCCTGGCACTGAGGGATATGTCACTTACTCTGCTCTCATGTCTAAAATGTTCAATCAGCTCCCACTCCCCTAACCTGAAACAAAAATAAAACCTCATTTTAATCACATCTTTTCCTCCTGATTTTCACTCCCCACCTCCTGACCTTTCCATGTGAAGAGGATCACGCAGAACATTTCAGCTTTTCTTAGGCTAACTTTTGCTCACTTTGAATAGCACTTATATAGGTCAATAGCATCACTTCCCCTCTCGCCCCCCTCCCCATCACAAAAGAAATACAGGATCTAACCCCTTGAATGCATCAGTTAACAGGATGCATTTTGTTTGTTTATGGCGCAGGAAGTTTGATATTTAAATGAAACTAAATATTCAGGAGAGAGACTTAATAAACTCGTCTTTTTTCTTTTTTTTCATATTTGTACAGCACCAAGCACATGTGGCTCTGAGGAAGGCTCCTTAGTGCTATTTCAATATGACTAACAGTAACAGCAGGAGTCCCCAAACCACAAACTACAGGTACAACAATGGTGGATCTATTCTCATTACAAAATACATGGAAAAAATATGTCATAATAGTATTGTGTACTGCAGAATGCACAGACCCCCCCATGTCGTAGGAAAACTATAGTTCATGTTTCTCATTGCTACCGAAAAATGTCAAAAAACAGCCAGTCCCCGAATGAAGCAGGTCACTGGTTTGGTCTTGTTCTAATATGTTATTTTGTACATTTTCAGAAATTTTCTGCAGGCAATACACATTTCTCATTTCTTTTTTTTTTTTTTTTTTTTTTTTTTTTTTTTTTTTTTTNTTTTTTTGCTTTTACTTCTCTGAACATTTCTGAGTGCCCCTGTTTCCTGAGCAAAGGTAGCTAAAAGTTTCATCTCTGGCTGACTGTTTATCTTTTAATTGTGTATGACTATTCAGTGAACCCAATCCGGCTCCTGTGGAAGTCTAATGAGAACTTGGGCACTGAATTCCCTGGGAACTGGATGAAGCCTCCAACTACTGACTTTGTAAGGCTTCAGCCATGCAAAACCCTGCTGGCACAAGTAACACATAAGAGCAAAACTAAAAATTTTGCCTCTTTGAAATGTTTAACCATAGCTCATTTGTTAATACAGTAGTGGAAAGGTGCAAAAACACCCACTGCTTCTGAGCACTATGGAGAAACGTATTATTTTTTGGACCGCGACGCCTTCACTAGCTGCTAGCTTTGGAAATATTTAGACATAAATCAATTTTGTCCCAAAATAGAGTCCAAATGAAAGACTCGTCAGGCAGCGGAGCAAAGTCCCGCATTGTGCCGCCCGGAACAGTTGCGGGGATGTGTCACTAGAGGGCACCACCACATCGTCCCCCGGCGCCAGGACAAAGGCCCCCAGCGCCCTGGCTGTTTAACCTGCGCGCTCTGCCTCACGGTTTGAGAAACAAATTTTAATCACATCGCAGATATTATTAATTATTTTTTAATAGCACTGGGACGTCAGTAATCGGCCACGTTATTAAACAGTTACTACATGGAGCCCTCACACCCTAAAGTTCTGACTCTTTAGGCTGCAGAGCTCATTAATAATAGTCTGCACTGAGTTAGCAGTTCTCATCCAAACAATTCAAGGAGGCTGTATTTGGGAATTACGCTGCTGAATTAGCACAACAAATAAGGAATAATATGGGGCATAAGGCAAAGGAAACTTACACTTGGGCCGCTTCCTTTCTTTGCATTCAGCTCTGCTCGCACAGGCACCCTGCCCAAAGGAGCGTGGGGGAAGAGCTGAAACTGGGAAGCACAGCGGGGAAGGAGGGAGAGAACTAGAAGGGAACTCTGCTTTGCTCGCAGATAAATGCTATCTGCCACAACCTGTGATAATTGCCTGACAGCATTTAATAAAATAAATGCACTGCACTGAAGGGAAGGGGCAAAACCATTTCAACGTTCCAAGTTTAGGGGTTTTTTAAATTTTTTTTTCAAAGTGCTTTCTTTGATGGGTATGCAATGCTTGTTTCGCTCGGTGTTAGAGGATAAATACAAATGAAGGTTTCCTTTCAATGCTTCTGGCTGAGAGCACAGAGGTCGCTTTCAAGGTGACCAGATTTTTGTTTGAAAATGGTGAGTTCCCTGTTTCTCAAGAAACTCTCCTTTGTAGTCCATTGCTATGCACCTGAAAACTTCCCACTGACTTCCAGGGGAAATTTGGCTGCTCAGGAATGTGGGATTGGGCTCTGGAATGGCAATCACATACAGAGAACTTAACAATGCACAAAAATTTAACCCTTCAGCAGAGCCAGTCACAAGCTTCAAGCTATTCATCAATTTATTCCCCTGTTTCATATGGGGGACAGCAAGCAACGCATTTGCTATATTAGAAAATTATAAGGAAAAAAAGCCAGTGAAGTGGTTTGAGGTTTTTTTGAAACTACGTGGTTCATCCAAACATCTGGTTTCTCAAGCCTTCCTCGGATCTAAATCTGATTTCTGAAAGCTCTTGAAACTTGGCATCTCTTTAGGGCACAATCCAGCTCCCGCTAGCCAGATAAAAATTCAGCCATCTATAATTGCAGTTAGAGGCAAGCCCATGGTTATAAAAAGATGCACTAAATTCCCACACTGTGCTTGGAACTGCAAGTACTTCATTAGTGAAATGTTATTGCTAAATTTAAAATAATTTTATTGAAATTATTAAAACTGACCTGCTTATGGCATCCATCTGGTGGAATGGTAGCCTACTAAAATGGTCTTGTTTAAGTGGGGCTGGGAGAAGAGCAGAGATGTTTCTGACTTGGAGGCCTCCTATGTCAGATTGCAACAGGCATCAACAGAAGTTGCTCATAAGCTGTAGACAAAACGGCACCAAAGCAGGGTGAGCGAGTTGCCTATGGGGCCAGAATGTCTCAACTCTACCAAGTGTTGCTGAGGAAAACAGCTTCAAGGCCAGATGTGATAACTGGGAAGAGAGTCCAGCAGCTGAGAGGGGATCCTGTGGCTCATGGGATGAGCACCAAGCTCCGTAATATCTCAATATGGCTGTTCATTAAAGAAGCAAAAAGAGACCCTTTGGCTATGAAGAAAGTGCAACTGGGGTAATATTAAAAAATAGAAGCCAAGTCCCAAGGTTTTGACAATTGTGTGCTTTCCTATTATGAGTTATGGAAACCTAGCTCTGTGCAGACAAGCCTGGGAAGGGATGAGTGAGCAGAATGAAACATCTTTCCTAATATAAACAGATTATTTTGCATTATGGCTGATTTAGGAATGTAAAATGTTCACTCTGTAGCTAGTTAAAGGCTTACCATAATTGCTCTACTACTGCTATTGCTACAGGACTCCCTGTCTCGTCCGACTGGTGGATGTTGCTTGGTTTCCAGACTCTGCAGGGGTTTCTGGAGAAGGAAAGAAGGAGATCTGAGGACAGATCCTCCATAGCTGGAGCCACAGACATTCTGCACTGTTCAACAGTTCGTAACTCACTTAATCCAGGCTGAGAACACGCCTTAGAAACATGCAGAATCCAAAACATGAAAGGGAGCCAGCCTTTGCCTCCTCCCTTCCCAGGTGAGCAGCTGTTTGAGCAGCGCAATAATATGAGACAGGAAAAAAACCAAGCCAGACTGCAGTCAACAGTAAAACATGACTGTATGTCAGAAGATTTGGAGTTTCAGCCCAGGCAATACCAGCTGAGCACTGAAAACTGAGTAAATTCCCTTTGCTTGAGCTGCAACTCAGAGGTCTCAAATGCAGAGGCTGAGCATTCAGCTGGGGCAAATATATTTCTGGAATAAGAAACCCAAAAACTATTTATTATGTCCAACTGAGATACTTGGCAATTCGAGGTCAAAACTCTAGCTTCAAGCAACGCAAGTATTTTGCGTAGAAAGACAGATGTAGGTACCAATTTAGTTACTAATTCATACGTCAATAGAAGATCAACCCAAAAAGCAGAATCCAAGCACTCCCAAAATTTGGACAAGAATTCTAGTTTGGGCTCGCAAGCAGGTCTGCATGTTTAAATGGATAGTCAAAGACAACCTGGCTTCTTTTGTCAGAAAACCACTTTCTTAACTCTGCCAGCAGTGCTTTAGACTGTCTGACATTTCATGTGGTATCTTTTTTTTTTTTTCTTTTTTTTTTAAACACAGAATTAAAGGGAAAAGAAAAAATCCTTAACCCAATATCTGTAGAGCTTTTGTTTTGGTTTTGCAACTTTACTGCTTCTGAAAAGATCACCAAGTAATCGGTTGATGAGAGAAGGAAAAATATATTTAAGTAAGGAAAAACATGCTGCTACAGTAAAACTGTGTCAGATTCTATTAATTCAGTTTTTCATTGTCTGATATTTCCAGGCACAGTGGGCTTTTTGGTAGACCTCTGAGCTCTGTTTTCTAACAGAGGCATAGCACAGGGCCTGTCAGGAAGAGGCAGCGCTCTCATTGTTATACACCTCAAAGAGACAATATAATCCTCATGCCTTCAGAAGGGCCAGGACTGAACCCCAAAACAACAGCCCTGTCTTCCTTTAAAAGGGTGAGCAAAGCTCAGTCAAAGCCTTGTTAGTGCATGCCTATGAATTATTCCCTCATCGAGTGGCTGATCACACTACATTAATATCGTGGGCACATTCTGCTTTGTTAGCAAAACTGAATTCCACTGTGGCACTAATGAAGGACCAGTCCTCATGTAAGACATGATATCTCCAGGATGCGTCTATTCTGCTATGAAATTATTTTCTTTTGTCAAGAGTATTATGAGATTAATAACTGGAAAATATTTAAACACAACACCAGAGGGAAAATGTCATTCTTTTGAAGAAGTTGCATGAACACACAGTAGTGTAATTCCAATAAAAGCAAATGTATCTAGTCAATATTAAACATCTGCCCTTGGTGTGTGAGCCAAGGAGGCACTGAGCCTCTTAAAAGACACTCCTACAGAAGTTGGTTCTTTATCTGTAGAGACTGGAGCAAGAAGAGGCTTTGGCAGACCCTGGTTCTACCCACACTGCTTTGCAAAGTTACCTAAGTAGCATTGTGGTGTACCTGTTGGATTAGGTGAAATTGGATCCTTTGCAGCTCGATATCAAATTTCATAGGTAGCAAAACCAAGAATAACAACAGGTTCACTGGTATTATTTTGGGAGCATCCCATGAGGTTGAGGGCAATCCAAAGATGCAGGGAAAAAATCAAGTTATAGCCTGATGTGTTGCACTGAATTAAAACACACTGACCCACAAAATAAGTTTCCTGAGACTAACTTCTATTTCAGTTTCAATAATATCCATCTGTCTGGAGGAATATCTCTCTAAGATTGCAAGTCCCTCAATAACTTCAGGAATAGAGAAAGAAATTATAAAGAGTGCATGTGGTGAAAAAATGCTGAATCTAATCTGTATCTGTATCTCAGAAAAATCTCTACTATTATTTATATTTTAGAGCTATGTGAATTCCACTGTCTATGCCACAGATGTTAAAGGTGTAACCGGTACCAATCAACATCTCCAGTCCTAATGCCGCTTTGCCCAACTATTTTTGCACAAAAAACCAAGTTCATACAAAACAAAATTAATTCCAAAACTGATCTGAAGATTTCTAAAATCATCACCATGTTTTTCCCACATTTCAAAGGGTTTTCAATCTTGTCTGCTAAGTGATTCCTTAATCAGTTTTAAAATTGGAAGACTGGTTTCACATGCAGTTAAGGATTTGATAGAACGTACAAAAACCCACCAGGATTTTCTAAAGTCTTGAGTGCTGCCCAAGTTCTTCTCCCATTTAGGTCAGCAGCAGACCTAACACAGAGTGTTTTAAAAAGTTCCTCCATGCTGCTTAAATTGAGTCACATTAATCCAGTGCTGGAAAAAGACTACGCATCTCATACAGGGCCTGATCCTTTTCAGTTTGCATAGGACTAATGTCATATGCTTACTGGTCTCACTTCCACAATATAGAGAATAATTTATAGAAATCCCACGTGTTTTCCTTCACAGGCTGCTTGCATTTCTTCCTCCTTACCAATTTTGTAATATTCCTTGCATTATATTCCAAGCCACTTCTTTTTCCTGTATTATTATACCATTATGGGAAGTAAAACTCTATAATAATTTTAAATAAGCTTGTGTATTCCACTTCACCAGCGCTGACAGACAAAATGTCACATATTGCTTCTTTTTCTGTTGAGAAGGTACTATTCTCTCTCAGTTGCGTAATCCTAACACAAAGTAGAGAGTATTTGAGGGTTTGTTTAAAATTATTCAGTTTCATTATATTGCTACAAGTGGTGCTGACAGCAAAACCGCTTGCTTACCTAAAATAAAATGAAACATAAAGGATTTCTTTTCTTGCATGTGGAAAGTTGTGCAGGCTGCCTTAATGCATGTTAGTTTCTCAGAAGTAATCTCACTACCTCAGATTTCACTCTGTTTCTACCAATCAAACAATAAGCCTCCAGAATTATTGCATACAATATTTTTAATTTCCGTGTGATAGCAAACAATTCTCCCTCCTGTTCGTTACTGATTTTATAATGGGTAAATTCTACCTCAAAGATGAATTTGTCTGCCTTCTCCTTAGTAATAGTCTACAGGAACTCAACAAGCAGAATTTAGCCCCAGCTTATCCAGGACATAGATGAATTTGAGAAGTCTGCCATTTTCTAAAGGAGAATTGTAGATGAGGGAAATAACCAAAGAAATCCATTCAAACTTTCGTAGTTATAACGAAAGAAAAAGGTACGCTACTATTTATCATTTAGAAGGATTGTTTACTTCAGCTGTTGCCCTACTCAGCAACATTAAAGTAAAATATTTTCTCCTGTAAAGGACAAAACCTCAGCCCTGTCTCTTCCCTGAGGATGCTGATCTTGCTTCTGCCACTTCACCAATCAAATAGGAAGAGATCAACATAACTGCAGGGAAGGGGACAGTCTGTAAGGAATTTTTAAGATGTCACGCGTGCAGGTCCAGCTGCTCAGCCATCATGGTTGTTAGGATGTGGCCCATTGCCATCAGCTGACAGCCAAGCAGCAAATAAACCATAAGGGTTAAATCACATCTACTTATAGAGCAAACTTGCCAGCCCAAGGCTTACTGCAATGGGGGCCACGAAAAGCAGGAGCACAGACCTTTTACCATTAACACTTGAAACAGGAAAATGGCAACATGATCATGAGGTAATTCCTTTGAACTACCTGTCCCATGAAACTCAGAATAGTTCTTTTGCAGTGCCACATTCTTGTCATATATTTGATCTATGGAAGTGCTTATATTTTTTATTAAAATGTGAATTGAATATATAAAATCAATATGCCAATTCATCAGCTCCCTTTTGATAAAACCCACTCTCTTTGTTTCAAATGTTAGCTTTTGCAAAGTGAGCATACTTTGACAAATATAGAAACTAGGCTAGTGATAACACATACACATATATATTACCTCCTGCATAGGTTACTTGGATGTACTTATTTATTTGCTAATCAGTTATTTTTTTTATGTAGCATTTAAAAATCTGAACAAAATACTTCAAGGGACAAAGATCATCTGGAGAACTTTTCAGCTCCAGACTAGACAGTTGCGGTCTTTGGTGCCACAGAAAACTCAGTGGAAACATCAGTAGAGGCAGGAGACATTACCCCCCCTGCAAATGATTTTTTTGTGCTGTACCCAGGGAATCCTCAGAACTAATAAAAACCGATGGGTGTTCACTTTATCAGAAAGCATCTGATCAGAAAGATCTTCTGTGCACACTGTTTCTTACAGTACCTACACTGGCACTCTCTGCTACCCCTCCCACAGGTTCAGAACATAACCCGAAGCACTGCTATGATTTTTATTTTGCATGAAGATGTGAAAAAAATGCAATGTAAATACAAATGCCCAAATGAACCCTATCAGTTCATGACTACAGGAGAGGGATGTTTCTTGACCAGGCTACTCTACTCTTTCAGATACTCAATTATATAAGACTATTAAATAGATAAAGAACGTTCAGTTCACAATCACAGTCCCAGGTTACAATGGAGGGAGTAGTAATACAGACATCTGATATCAAGAAAGGTACACAGAGGTAACAAGAAGATGTGCTCTTGTGCTTACACGTCCCATTCATCACTTATTAAAGAACACTCACAGGAGATCACATCGGCTTCTCGTTAACATCAAGAACCAATGAGCTCCCTGAGCCTCACTCTGTCCTCTCCCTCTGCCACACAGCAAGACAGACAGGCACGGATGATCAACTGATTGGTGATTTTTAAAGCTGAGCAGCAAGTCGCTGCTGTATGGCTTGGGAATGGGTCTGAGTTAACGCTGCAATAATTGCAAATCCCACAAATGAGGGAAGTCACTTCTTTCCCTGCACAGCCAGCTCTTCCCTCACACCTGGGGGGCTGGTGCTGGGACCAAAGAGGGGCTGTTTCCTTCTAGGCACGGTTTAAAGGTGGCTGTTTCTTCCAATGAACCACAGCCATTCAGCTGACACCTTCCTTGCAGAAAGAGAAAGGGAGTCCAGATGACTCCAGGAACCAGTGAAACCAGAAAAGCTGCAGAGTGGGCAATGGAAAACAGTGCAATGACCTTGCTCTGGTAACAGCCAACTATGCCAAGGACCGGAAAAGGATGAACAGATCCCATAGGACCAAACAGAGAGGCTTTATTTCACTACTAAAATACCTCAAAGCTTGTAGTCCCAAATGATTCAGAGCGTAGGATATAAGTAAACCCTAACTGACAGATTAGGAATATTTTTGTAGCCATGAAGATGTGACAGAGATTACTGAATTGAAGGCAACAATATTCAGGCTCTTGGAGAACCTGTTTTCTCAGTATCCACAGGGCCTAGAATCACTGGGACATAAGAGAGTAATATGCACAAGAAACAGAGTTGTATTTAATCCTCACGCCTGTGACAGGTGGAGATTGTGAGAGGAATGCTCTTATAAATAAAAGGGCCCCATGTCGTTAAGCTTCTCTCCTCACTCCGGGCCAGGTAAATCTCACAAGAGAAATGTGTGTTCTGAAAACGCTGGAGGTTATATGAAGAGCCAGAGAAAATGCAAAAGCTACACTGACCCAAAAAGGCGCAGAGGCAGCAAACAGCACGAACGTTTCCGTGGATGCAAAACCAAAGGCAACTTGTCCTCTCATTATAACCGAGTGGGATCAGTTCATATAAACTTGGATCTTCACATACAAAGAGGTTGCTGCACGACCTCTGATTCATGGCAACTGTCTGTGCATATGCTCTAAGCTGGCAGCTCAGGTAACTGGAATTAGCTAATTCCACTCTTTCATTCAGAGCAGAAGACTAAGCCAACATGAATTACTTCACATTTTCAGGAGCTAAAAGCATGCATGTAAAATTGCCATAGATCAGTTGATGTGCTGGAAATGTTTACCACACATAAGCTTTCACTTGTGTTTGTGTTTTGGGTTCCTCTTTAATAGTGACTGGCGGATATTTCTTCTGTTTGCATCTTTACACATGTTTAAAAAGAGTCCTTAACGCACATATTGGGAAGGAACAATCATGAGTGGTACACTTCAGGACTCTTTTTTCAGCCATAGCACAGACACAAGACAAGATACCTTGCCTTTTAAGCAAAGGTGAATGACAAGGTATTGTTTGTCACCTGAGGTGCCCATTGTCTGGACTTCTCCCTGGTTGTGCTCAGCTCTGCTTCACTTTGGGGTTTGCACTCTGCACTCGCTGGGTTGATCAGCTAACCATGCCAGGCCACCTCTCCACTTCTCATCATCTTTTCCTATTCCACCAAGTAAGACACTTCAGTGCTGCCTCACATCGACCTGACTTCCAATAGCAATCTTATAGCACATTGTTGGCAATGACCCGCCAGTGCTGAGTCTTTGCGTTGGTATCTGACAGACATTGGATGCAAGGGGTTGTGCTGTGCTCCGGCCCAGGAGGTACATCCTACCAGCAGGACTCTGTCACCACTTAAAGTTTCATTAGCTTTGAATCATCAGAATAACATTGTGCCATGAAGCAATTTCTAAAAACAGAAGCTCAAAATTTAAGAATATCCTTCCCAGGCTGACAATATCATTCAAATATAGCTTCTTTGTGATATTTTTAATTTGTGAATCTGAATGTACTGTGTAAAACTGAGGAAACTGAGACAATAAAGAAGGAACCTGTTTCACCAATATTGTACAGAAGGACAGAAGAAAATCCAGAAACAGAAAGCTCAAATCTTGCCCTTTTACATTCAGAGCTACTCTGACAGGTCCTGCCTACGTACCAACTAAATTAATATCTAAAATTATTTGCAACTCAGCTGCATGTGGTCTTAAATGAATAAATAGATCATATAGAAGCTTAAAGGCTCTTACAAATACATTCAATTTTTTTTCCTACCCAGAATAACCTATGAATTTGTGTTGCAACTTGATCTTTCAAATTTCTGTGCCTAAAGAAGCATTCAAATGACTCTTTTCTAGTATCTGTGTCCTGTAAAGAAAAATTTTCAACATATCATCAATTTAAAATTAAACCTAGAAAGACAGAACCCCAGGGGTTCACTGATCTTTTAGCTCTTCATAATTCGTGGGCAAATTCACACAATTATATTACAATGCCTTAATATAATATAAAATGTAGCTTGAAGAAACCTTAAAATAAACTGAACTTGGCTGTGTTGGTGAGCTATTGTGATAAAAAATTAACATGTTTGGGGGATTCTGATTTGCATTACACAGTGCCTGTAATCAAATTACCTCTAAATGCTCTGCCGTGTCACACTGTGTTTGAGATGTTGCTGTCAGAAACGCACACATCGCTTTGCGGTTTGACTCAACCTGCCTTCCTTTTGAGCGACCGTGTGTGCCTCTGAGCCACTCCAGCCAAACGCCGGCGAAATGCAGAGCCCGGCAATTCAATTTCATTCAACCTTTCAAGAAGGAGAGAGCAGATAAGCTTTGTTTGTTCGTGTCGACGATGATATTCCGCGCGGCCCAAATCTAATTCAATAGACTCGCTCCCGCTCTGCCGCCACGCTGTCATTTCCGAACCAGGCCCCCGCCGCCCCCTCCCCGCTCCAGCTGCAGCAAAACTTTCCGAAGTGTTTATCCCCCTGACCCAGGGCCGCCTTCCCGGTGGGTGCCCGCGGGCCGGGCGGGGTGGTCGCGGCGCTGGCATGGCTCAGGTGGCGGCCGCGGCGCCCCGTGCCCGCTGACCCCGGCGCGGCCACAGATGTTCCCCGCACTTTGGGCGATCCGCAGAGAGCGGAGCGGCAAAGTAGGCCAGCTTGCGGGAAGGCTGTTACCCACAGCCCATGGAAATATGCCGGATAGTTCCCACTAGGTTGTGGTCGGCTAGGAAACGGCAACTTATTAATCTTGTGTCAGAGGGCCAGCTGCAAGCCTGGCAGTTACCATATTTCACCACCAACTCCGTGTCTGGACAGCCATTGTCTTTTTTTATGAAAAACTCCACAAATCAGCTGCTATTTTCCCCCCTGTACGTGCAGAAACGGCGCTCGGGGGCTGAGGTGGCTGAGGCGCATCATCCGCCCGGCGCTCAGGTTCGCTAATTCAGAGCCACCGCTTAGTTTCCAACTTTAATGATATTCCCTCGGCATATCACTATGGTTGCCTGGCGACCGGATTTCAGCTAGGCCTCTCATTTGATTCCCACACATCAGACCCTGAAAAGCACTTTTTTTCCTCGCTCGGCTTTTGATTCCGGCTCCTCTGAAACCCTTCCCCCTGCGGTGCCGGTATGGGTGGGCAGCGCGGTGGCAGAACAAGGCCAGGGGTGACGGGAGGCCTGGAGGCTCCTGGTCACACATCAAGGCCTGGAAACAAAGCCGCCAGGAGCCCTTCCTGACAAACACAAATTCCCTTCAGAAAAAGCAAATTTGGTCTTCCCTTTCGTAGCGTGGGTGTCATTTTAAGACTTTCTTTAGACACTTTACTAAATCTGACGCTTTCCATTGTTTTTCGGGCCGTTTCTCACAAAAGGCTTCCTATTATCAACAAGTTGCTATTGGAGTAAGCAAACAGCTTGTGAAGGCCTGAAATAATCTAATAAGCAACAGGCTTGCGTGCTTTAAGTACCCACATCTTTACAGGATACAAAGTTTGTTTGGATAAATAATTTCCCACTTTTCGCTCCGTTTCAATTAAAGTACCCTTTCAAAATTAATGGTTTGGCTTAGCTCTGCACCCTGGCCCCTACCATACGCAGAAACTCGCTCTACGTAGTCTAGCTTAGCCATAGGTACATTTTTTCATAAACTGCTCTGGCCCAAACTGAAGAATTTTTAAAACATTCTGTTTCTTGATGCAATTAAAGGTCTGATCCATAAGATGGGAACAAGGTCTACACTCACTTCCTTGTTCTTCTCTTGGCTACAGCTGAAAGTCTTCACAAAGTTAAAAGATTGACTTCACTGGAAGCCAGATCAGTTTACACCAGCTTAAGGTTTAGTCGTGAATCTTTAACGTGCCATGGCAACGTGCCATAGTTGTTGACTATAGCAAATGTTTGTTAAAGAGTTCTACAAACAAAATGCAGAATTGTTTCAGTAACTAGAAAAATATCACACTAAAGTAACTTCTATCAGATGGGGAATCACTGGGTATATAATGCACATCAGAAATAATTTTCAAAGATTACTGCTGGGGAAAATGCAGTCAGCTGGGTAATTTGCTAAAGGTTTGGTATGAGTACCACAGAAACAGTTTATAAAACAATGTTCTGCTTCTTGTTTGCATGGATTTCACATCATTCCCTGTACAGCCTGCTGATGGACATGGACATTCACTAATTTGTCATAAACCACTACTCCAGTGTCTACTAGTGCAGGGCACAGTCACACCAAAATTAACGTCACTGCATCAACAGCAGGAGTAGATCAAACCTTGTTAGCCTATACAGATCTGAATTGCCTCATCTTTTTTAGTGATTGCAGTCTTGTTTAGAGATCCTCAAAAATTCCCAACTCTTCAAGTTATTTTGTTACAGAAGAGCTTTAGATCACTGTTTTCTAAAGAAACTCATATAGCCCTTCTGTTTAAAGAAAACAAGGACTTTTGTTCAAAAGTGCTCCAGACAGCTGAGATTTCCTTATACTTAGAGGTTTTGGACTTGAGATTTCTCTATTTTCCATAAAGCTTCCACATTGCAGGGAGGAACATGCAGTTTCTCTGTATATTATTTGGCAGTCCTGACTATCCATGAAGAGAGACATTCAGCTTTGTGTCAATCACAACACGGGATAAGACTGCGTTGGGCATGGACTGTCCAATGACCAACTGAGACTAGAGATCTCACTTGTGATGTGCAGTACCATGAGTATTGCGTGGTGGAATAATAAAAAATAAAAAGTACAACCATAATATGAAATCATGTTAGTTTACTAAACAAGAATGATGCAGGGGGACTTCAGAGGATGAAGTTTCTCTCCCTCCCTCTGTCCACAACTAGTGTCCCACTTGTCAGCAACGTGATTTCACTACAATGTGGGGAGGACTTTTCAAAATATTTTCTCACAAGGGACTGTTATTCCATGGTCCTGGCTGAAGAACAGAGCAAACTGCTAGGACCAAACTTCATCTGCACCACTGTAGTAGAGGCACCTCATCCCTTTACATGCTATCCTGTGCTTTCCAGTCCTCATGGAATATAGAGCTGTCTCCTACAGTCCAGCCCATGTCCTAATAACATTAGGGTTACCTGACACCTCATGTGTTTTTCACTCTAACTTACAATAGTATGCTATGCCATTTATTGCTTGTTACATCCTCGTTTGAGGTTCTCAGCTGAAGAGAGGTTCAGTTCCACAAATGAGACTTGCAATTGGAAGTAGTCACATCTTAGAAAATCCACTGAGAACAAAGGTCGCCAGCTAGGAACTGTAGGATATACATTGCTAGACCTCCAAAGCCATGCAGGAAAGTTTTAAAGGCTACTAATGTATTTGCATTCTGTGTGACAATTAAATTTCCCAAGAAGTTGTAGCCATATGACACAAGGGGTTTATTTCATGGCAGGCAGTGCTTCTGCTGCAAGTTATCATTGTGGAATGCTAACTCCTATGGGATACGTGCGTTCTGGTGGAGGAGTAAATTGTTTTGCAGATCTGCACTGAGACAAACTGTGCTCAGTTACAGCGATAACAATGGTAGTAGGGAAACATCCCCATTTTCACACTAGTGGGTAGGAGAATTGCATAGTATTTCATGGGAAGTGAAAGCAAAAAAGTCAGCATATTGGAACACTTCAAAATACATTTAGACTACTCTAGCTCTAATTAAATGTACCTTTTGAAATGTATGCCCATATGAACATAGAAAGGGTTTCGACGTGTAGTTCCTGTTACTTTCTCAAACTTCTTTGTTGGAAGAACAGATAATTGATTTCGTGTTATAGCTAAAAGTAGGACTTCTAACCTTTCCCTCTCTCCCCTAACCTAGAGCAGGCATCACATCAATGTCCTTTACTCAGCAACAACTAAGTCTTCACAAGTGAAGACATTTAAAATGTCTTTTTTTTTTTTTTAATCAATCATTTGCCACAACTGTTATCACTGAAGATCCAGTACCTGCTGCAACATTTCTCACTTATTAAGTTGTTAAGGAAGTCGTTTTGTACAGTACACTCCTGACACATTAAAAAAGAATGTTTTCAGATTAGTGTTCAAGCTTCATTTTTCTTTTCCCTGAAAGTTTTAATTAATATATTAAACACATTGTAGCTGTGCAGATGGGTAAAGGAAATATCTATTTATATATTCTATTGATTCAGTTATTCCAATGTTTAGTAGCATTATGCTATACATACAAAAAGAACATGGTGCCCTTTGAGAATTGCTTCCATATTGTTGAGTCTAAATTGAAATACACACACACACACACAAAATCCCATCTGCAACGATAGGATGTATACCATGTTAAATTCCCCTCCGCCATCCTCTGTGTTTTCAAGAATGAAAGGTAAATGTTCAATACTGCTTTGCTGCTGGAAGGCAGGCTCTTGGTGCACTCTGGAAATAGGGCTGCCCTCTAGTTATCTCATATCCTTCTAGCTCTGAGTAGAACACCCAAAAAAGGTAAATTTGCCAAGAAGTGCTTTATCTGAAAGGTTTATTCTCTCCTATTGCAAGAAACTAAGGCATTAGTTCAACTTGTTGTTGTTGTTCTTTTGTGACAACACATTATGGTTCTGGCTCCTGGTTTTTACTGCAGGTCAGAAGTTTGGTATGGAAAGCATATTGGGCACTGCGATAATAGACTGGATTTTTCCTATCTGTTATTTAATTGGATGATTTCCAGTGAACACTAGGGACTGGACCTGATAACCTGGGAAAGTTCTGTTTTCTGTGATCCTAAATGCAGTGAGCGTGGCTACAGTCAAAGTGGATAAGAGACTTCATGACTAATACAGAATTATTACTTTAATTTTCTACTCATGGAATCTTTTAGTTGTCTAAAAAGCCTCATAACTACTAAAAAAAGATGTGTCTTATTTTTAACAAAAATGTGATCAGAATTTTAATACTAAAAGGGACATCGTCAGCCTCAGAGTTGCATTCTCAAAAATCAAAAAGAAAAGTAGTTCTGAGCATACTATCTATATATAAGTATGTGTTGCTATTCATGGTACATTTAGAGTCCCAGATTTTAGAAGAAAACTTCTGTGTTGATTGAGCAATAGGAAATAAACTGACCAAATACGGAAGGTACACATCATGTCTGGAATCAGGCAGTCAAAAGGAACAGACTGGAGAAGTCGTACATCCTATTTCTTGCATCAGTACTGTGTTCTAGTAAGCAAGACAGGTTAAGAAATTCTTTGCCTAAAACATGACTTTTACTTTGATGTGATTTGTTATAGGTCACAGAAAGTTTGGCCCATTTTCCACTGATTTAAGATCCAACCAATAATGAATCAGAAGCAGAACTAAGAATAGATCTAAGGAGTTCTGAATCACAAGCCACCTCTTTCTCAAAACACCCACTCCCTCCCAATCAGACAGACGTCCCTTGTTTCTAAATAAATGCATTTAGTTACAAAATGGATTTATTTATTTTTAGCAAAAATTGCTCATAGTGACAAAATTGTCCATTCAGTAAATGACAAAATATATTCTGTCGCACAAGTCTTGCACTCGTGCATAAAATTGCCTCTGTTACCATAATTAATTTATAGATTGAAATTATAAGACATCTAGAGCTGCTAATGTGTCACTGAACACCCCCATTTCTTTCCTCTACTTTTCTTTTACTCTTTTACAACATGACAGAATACCTAAATACTACAGAAACTCACATGCACACAGAGCAATTGCATCGGTGTTACCTCAAAATGCAAAAACCAGTTGCCCACCTGAACCCAATACAACTCTGTCCCCTTCCTGTGGTAGAACCAGCTGTGAAAAGCATTAGATACCCCCCTGAGCTAACAGAGCTTTACCTTTTAGTTCAGACCTGTGAGGGACTTGCATATCTAGAGCGCAGTGCCCCTGGGTATCAGCTTTGCTTTTGCCAACCCTCAGCAAAGCATCTGCGTTATGCAAGCAAATGAAGAAAAAATCCTGAAATGGTTCCTACTCCTTCCATCGTCACAGATACCTCAAGTCAGAAGTAGAAGTCTTCCATCTGAGTTTGTTGTTAAATTAAGATCTCTGAGTGATGCTCAGAATTAAAATGAAGATAAAATTATCTCACTGTGATTTAATTATCTCAATTATCTGAGTGGAATAGTGCAGTAGCTTCTACGATGCAGAACCACCTCTGATGAATAAGCTGTACTCAGTAAAATAAATAGCAAGCCAAATCACTGCATAAAATTCAAAAATAAACTAATCCCAGGGATAAAAGACACTTAAATTTCCTGTCCTCCACTCTTCCCTTTTCACTTGCATCTCTAGAGTAAGAAAGGAAAATATCTTACCTTGGCAAAAACCTAAGGTTCTGCCCTAAATAATATATGCATATTTAAAGTACAATCTTATGGTAAAAAAAAATCCCATGGGAAAAGCATCCCTTCCTAACTGCCAGTTGTGAGGCTTTGGAGCATGTGGGAAAATTTTGAGTGAACCTCCAGACACACAGAAAATCCTCTCACTGCCTCTGCTCTTTTCTGAAATGTTTTCAAAAGGAAACAATCTTTATACTTCACAGACAATCTGAAAATGTGTTTGTCACTGACAAAAGACTCCCATACACACCTTTTTTTTCATTTGTGGCGAGCATTGAGTCATGGAGAGAGAAAATTACTTGCCTCAAATTTGTGCCAGAGCCCGGCCAGTAGCAGACCTCTGTCTGTTCATTCTCCAGTACTGTGTTTTACCCACATGACTGTCCCTTTTCCCAGCACTCAGTAGACTGGAATGTGCTTATGCTCAAAATTTTCCCAGTCAAGGGCAAACACACGGACAAAAATAAAATGCAAGATATGCAAACATTTTCTTTTTAACATCATTATATTAGGTACATTAGAGAAACCAAGGATAGATTTGAAAACAAAGTGGGAGACGAAGTTAGCAGCAAAGCAGAACTGATCCAATAGGTCTGTAGACATTTTCTCATTGAACATATTTTCATGTAAGCAATAGGTTTTCAAAGCCTGCTATAATTCCCAGCGACTGCTCTGTCACTATATGATGTGAATGAATACTAAAATACCACACATTTTGTACTGTGGCTACCCAGTACGGATTTCATTCACCCTGCGTTTGTGTATAATGCCTGTTACGCCTTCACAGCACCGACACACAGAGGAACTGTAACAATGGTCTATTTTTGTGTAGTGTGGATCTAGAATGCAGATTAAATCTATTTAATACACAGCCTAGTCTTGATTTCCTTAGATAAAGAGTTACTCTAAGACAATGAAATTTCATCTGACATGACTCGGCCCAAAACATTTAATTAGAAAAGAAGAACAGCCATGGTACAGTGCCAGAACATGCCATGAGGAGATGAGCTTTCCCAGTAAAAGCATTTCACCACAGAAGCAAAACTTACACTTTCAAGGCAGACCATGAGCAACCAAAAACTCGAGTCAACATATTTCTCAGGGCATGTTTTACCCTTTATGCCCAAATCCATCTCACCAGATATCTGGTCCCCTTGAAAGCTTTTGGTTAAAACCAATCTCTAAGCTAAGGCTTTCTGTCTATTATTTAGTAAGCAATTAAATCTGGAAGAGATGAATAGGAAACAATGCCTATTAGGATAAAACTGTTCCATTAATTACACATAACAAAACTTGCTGTTATCTCTTACACAATATGTACATGGTCACCAGGAGGCTGACAATGCAATCCCTAAATGAGCGGAGATTGCTACGGGCAGAAGAGAGATGCTATGCAGAAGAAAGGTGGCCCTAAGTCACTGTGCATCAGGCAGGACTGCACAGACTGCAAAATGCAGGATTTGGTCAAGTCAGGACACAGGGCCACTGGGAAGGCTACTGCCTGGATCCTGGCTACATTCCCTGGTATGACCTCAGGAGTACTGCAGCTTCTAAAGGACTGCCTGGACTCAACTTCTACACCTTATAGATGCCAGATGAACCTGCAAACATGGCCCTAACACAGATGCTGCAAAGGACTACTCACAATTCAGTTGAAGTTCTTTTGGGACTGTGTGTTAGCCATTTGCAGAAACAAGCCTGTTGGTACAAGCAAGGTCCCTATCTGCCATCAGCTTGATGCGTATAGGAGATAGACACTCAAGAGCATCCTTGTCAGTGAAATAATAAATTGCCTTCTTGAGAAAATTCTGAAGTTTTGGGGGGGTTCAGTTTTTGCTTTATTTTGGTGGTGGTGGGTTTTTTTGGCTTTTGGTTGGTTGTTCGGTGGCATTTATTTATTTTGGTTTTTTGGTAGGGGATGTGTGTCAGTAGATAAATGAAATACGAATGGCTGCTTTAGAGTGCTTGCTGCAGCTCATAAGGATAGTAAGTAGAATTTGAAACTACATACTGCCTCTTCATTCCACAAGAAGCAGAGCACAGATGGTGGATCCACTCAAGGCAGCAACAAGGTATAGACTTTTTAGGAATATAAACAGTCCCCTTTTAGGCTTACGTGCTTTCTAGAAACAAGACCACAATAAACCTCTTCAATGGATCAAACTTGAAATGCAAAACAGGACATGAACTGAGGATACAACTGAAAATGGTAGAAAGTCATTTTGTGCAGAATTTAGGAAGACAAGTTTGAAGCTGCTCTGCTCCAGTGGCTGAGACGAGCGATTACATTTATAAGAAGGAATTATCTGCCTTATTAAAACTTTGCAAGCTTCTGTTGTCTGTGGATCATCTGACTGGTACTCAGCAAATAGTGCTGAGGTTTTCTTTTTCCTACTTTGTAAATAATGAATGAATAAGAACTTACTATGTAGTGCCAGCTTAATTTTAAGGGGCATTACCAGAGGTTTGGTAATACCAGTCTGAGAGGCGTTTTTAGCTGAAGTCTTGCACACCCATTTTGGCACCAGGCTCATATTCTAGACTTTTTTGTCTAAGTTTAATGTATATTAAATACTGATTTACCTTGTGTGCTGTGAAGTCAGTAGGAATTCTGCCACTTATTTAAAGAGAAACAAGACTGGGTAGACAAGCACAACTTAGCTGTTAAAATGATAAAAATATATAAACCAACCAAAAAAAAAAAAAAAGTAAAATATTTGATAGTTTAGTTAATGATATTTTTGTTTGTATCCACTACCCTTTAGAAAATAGATACCAAAATGACCTCTACGAGAACAAATTCTCTATGAAGTTCAAACAACAAGTTAGATTACCTTTTAAACAATCAAAAAGTAACTACTCAAAGCATGTTTTGCTTTGTGCACTGGAATATTGCAACTGAATACTTGCACAGGTACAGTCTCTATTTTAAAGCAAACGTGTAACCACCGATTTCAAAATTACTATCTAAATGCCTTGGGGCGGCAAAAAACCCAAATGCCCCGATTTATGACGACTGTAAGCCTGATCCACAGTTCTGCATCTAATCTGTGGATGTATTCCTACAGGCTCCGTCTCCGTCAGCCTGGTTTTGTGCGCACCGAGCATCAATCCCCCAGTTTGTCTGGGTTACGTCCAAATGCCCAGAGCGCAAAGAGCCCCGGAGCGCAGCCCCCGCGCTGTGACAATGCGCTCTTGTCACAGGAGCTGCCACAGCCCCTTAACTTCGCCCCGGCAGGTCTGTCTGCAACGTGGCCCGTTCCCTTGGCTGTCCCCAGGCCGGTCCACCTCGGGATGCCGATGCGCTGATGTAAGCATTCGAAATGAGCTGGCTGGGAGTGCCTAGATTAGCTGTGTTGCCAGGCTCTAGCCACTCTAACCCCCTTTTCCACTTCAGTGGGCTGAGCTTTTGACACTCTGAAAAGCACCATTTAAAATTAATTAAAGCTCCTTAGTTTGTACCAAATCTCACCGCTGCCGACTCTGTTTATTAGGTTTTCTGCAGGGTGGGGGGTACCAGTCAGCAAGGTGTTCTGGGCTGGGCTACCAAAACTCACAGATGAGGAGATATTTACAGGGCAAACAGGATGTGAACGGTGTTTCCACAAATCACAGCTTTTGCACAGATTACTGGGCTCCTCCGGTGGAATCCACAGGTCACATTGCAAGGCAAGGCAAACTTTCTGGCAACAGCTTTTCATAGAGATTTATTCCACTATTTTTACCACTACACACAATATTATGAAGTTTCACTTGTTATTTTTACCAAGCAAATTTCTAAAAATAATTTGCTATGAACTGCCACAAAATAGGTTAGCACATATGATCAGGCCAACTCTTTTGCAGTCTGTATGCTACAGCTGCTTCATGAATATTTTTTAGAAGCTGGAAGCAAATATTGCCTTTTGGTTTTCTTTTCTGAAAGATCTTCTGCCCATCTGATAAAAAGCAATAACAGAATCTAAAGATTCTTTTACTGCACGTTTGAACTGTCACCTCCAGGATAGTGCAACGCAGCCATGTAAATTTGTGATCCAAAATTTTATTAGATGGCTGCTCATTGTGAGAGATCACAACAGTGAACTAATCCAGCACATGAAGTGTTCTTCAACACTTCATATTTGGCAAACATCAAATTTCTGAACTATCCACCAAAATGTAAATGGCATACTTGATATTCAAACTAACAGCAGGTTGTCCCATACAAAATAGTGTTCTTTAAACATTAGGCGTTGATTGTACAGCACTCAGTGCTTCCGTGGTATTTTTAAATATGATGTTGACAAACACTGAAGAACAAAAATGTAACAAAAAAGGTGCAAAATAAAATATAAAAGCAAAAGTTAGAAGCAATCACTGCATTCAGAGTGCAGGGGCATGAAACCTGATGTAGCTGCTGTATTCATGATCCAGTGAGCTCAGAGGATGCCCAGCTAGTCAAAACAATTAGTCTGACACATCATTACTCATACTGGAACAGCTTCACTTTACATTGCTTTAGACAGGGCAGAAGCATAATAGGCTCTTCAGAGTTTTACAGCGAAAAAAATCTCTTGGATTCAAAGCCACTTACAATTCTGCGAAATCCTCCTTTCGGAACAAAACTGAAAATAAGGGAATTTTTTTGGTGGAATTTGAGTCATACATGACTGCAGAAGTATAAACCTTAACAATTGTTGGCAATTTCTGAAAGCTGTGCTCTTTTTTCAGATCCTGCTTTTTCAGTTACTCACAGAGCAAACAACAATTTATCTGCTAGAGAAAATGTGTCAGAATCAGGCCCTAAATCTAATATATCTCAAGTCTTCTGCTGCACAGTCTCAATTTTAATTCAATTATGTGCTGATTCCAATTCCCTATTGGCAGTAAAGATAAGGCAAGTGAAAAACCCCAACAGTATAGACAGAATTATTTCTTTTTGGCAGTCACCTGTGCAAATTAGGAAAGCTTTCCTTCAAAAGGAAGTCTAAGCATCTGTAAATACACCTATATCTGTAAATATCTATGGTGCTTAAAATAAATTAATATCCTTTCTTTTAAGACTTAGAGGATTCTTCTCAGCTTCTAAGCATCCCAACTTGTACCAATGTCCTTACACAGAGTTTTATGTACCAGCACCACCATAAACTAATAGCAACACAAGAGAGAGAACCAGGCACTGGACACCATAAGAAAGAGTATCCAGCATATAAATGCTGCTACAAGTTCCCTTTTTAATCAGGAGGAGTCTTCCCATACATCTCTCAGAGAGTTGAATCAGGTTAATGACAAATATTTCTACATGAGATACACAAGGGCAAAGAGTCCTGAGAGGCCTCAGTGACAATTAGCAGGAGTTCAAAAGCACTGGCACAGTACAGACTGATACCTCAAGTCACTTTCATTTCAAATCCAAGTGATTAAGATAAATAAATTGCAAACAAAATGCCTCTGCACTGTTTCCTAGTCTCCCATAGACCCTGCTTCCAGCATCCTCCCTGAGCCCTGTGCTGCCTACAGTTGGGACATCACAACAACAAACCAACTCAGGAGTGGATCTCCAATTAAAATCTCTCTCACTCTATTACGGTGATTATTTTTAATCTAGCGAGGTCTGTGTCTGAGCATGCTGCCTTCTCACCCACAAGACACTCGTAAACTGCCATGCCAACAGGATGAAGGAGAAAGCCTGGATTGGGAATAGGTGGCCAACAGTTTTGTGAGCAGACATCATTCTTCAAACAAAAACTATTTGCACAAATACCTTTGATTACACTGAAACTCTCACAGAGTATGAAACCCAAAGTCCAGCCAACCACGTCTTGCCCAAGAGTTATGACGATTTTTAATTATTTTTTTTAATAAACATCTCATACAATGCCAGGATGTTCTCTGATACTTAAGTAAGGAGTCCACAGTTGTTTTTGGAAAAGTGCAACTGTTGAAGCCCAGTGCTTGCTCTGTGAGCATTTGTGCTGGTAAAGTTCATCTACAAAGATGTTTGTGGGGTCTGAAAATACAGTGGAAGCCAAACAAATTTTGAAAACTGACTTGGAAATGGCAACTTGGATCTTCAAATCCACTTTCCTGGTATTACCACAAAAACCTCTTATACAAACCAGTCAAGATGCACTTAAAAATATATATTGGCCCATTTTCCCCATGAGGAAAAGTTTTTCTGATGATGAGAGTCTTATCATGTTAAGCCTGACCAGAGTCATGGCCAATTCCTGCTCATTTCTTCTCATGACAGCATTAGTTTTTCCATACACCTCCCTTTTGCTTATTTTTCTGACAAGACAGAAAATGTCCATCTCAAGAGGAAAAAAATTTAATCAAAAACAAAATTATAAAACATTATAGACTAATTTTGGACTAACGCTATAATTTTTTTTAAGCAATGCTGATAGAAAGTCTCTTAGAAATTGATATTGGTCCCTCTGCGAACTATTTAATCCTGTCTCATGCAAATTTCCATCAGTTTTTGGGTGTTCATGGGAATAAAGAATGGGACTTGACTGTCCCATAAATTTTACCTCCTCTCCTCAGAGAAACAAGCATTCATAGGGTCCCTTTACCTCTCTAGCTAAAAGGAACAAACCCAAGAGTTCTCAAATCAAAACACCAGGGGAAAAAATGCCTCTTAACAGTCAGACAGATACATTATTGGAATATTTTATATTAAACAAAACAAAGAAAAATCTCACCCTAGCCAGGGCTTGTTCTTTTTCATCCCTACACTCATCAGGAATCCCCCATCACTGCACGTTTCTCCCTTTCCGTGTACGGAGGCTGC
Organism: Grallaria varia; assembly: GCA_013396735.1. Lineage (NCBI taxonomy): Eukaryota > Metazoa > Chordata > Aves > Passeriformes > Formicariidae > Grallaria > Grallaria varia. The sequence continues at coordinate 739,585 of VWZG01013475.1, read as the reverse complement.
AGTGTCAAAGGTGTAAGCCAGTCTCTGTGTGTAACCGACCTGTTTATAAATCGCCCATTGCTTGTTGCATCCTACTGACACGACAAATTTTCTTCCCCTCACTCACCAAGAGTAGCACAAATACGTATTTAAACAAAAGCAAAACATCATCAGTGCACATTCTCTTTTCTTGTCAGAATGGAATCGACAGAGGAATAATCCCTTGTTGAGAGTTTTCTCTCCTTCTCCTCTCTTTTTTCCCCCTACTTAAAAGACTATGAACATCTGCTCCCCTTGTTTTCCTAAACAAGTCTTTGAAATACATCAATTCATCCTGCAGGCTTTAGGAAGTTTACTGATCCTATCGGCTTAATAGCACACTGCTACACTCAAAAGAAGGCACTAGTGCTCTTGACTATTATGTCTTTTTTTAAAGCTTGCAAAGACATCAGGCACTCTAGCACATCCTCAGTAGTGTACAACAAATTAAATAACAAGATAGTCATGAATTACGGGGACCGGTTAGTATTTTTTTTCACTGCAGCGTTACATTTTACTTATTTATTTACATCATCAGTAGGAAATGATTGCTCAGCATCCAGCTGGGCCTTCAGTTGTGCTGTTCAAAGGGAAATCCTTTCAAATGCCAATACAAAGATCAAGGGTTAAAGTTCCAGTTCTGCTCCACTCCCAGATGCTGGAAGTTGCTTATTTCAGGAGATATTGGCCCATCGAAAGTAAGCATATCATAACCAAGTCTCTCCCTCTCTTAGAAACGGAAAGGCCCAGCCTCTGTATTTTTAATTTGCTATCAATAATGGCATTTGGTTTTCTCCTGAAAATGGGGATGAATGGTTTGTTTGAGTTACTGGAGAAGGGAGTAAAAGTTGCTACTAGCCTTTGTGTTCCTCTTTCCATGTCCAGAATTTTAGAGTGGCTATCAATGGCCCTGTATAATATTTTTCTGCCTAAATCCTCAACATCAAGGTAAGATAGGATCTTACTGTGTAAAGCTACATGGAAGCTGCAGCAAGACAGGTACCCTTTCCACCCTTCAGACCTGCTGCTATGTGTAAGAAAATAGAAAAGAAAATTGTGTTCAGTACAGGTGGTTCAATAGCTGTGCCTCCTCTTACTCTGAGGTGCTCCTTACACGTTTGTGTTCCTTAGCCATAAGTTCACAGCCAGACGTTGTTGAGCAGCTTGTTTTTAAACAAGACAGAAGATTTTTCACTTGCATCAGTGAGGGATGATCCTGCTAAGCCTGAAGGAGAATATCCTGATATTTTTTAATCTGATAAACAATCATAAACAGACACTGGTGTGAAATAACATCATCCAGCTGATTATTTAAACTACCAACAGTTAAAGGAAACTATACTCCCATTAAATATTAGTGTTCAGACCAGGTGGACTAAACAGTGATTTTGTTTCTATTGGAAAGCTCCAGTAAGTTCAGTATTTCCACTGAGTTTACATAACTACTGTTGTAAATGTACTCAGAGTCAGATCATACAGATGGAATAATTAAATACCACTAATGAAGGTTAAGAACATCAGTCTCAGACATTTGAATGCATTGCTGTTCCTCAACTTCTCAGACTGGTTTTCATTTCAACTCCTTTCCACTCTGGAACAAGGGAATCTAAGAAATTTGGTTATTAATTTTATATGGCAAAGTACAGGATATATTAGTGGTGGCAAATCTCTTTGGCCAGTAGATCCTGAACTTTTTCTTGTCAGTTGTTACAATGATGTCACTGGCTCCATAATTTCCATACCAGCAGGCATGAAAAGCAGGACAAGTCCAAATAACTTCCTGACGGAGGACTTCTGTCCTACCTTTATTGGGCACCAATGGATACCATACTTGTTGTACTCATTGGTGTTTGCTACACTCTAAATAATGCTATTTTAGCAAATAATTGGTTAGCTGACAGACTGAAAGGGTGGAGAAAAGAAACAAATCACTTCAAATTAAAATGTCCTCATTTTCCCACAAAACCACAGCCCAGGCTGTAAGAGGCTTTTGCCACCAGACATTATCCTGAACATGTTTCCTGTACATTTACAGGATATACAAAAGGCATTAATATGGCAATCTGGTAGCAAAGTCCAACAATGTGTCTACGTATCTCACTACACAATCAGACACAAAAGTAGGACTGGCTGATTTCAGCCAAATCATTTTGCTTTAAAGGGGTTCTTCACACTGCAATCCATGGCATTTTTGGGTCAGGATGTGCTGCCTCTTTGGCAAATGGGGAAGTTCAATCTTACTTCTCTCAGATGAGTTGCATTATGAACTAAAAATTCACCAATTCTTGCCAGTAAGGCAAGTCTCAAAAGAGTTAATTACTTTCAAAATCAAAATTATTAGTTATTCTCATCACAGGTTGAATTCTGAGGAGCACTGTGGTATTGAAATAATATAAACAAGCAGCTTTGGAAAGAGAAAGGAAAATACACAACATTTTAAAAACACACATATAGCATAACACTATGTACCATCCTTCTTTATGACCTCTCTTTACACAATTTCAGTGATTCAAAAATTAAGATTCTTGATGAGTGAAACTGAAGTGGATGTGAAAACTATTCAATATCAGTGAAATACAGCTTAGAGTCAATAGGATTGGCCTTCTAATGACGATTAACTATGCTATAAATTTAAATCTTTGAACTACTTGTTGAGATTTATTCAGGCAGACAAACAAAGATAACAAAAGTCTTTTGTGTGTTCGTCACTCATTTCCGTTGCTCTGTTGTTACAGTGTCAAATAATGTCAGTTATTTAAGCACAATTAATGTAATTTTAAATTCTCAACAAATTAAATTATAAAAACTACCAGTCCAAGGAGGACCCTGCCCATTTTTGTTGTACATTTTCTTTTTTCTCCGAGTTTTATGGAAAATTTTAAATCAATGGAAGGTTAGTTTCAACCTTGAGTCTTAGAGAAACAGCTCATTTTGATACAAAATTAATTTTGTTTTCAGTAAGTTATTTTTTTCCTAGTTTTGAACAGGTGAACTACATCTTGGTGTATAATTGAGAAATATGTAATAATTTTTAGAACATTTGGAAAAGCCAGAGCGGAAGAGTTGATATATTCCAAATGACTGTCACCTGTGCCAGGATTATTTATTTTAATTGATGATTGTGTGTGTTCATTCAGTGGAGGGGTAACTACCTTTTTTAATCCTTTACTTGGCTGGTTACCAACTTTATTTTAGCAGAATTGGATGATGGCATTTTAAAACAATGTTACAATATAAATGACCCCTGAAGGAAAACCAGAGGCTTGATAAGGAAACATACAGTTGTTTTTATCTCCCTCATAAAACGATGGCAAGTCCTTCATTTAGAAATCTTGAAATTAATTGAAGACAAAAAGATCACCTATCTCTATTCTTGCTTCATTAGACTGGGATCAGGAAAGTCATTCTGTAAAAACAACTTAAAGCTGGTCATCGCAAAGAAGAAAAATTATCATCCATTGTGCTGAAATCTTGTTGACTATGTTGAATGTTGTATAATTTAGGAGGAAGGGGGTGAGATATTTCACATTTTGTGAGATTATACCTCAAGATTTAGTACAGCATCTAGAATTTCTTTGTAAGTAATAAAGACAATGATCCATTGTGTACTTCTATTACTAATTATTCTGTAAAGATTGTCTGTTCCAAAAGATAATTAGAAAAGGTGAAATTTAATTCCATTAAACAGAACTCAGCTGGGACATAATGAAATTTTGTTGTGAAGTAGCAGACTCACTTTGAAGCCAAATAAAAAGCTTTTACATTGATGGAATGAATAAGATTGTACAAGCTCACACCTTTTTCTTTTTTTTTTTTTTTTAACCCTGCACAGGCAGCATTTAAAAATAATTAGGCTAAGACTGAATTATATTTGCAAGAAGTTTCAGTTCTCAGATATTTAAGGGAAAAGGGATATCTTCTGCTTTTTACACAGATCAGTCCTTAGTATTTGTTTAGTGTAAGTCACAGAATACAAGAAAGCCAAGTGATATATAATTTTACAGCACCAAACTTCCCCAAAACTACAGCTCAGCCTTCCAGCTGTTCCTGAGAAAACAAATAACCCCAGTGCTGCCCAAAGAAGCCCCACACAAGGCTCACCCCAGGCCAGTCCTGGGTCTGAGGAGACCATTAGGCTGGCTCCAAGTCTTACCCTTTTTCCAAAGTCTCTTACTATAACATGCTCGGCCAAGTGATGACTTGGCAGTGTGACCCCTGTGTACCCCAAAATAGCCCGAGATCCTGTGCAGAGCTGGGGAACTGCAGCACTTTTCCCAGAGCCCCGGAGTAGCCAGCACTGCTGCACCAAAGGTGTGTCTGAAGTTATGGCCATGACTGGGTTCAGGTCTTTATTGTCCCATTTGTAGGTCATATGAACCTACTTAATGGCACAGGTCTTATTGTAAAGAGAAGAATGACCTGAATACATTAGTAACCCATTTCTTTGAGGCTAACCACTAAACACAATGCACCAGTAGATAATACGCTTGGGAAAACTCTTTGGGAAAATAAGTGAAGCTGCTTGAAACCAACTTGCTTCAGTTCACTGGACCAAGTCCAAACATTACAGGCTTGAGTTCGGCTGACCGGAACGTGGAGCTGCTCCTGCAGTGGGATGAAAACGTTTCACACCACAGTTGTCATGTCCTGTGACAGTCCTTTACAGCCCGAGCCCTGCACACCCATCCTGGGGGGAAGAGAGGCTGAGAAGGAAGAATAAATGAAGAGCTGCCTGGCCAAGAGAAGCATGAAGGTGCAGGAAAGGAACAGAAACAAACATCTAAACCAGACTCCTAAACAGCATGTTCAGCTCCAGCATTACTTCTACCTGCCTTTACATCCCCAAATTAGATGTCTGATAGCGATCAGTAAAACAGAGGGCTTAGGAAATATTGCACAAGAGGGCATTTTCATACCAAATTTTAGGCACTTCACTGCTGCCTATCAGCTTATGTGGACACTAGCAAATATCTGAGCACATCACAACACCCCTGGGGAGAAGAGAAATGTAATTACCAGCTTGTAACAGGGAAAGCAAAATATAGAGAGATCAAGAGACCTGCCCAACATCCCATTGATAAGGCTATGCCTTCCTGATAAGCATCCTGAGAGCAGAGTAACTTTCCTCTCAAGGATTACACTTTCTCATGAGGCAATTGCTGGTTTTGCAAAAAACACCCAAGCAGCTCTTTTCCTCACAGTATACTGAATGGATGTGGGTTTACTTTTTATGACCCATTCCTATTTTAATAGAAAGTGCCATTGGTGAATTCTGAAATTGAAAAGAATGTCATCACACTGCAACCTAATGACAGTGGATGCTAAGAACACATGTGGCTTTTTGGAGCTTTGTGGAATATTCCCATGAAGAGATACTCAGCAAATGCAGCTTTGTGTACATTTCACAGAACTCTGCCAGCGTTACTGACTTTTACCCAGGTCTGAGCCTTACTCTAGACTGAAGCCACAAAGAGGGGATTAGCAGGGCTACTCTGAGGCTGTCACATACATAACTAATTAACTGCTGATTGGACACTGCTAAATCCCTATTTCCTTTGCATTTCATACACTCTCCTCACAAAAAATAGTTCTCATCTAGCAGAAAAATAAAAACTGCAGTCAAATGTAGCAATGAAATAAGACTCTTCTGAACAATAGTTGTTATATCAATAAGCAACTACAGCATGTTAATAATGTTGCATACTCTTCAAACTTATTTAATTGCTATGCTCAATTCACCACTCCTAAATATCAACCCAAAAGGTAAAATTACAACAACAAAAACCCAAACTGATCTTCAATACAGTCTTTCCCTGCATTCTTTATAAAGCAAGTTTGAAATCTCTATGCTACCTGTTGCCTCAGCTTGGTAGCACAGGTGTGAATCTGGAGCAAGCCAGAGTAAGACATGAGGTACAAACATAGTGAATGAACAACAGAGAAAAGAAACAGGTTTCTTCCCATTACAACTCACATGTTTTGGATAAACATATGGTTTATACCAGATTCAAGGCAATCAGAACAACCCTTTCCTTTCAAAGGAACAAGTTTACACCAAAAAGGGAGTGCTGAGAGATTCCTCCCCACAGATGAAATGACATCTCAATAATCTTCCTCTGATACATTTCCAGTAGCTGCCTTGTCTCAAGGCATTGAGCACTTACTACATGACCTGAATTTAGTTCTTTTCCATTTCCTGAACATCAGTTTATTTTTTTTTTCATGCATTTTCTAGGTGCTGATTGGAATATATAAAAGAACAAATGTTATCCTTCCACATTTTTCAAAATATCATTTTCCTGAAGTTCAAAATATAAGAGAAGAAAATTATGGAAGTGTATGGAAATGTTTACTTTATCTGCGCCGCAAAGCATTTCAGTCAGAACCAGCAATTTTTTCTTTTAGAAATACCAAGCTATCAATTTATTTCCCAGCTGCAAGGAGAAATTGCTAATACATAAAGTGTCTGATTTTCCAAAGTACCTTGAGGTGCTGCACACCCTTCACCCCTTCAGTACTTAAGACAAAGCCCTTTTCTATATGAACACACATCAAATGTTTACATCACCCAAGTGAAAGAGAATCTCAGAGGTGAGAATAGGAAAGTAGCAATTTTAAGGACACATCACAAGTGGTACTGTTCATCACCTATAAAAGAAAATTGCTGTTAGATAAAGGAAAGTTTCTCCACTTGACAGAAGAGAATGTACCCCTTGGTCTGAATCACAGAGGAAATTGTTTTCACCACATAGTCAAACCTGCTACCAAGCCTTTGGTTCTCCAGGCCAGGATTGTTACTGACAATATGAGTTATAGGAAGAACCAGGCAGATATTAAATATGAACATAAGGACCAAACAACAAGAAAAGTAATTCAAACTGAACACAAAGGTTGGAAAGCCACTAAGTGGGAATTTCACTCCCATTTTTAAAGTTTTTTATCTTCTCTCCACACTACTCGACATCACAAATGGTTCCTAAAGTCAGAATTCTAAAATTCTTTTTTTTTTTTATTATATCAGGAATGTTTCTACATTAGCTGTGAAGTATATATGAAAGGTGCTCACAAACCGTGGCTCACATGGCCTAGCCAGTTATCCTAGAGCTGGTAATCATGACAGAACAACCAAAACCTACACAGCACCTCAGCCAGACAATTTCTGAACTGCTCCCCTAATATCATATTTCAGTTAATGCCAAATTCAAGTATAAGGATGCCTGACATGAAGGTGGAAGAGGGAAAGAGAAGGGAGGGAGCAGTGAGAAAATATCAGCTGCCTTCAGAAATTGGGTATTACATGAAATAAAAGAGCACAAGACAGAAGGTCAGGTATCCTCTGTTATTAAGAACAAGGAGATTTAGTCATGGTTCCAAGGCATTCATTAAAGTGAAATTCAATAGTCATTATTTTATTAGCAGCTCTAACCTCCCAATGGATACACCAGTCCTACCACTGTCAGTTTGTTGGAAGCATTGAGAAGATGCCTGCTGCGATCTGCTGAGACATGAGATGTGACAGAGAGGAACACAGGAGCAGGTTGCATTTTCTTTGAGTTTGTGCTTTCCTTATTTAACAGCTTAGTATTCAAAGAGTCAAGTAAAGCAAAACACAAGTATTTGAATAAGGAATATTTTCCAATCAGTGAGATATCCAATATCTGTATGGCATCTCTAGTATGACAGTGCTGCGTGTCTCAGGATTGTGCACACAGCTCATTTCTGGAAGATCTTAGGATCTTTTTGCATAACCTCTTTTTTTCATTAATTCTGACTTGTTTCTTACTTGCTATCCAGTTTTACTCCATCAGCACTGCCTGTGTGGGAAGGAGGTCTGAGGAATGGATTGAAGAAGCCAAGCTCTGTTATTACTCTTTCTCCTTCAGAAACAGTAAAGGTGAAATTCTGGCTTTGTTGCAATAAATGGAACACATACCAAAATCTTGAAGGGCAAAATTTCACTGTCAGGCTGTTATCTGTAAGATTAAAGCAGCCCCCCTATACACACACCCTTCAGAGGGCAGGGGCTTGCAGGTGGATTAACAAAAACCAATGCCAAAGGCAGGAAGGGGAAAGGCTTTCCAAAATATCTGTCCCCAGGGAAGGGAAGGGGATTCCCCTCTACAGACACCCTCTTCACCTCCAAGCTGCTATACTTTGTCCTCAAACTCCACTCCTTACCTAAGCAGACAATTCTGCACAGTAAGAACCTCATGAGCTTGTAGTGTTAATTTTGTGCTTCTGAGATTCTTACCAGTCTCCTTAGACTGATATTTCCAAACAAAAGTACAAAAAACCAATGTCTGCAATGAGAGTTGCATTTCTCTTTGAGCACATGCTATGGTTTTCTAGTATACACCAAGGAACAGAAAACCCATGTCTTATAATGAGTGGGATAAATCACTGCTAAAAAGGAAATTGTCCCTGTTAGACAATAGGAACTAAATAACTTTTTTTGGGTTGTTACTTGGTTTGGTGTGTTTTTTTACATTTTCCATTATTTTTAAAGATCCTTTCCTTATTCAAATAAGAGTACTCACTGATCAGCACCAGTATCTCTTTGCTTTTGGTGTACATTAAGAAAATTAAATGGAATATTCTTAGAAAGACATCTGTGCCTGGGGTGACTCACATTTGATCAATCCCTATGAACAGTTCTTCTCAGAGGATGTGCAATTATTTGCTCAGTTAGGCTTAAACTTTTTATTTATCTAATCACCCTCCTGTAAAGCTTTGATCTGAGTTTCCAAAACCTATTTTTCTAACCACTTTAGCTACATCTTTTAAGTCTTATTGTCTAATCAACTTCAGCCTGTAAAACATGCAATGTCCTACTTAATGCACCCTATTAGGAAATCAAGCTGCCGCATGGATTTTTAGATCTCTCATTTTGCAACCCCGTGAGCCATTTGGAAGCATCATTAATGTCATTATTCCAGGGGAGAAGGAGAGAACTGGCAGCAGAGTGAGCCCTCTGCACGGCTGTCAGCTTTGCCCTGCTAACATTTGCAGAGTGACTCAGAGGTGAATCACAGGTTTCTGCAGGTGTACACCAGGGAGAGCTGGATGATTTCCATGTCACAGTGGTTGCAAATGTTTACTTCATTAGTTCATGGGGTTACTCAGCAGTCCTAGCCAACTCAATTTCTCAATCTTACTGTATGGCAGTTTAAAAAAAAAGAGAGTAGATAGAAGCTTTGAAGTTAAAAACGCAAGACCAACCGTCAATTTGTAATTAGAAAATCTGAGCAGTGATGGAATGTGAATGGATTTACATGTAGCTGTCATTAAACAGACATTATGAAACATTTCAAAGTGTATCCAGTGTTAGGTCTATTATGCTCTTAACCATAACAGTGAAGGATATAATTAGTATATCCTTCTCCAGAGCAGTACACCCTGCACAAGGAATGGTCTCTGAACCATGGATGGATGGGGACCTCTATCCATTGGAAATTCATTTGCCATAAGAAATCTTATAGTGATATCTCTACTTAGGAACTAATTCAGTAGCTTCTTCCAAGTGTCCAGATATTTCACAACAAGCCTTTGCGTGTGTAAGAGTAGTCACTTGGGATTTATGACAGCATTTTCCTCTTTCTGCTTCTGGTATGGCTGGAGATTAAACTCCCATAGCCGTGTCTTCTCCTTATATTTCAAGTTTGTGAATGGTCCAGCTGCCACAGGTAGGGGAAAATTCCTGTATGCAGGACACCAGGTAGCTGTGTGAGCCTCTCTACCTTCAATTTCGCTAAACTAGATTCCTTACTCTATCTATTAGTTTTAGTAGTCTATTTCAGTCATTTTGAATTTCACCATCTTTTCTCCTCATGCTAACTTGCTCCCTGCAGGATTGTATCATTGGTAAATGTTATCACTTGACTTCATGTTCCTACTTTAAGGTTATTAGTGTATAAAGTGAACAAAATCAGGTCTTTCAGGACTGATCCTTGACCTGTGCCATACTATAAGCAACCTCCAGCCAGCACGAACTCCCAAAGGTTCCCATTTACACAAATTATTTATCTTAGATGTAGAAACTTTTTCCCTGTGGTCATAGAAAAGCCTTTCCTCACCTTTCTGTTATTTTACCTTGTAGATTATGTTTTGCATAGTTACCATACTCAAAAGATTCTGGAAATCCTGGTGAGATTTTCTCTCTGGTACAAAACCAGTAACACGTTACAACCAAGCCAGCTTGTTCCTGTAATTAAAATTGATCAAGCTATCTGATAATAGAAATACAGACAGTAAGACCTAATTTTCCCTTCAAACAAACTTGACCAGTTGACAGGGAATAAAATGCTCGCTAAAGACTGAAGCCTATGAAGAAAAAATGGAGCTAAGAGATGCATAAAAGCTGGAAGTTCTCCCAGAGTTCCTCTACATTTTATGCGAAGAGCTGACATCTTCAAAGATCTCATTAGAAGCTACCCAACCAGAGAGCAGAGTACTCTGCCAGCTCGGCAGTCAGTGCGTGATTATATCAATGAAATGCTTCCTTAAGGATGCACTTTTAACCTCTGAAAAACTTCTCTGCCTAAACCATGATCTTCTCAAAATAATGGAGGATAAAAACTCAGGCCTGTGAAAAAAAGAGACACTTCAAATGTATGTTCTAAACTGCATCCCAGTAAGCCAGTGTGCTATTCTGCGTGCTCACATTGAAATGGCAAACGGAATTCAGGGAATTTCCGTGGAGTCAGAATATCTCAACCCAAAAATGGTGATGGAGTGTTTATTATTGAATCTAGCTGGATTATTCTGGCCAAGGATCCCACTGGGTGTCATCTACACATGGAAAAACCTCCACAAACACTTGCAGTAACACAGAGTGGCCTCGGTAACCCTGGTGGGTCTTTCCAGTCCTCCACTCCCACGGGAACACTCTGTGCCCTCAAGCACGGAGCAGGGACAACAGTTGGCACGGGCAGATGGAGCCTGTCCGGTGGCAGGAGCTGGCAGCAGGAGGCTCAGCACCCCTCACCAGGCACCACAGCGCTCTGCAGCACCAGCCAGACTGTGCTCCGGGCAGCACAAAGTTTCCTGGACTCAAACACAAGAGCAGTGTTTGAGTTACCAAGGGGAAATCCAGGGAAGGAAAGCCTCCAGCTCTCCTCCTTGGCAGCAAACAGCATTGCCAGGGCTAATCCAGGTGTCTGGGAGCTGCTCTGCCCCAGCAGCAAGGAAAGTGCAAGAAGAGAGTGGCTCCAGGGGTCCTGCATTACAGGGTGTCATAGTGGTGTGAAGACACTGGGCATCTACCTGGCCTTTATTTGGTGTATTATTTTAGTAGTTTATGATCCAGACCCCACAAAAAAAAAAAATCACGGTCAGCTGGGGCAGGTACTGAATATGATGCAGGCTCACAATCATATTTATGAACATCTCCCCTTAAATATATCTTGCTTCTGACTTACCAAACAAAGCAGCATCCCACCAAGGCAATAATTGCACAAATACCCATTTTTAATCAGCAGCAACTGTCTAAAAACACAGTTGAAGACAGATTTTTAAATCCCATTAGAGAGAGATAGTCTCTTAATCAAGTTACCATCCTAAAATTGGCACCAAATTCTTTCCAGATCTTAACAGTAGATGACAATGGCAAGAGAAGAAAGAAATACATTTCAAAATGTGAAGCTGAAATTATAAGAACACTGTGCTGAGCTGTAATTCATGTGGCACTGCAAACCAATTGTTTAGATGTGCTTTATTTAAAAACTATTAGCATGTTATGCTACACTGACTTGAGCAAACTATAAAAATATTCTCAAAACTAGCATTAGCTCTTATGAATGCATTTCTGCCATGAACACACTGCCCCCAGGGTAAAGGAGCACTAAGACTTACTACAGCTATAAATACCCTGGTTTTCACATGGCCTGCTTGCAAACGATGTAGGTGTGCTTGGCATTTAACTTGGGGAAGTCAAGTCAGCTCCCCTCCCTTCCTCCTCCCCATGCTAACAATGCTGTTTGGCAGCTTTTTCACTTTATCTCACCACAGATCTTTGCCAAAACTTGAAGCTGCTCCTGACAGATTAACTGCCACCATAAAACAAACTGGCTTTTTTTTTTTTTTTTTTCTTTTCTCCTGTGGATTCTGATTGAAAGGATAAGTTTGAACAACAATCTTCTCAAATGGTCTGCTCTTCTCTCAGGCCTGGAGTTGGGAAATGAGGACCAATACAGTTGGAGAGGCTTTAGTTAGTCAGTAACCACACTTTGAATTCAATTATTTGAACAGTACAACAGACTGTGAGACCAGATTCCCAGCTGTTTGTAACTTATGTTGTCACTTGCACCTGTGCAAAGTGGGCACAAAATACTTCTAATTTGGCAGCAGGGAATTAGACCCCATATTTACATTTGCTTCCTGATTCCTGACTTTATTCATCAGCCAGCATGTGGTACACAAGCTGATGAATTATTGTTTAGCTTGTTTTGAAAACACATCACTTGCAAACATACTTTAAAAAGATCTGCAGTAATTAGCTGCATTTTATTTTCTATGCTAACTGCACCTTTTTGTGCCTTTATATATATACGTGCATACACAAGTACATTCATGTTAAGTTAAATTTAGTCCCTTATGATTAATTTAGGGTCAAAATCAGGCCTGAGTGAACAAAACTGTAAAGGCAAAGATTTCAACAGAATTTGATGTATTTAAACCAGGTCCTAAGTCTGCCTTTTGCCTCAAGGAACATTTCAGATTGCCAGTATACAAAGGGCATTTTAAATATTCCATTCACTAAATACAAGCAAGATTACAGCTGACTCTACCTTTATGTCTTGACCAAGCCATGTTAAATTGTCTTACATTTTCTATGGAACAAGGGGCCTGAATGCTGTTATATGGACATACAGGAACGTGACTGAGCACCTGAACCCTTAGCTCTATCCAGTGTTGAAGATCCAGTGCAGCAAACAGGGTCCTGTCCCTCCCTGCACCAGGCATTTTGCGTCTGCAATATGAACAATATGAGGAAAATTATTCTGTATATACTTGGATATTCATACCGAAAGTCTGTTTTTCTCTCAGTGTCTGTATGGAGAAAAATTATCTTTCAAGTAGTTCCATAACTGGCTGCCTCCATTCTCTGTGCTTTACAGACCATAAGTCTTGTCTGGTATATTTTTTGCCCCTCATTACAGGAGTTTTTACCCCTTGCCCTCAGGAGATGTTGGGATGTCACGTTCCGTCTCTGGGATGTGGCAACTTTCTCTGGGGGTTCCTTTTGTTCCATTGGACTGCCTTCAGTGCAAGAGTGAAGAAAAGCTGAGGTGTTCCCACACTTCCTGAGGGAGTGCTTGAGCCAGCAGGCAGCTCAGTCACCTTTGGGCGCTACCCTGACCATTCCACTGTCTCGGGAGTCCATCTCAGCAGCAGGGCAGGCGGGTGGCAGCACCTCCCACCGCCTCCCATGACACACAGACACTGCACGTCCTCCAGAGGGGGGACCGACCGAGCTCACACTGCTTTCCATCAGAAGATGTTTCCCCTGTGCAGAGGACACCTCACGTGGCACTCAGGCCAGCGCTCACGAGGCTGAGAATTTGGCCCATCAAAACGAGCTTTATAACCGAGTGTGGCTCAGTGCTTTGCTCCCATTCACGCTAACCCTTCCCTCAGACATCACCCTCCCCTCAGACATCCCCCTCCCCTCAGACATCACCCTTCCCTCAGACATCACCCCTTCCCTCAGACATCACCCCTTCCCTCAGACATCACCCCTTCCCTCAGACATCACCCCTTCCCTCAGACATCACCCCTTCCCTCAGACATCACCCCTTCCCTCAGACATCACNCCTCAGACATCACCCTCCCCTCGGACATCACCCCTCCCCTCACTTTAGGCTTTCCTTGACGCCTCTCCTACGCTCCACCAACAGCAACACCGAGGCCCCTCCAGGTCAGGGGCCTGTATTTTCTGCAAAGCCTCACAAATGCAATACCTCTGTATAATATATATATAATAAATAACAAGTAACAGCAATGGGCGACGCTACAGCAAGCGGGCATCAGCTTTAACAGCTCATACCAGAAATGGTGCTGAGAGTCCACTGCAGGATTTTAAGGTCAGCTCTGTTGATGCCAACAGTGAAACTAATGACAAGTGATATTGCAGGGAATGATTTTATAAAGTGCCACACCAACACAGGGAAAACAACTGTTCACTCTGATTTACAGAATAACTAGCACTGAAGTTTTAATTAGATTCTAATGTGGGAATCAAGTATGTAAATCTGAAATATTATGAATGGAGTGATAACCTTCCGGGAGTCCATTTTGTTTTAATGTGATGACTTTGGCTAACAGGTTACTAAATACAGTCCCACCGATGTGCCAGGTCTCTGCTTGCTGGGCCCCCCCAAGGTTGTTTCTGTGTGACCAGGGAACAAAAGCACTACCATTTGCTCATTTTCTAACTTGACTAGCTGGGTTAGGGAGAGACTATACCAGAGTAGCTGAGGAGATAGGAGAGGGCAAGGAACCACACAGCTATGAAGAGACAGCTGCCACATCAGAATTATGGGCAGAGACAAAGATTTGCAGTCAGTTGCATAAATTCTTGTTTGATTCTGTTCCCAATGGTGTGTGATGTATATGTATACATTTACGTACATAAGTGTATACAGATATACCCACACGTGTAATTCAATAGAAACTGTATGCTGTCTCAGTCATATAGCACCATAATCTAGGAGGGCAAGGCTTTTATCATATTCCGAGATTTTAGCCATTCTCCAGCACAAAAATCACTCCTAACATTGTCTAAAAGGTGACATTATTGCAAAGCTAAGGACACACTTAAAAATACTTGAAGGGGTTTGCCTGAAATACCGTGAAATGCACTCTGGTTTTTTGTTTTGTTTAAGTTGGGATGGACAATTGACTATTGTGCAAAGGTAGATTGCATCCACAACTCGGTATTTGTAAAACAATTTAAAGGTCACTTTAACAATTCCAGTAATAGTGACCATTAGTGATTTGGCAAAGAAAACAAGCATTGCAAGATAAACCAAAGTGCTTTGCAAGTAACTGCTATTCTTCCTTCTCTATGTTCCTCAACTACTCCATCCTTGTCATATCCGATCGCCTTCCAGCAGCGTAGTAAGGGATGTGACTACATGTATTTCATCTACTATACCTGGTTCTTTATTTTCTCCCAACCTACTGTTATGTGATGATCTCACCCTGTCTAGAATCAATTGCATGGCAATTCAATACAATTTAATAATGGAACACACAGGAAACCCCAAAACTACTGCATATATGTATTAGACCTTTAAAACACACATCTGAACAAACCTGATGTTTTTAAAGAGTAGAGTTTTTTGTGGTTTATGGTGTGGGGTTTGTTTCTTCAAACTGAACAACCCCTCACGATAGTTCTATGAAAAGACACTGGAATGATATGATAGCCTCTGCTTTAATCCTATATAAAATAGATACAAAAATAATTACTTATAGTCATCCTCTTAAATACAGTTGGTATTTTTGACAGTGATACCTAGACCAAAAGTTTCTGCAAGTATAGTTGCATAAATATATCTCTAATTACTCGGCTCTTATATAGCCTCTAGTTTCCAGAAAGAATTAGAAATGTGACATATGAACAGGACTGCAAGTATTTTTTCAAAGTTGGGTTAATTAACATCATCTCAAAACCAGAAAGAACAAAGCTACCAGGTATGTGGAACATTAATCACATCACGAGTAATTAGTGCTAGAATACAGAAATAAAAAGAGAAAATGAGGCCATAATAAATTAGTCTAATCTAAGTACAATTTACCAGAAATATGGTCACAAGTATGCTTGAAATTACACAGTCATATTTCTTAAATGAATACAAGAATGGGTAGGGAAAAACTGGCTGCTTGGGCCAGATCAACAGAATAAGAATGCTTGAGAAAAACAACAATGATAGATGGGAAAATTGCAATATGTGTGATTCAACTACATTATAATGACACCAACATAGAGGTATCAGAGCAGCAATATACACCCATTAAGTACATGGTAAATTTTAACTCATGCAGTCCTTAGTTTATGACAAGGCCTTAGAAATTACAAAATCAGTAACACGGGAAAGCTCTGAACAGGCCCATTGGGATCCAGGACTGGCAATCATTGAAATGGGTGTAAAGCAATTAAGTTTGTGCCAGAAGGTAAAGTTTGAACATCTGCAGAACAACATCACATTGGCTGATCTCCCTCAGATGGAAATCTATTGCCTATTCCACCAACACTCAGCATAGGAATGATGAACAAGCTGCAAAATGTCACTCCTGGCAAAGTCCAATTACACCACAGCAAGCAAACACCAAGGAGAGAACTACAGACTGTGTACAAAATCCACATTCATGGCTACCAAAAGTAAAACCAAATAAAACTTTCAAATCAAAAATAAACAACACAGGGATAGTTAAACAAGCATGATGCAACCAAAGAATCATGGGCATGTCTTCTGATGTTTACTTCTACATTTGTCAAACATTCTGCTCTATCTTGTCTCTTCTTCACTCTTTCTAAGCTGACAGGCCTGTTACTGACAAATGGTAGAGGTGAGTTTCCAAGAAAAATCTGAACTCTGTCGAACCTAGAAGAACATTATTTTAACCTGAAGAATTACCTTGTACATTCTCATCTGTTCTGATTTCTCACACCATTGCTTATTTTGATATATTCTTTCCTCTATGGTCAGGCAGGTTCTCAGTTTGAATTGCATATGACAAGGCAATAATTAGGAACCACAAGTACAGCAGCAAGAATTCACTGCAATAGGCGAGTCCTTTCTGAACTTCTCACTAGGGCATACACATCTTGGGTATTCCTACACAATGTTCTTAGCCTCAGCAAGTCCAGTTATATTCAAGCATGTGAACTGAGAACAGATTTTTCCAAGTACAAGAGGATATTTCAGGTTCTCAAATAGTTCAGAACCTGATCTCTGCAAACGTATTCCTAGGAATGAATGTTATCTCAGTGCACATAAATAGATTTCAACTTAAAGAGAGATTGTAAAGCTGACTGTTTGCTCTGCATTATTTGTTGTACTTCATTAGTCACCTAAGCCCTTTGCATCTGAGTGTAGTTTACAGCTGCTCCTGCCTCATGCCATTCCCCGGAAAGTGGTGAGCATTCCCAGCCATCCACAGTGAGCAGACAGGCTTAGGATGAGCAGCTAATCAGGGTGGCTCTCTGTAGGTCAGTGATATGGAAACAGGAATAAAACCAATGTCTTTCTGCTAATATGAGACCATCTTTTTCCTCCCTGGGATGCAAAGCTTTAATTTCCAGCAAAGGTTTGGCTTTTCATCATTTAGACTCTGATTCAAGAAAGCCCCAAAGTTTACTGAGCAGCAGTGGAATGAGATGCTTCAACATCTGGCAGAATCAGGGCTTCTGTGTCTACATTGTAACACAGCTTTTATCAAAGAACCTACAAATAAAAACCCCACAAGTAAAAAAGATCTTTTCTTCACTTGTTGGCTTATTGGTTTTCAGTAGATAACTGCTTGGTTCCAATACTAATTTGAAAGAAAAAAGGCTAAGATACAATCAGTATAAAAGCAATTAGCCAAATTATTTAATGGATTAATATAAATTACATTGTTTAATTACAAGATCAAATAAAAAAATGTTGGTTTCAATTAGAGCAATTCAAAACAGTTGTGAAGTAAGGAAACCAACTCATTTTTTGAATACTGCCTTCCAACTCTCTCCAAAAGAGGTTATATCAACTACCTGAACACAAAAATCTATGGTAATGACAAGTCACTATAAAGATACTCTTGAATTTAATTTTTCAGCTATTCAGCAATTTGGATTTTAATATTAAAACTTGCAATAATCACAATAAGGAGCAGAGAGAGATGGGGGGCGAGAGAGAGACAGAAGAGGAGAAAGATGTAATCCCAAATCAGAACCAGATATTGGCCTGTTCCTATGCAAAGACAGTCCTCTTCGTGCATCTGCTTATGCCACTTAGCTTTAAAAGTCTGCATTACTGTTGGACTTGTAACTCATCCACCTCACTGATCCTTTCTCCTGAACTTCTTTCCCCACACCACACTGTCCTCCTCATGGTCTTTTTAAAGGCGCTCATTTCCAAGTGTTGTCAACCAAGTCTGATGTCTTGACCTCTAAC
Source organism: Grallaria varia (assembly GCA_013396735.1). Classification (NCBI taxonomy): domain Eukaryota; kingdom Metazoa; phylum Chordata; class Aves; order Passeriformes; family Formicariidae; genus Grallaria; species Grallaria varia. The sequence continues at coordinate 721,409 of VWZG01013475.1, read as the reverse complement.
TCCTTGTCTAGTCCATCCTTGTGTTTATTCTTCTCCAGTTTCTGTATCAATTAATCTCTCCTCCCCTCAATCTGCCCTTATCTGCATTTAACTTTGTGGCTGTGTTATTTAATGTGTCTCTTTGCATGGAAAATGCTACAAACGGAGCCCTTTTATCAAGGCTGTTCTTCACGAGGGGGAATATCAAATTTCCTGCAGCCTAAACTAGCACATCCATCATGAAGGTGCGAGCCCCAGGCTAGTGTGCCCCACTGGCACTCCAGAGTAACCTTTCGGCGAGGGGTCTGGACAACAACAGGCTGCCAAAATACCACCCCAGTATAAGCTGGGACAGCTGCTTCATCTTGCCCGTATCCCTGTTGTGGGAACACCTCTTCTCTTGTCTGAGTCTGACCAACACCAGCCACACACAACCCGTACACCATCCCTGCTTCTCTGCCAGGCCACCCAGGACAGCTGCAGCGATGAGAAGGAGCCAGGCAGACAGCCTGGGTTCAGGGCTCTTCCCCTGCTCCCCCTCTCACCAAAAACTGTCTCCGCCCTCTAAGCAAAAGTACTGCAAGAGCCAGCCAGACCCGAGCCACAGAAACCTCATGGTGAGCATGACTCTGCCTGCACCCCAGAACAAGGGAGTCTGCATTTAGGCTGTGCAGAAAGAAGCACCTGACTGTTTGATTAATATTTTGTGAGCCGCTTTGAAGCGCTCTGCAGAGCCGCGGTCCTTGGCCCAGCACAGCTTGCTTCCTACCCTTTCAACATTACAGCACTGGCTGTTCCATCACAACCTGTCCTCCCACCCATTAACTAGGCATGCAAAAGAAATCCTAGTGCAACCCAGGCTAAAAATGAACGTGCCCATCATAGGAAGAAGCTTAAATCATTACCTGCCTAATGCATTTGTAGGAAGGAACAGTTGTAGGACACCAAAAATAAGTATTACGTTTACGTAACGAACAGCATGACCTTCACTATGGTCCTGCTTGCTGAAATTAAGGATACCATTTCTGAAATCTCACAACATTTTCTGCCCCAACAAACTTCCACGACAAGAGCCAAAATAAAACATGGGTAAGGAAGAAGGAGAGTGAAGGGCTGCTGTGGCCAGGCTGATGGAGGGCACCAGCGCTAGGCTCGGGGCTCTGACAGGCAGCTCCCAGCTGCTTGGCACTGACCTCGCAAAGCACGCAGGCTTAACAAGTTGGATTTTCCTCTATAGATAACAGCAATCAGAGAAAAAATGGAACTAGATCGCTGTTGAGGATTTTAGTTCACAAAGATATAACGAAATGCCAAACAGCACATGTTTTCACACTGCTTTCCAATACATTACAAGAAATATCTGCATCTAAAGCCACTGTGTGTAAGAGCACAGCAGATTGACTGGAGTGTTGTTTTGGCAAGGGCTGGGACTGCAGTTCAGGTGAGCACAGGATTCACTCCCCATTTTAAAAATATTAAAGATTTTTGAATGGGTCACAGGGCCTAACAGGGATGGATCATCAGAATTTTGTTTCATTCCAGAAGTTTTAGCCTTGTTCAGGGGTTGAATGTGGAACAAATTCAAAAGGTGTTTGAAATGTAGATTAATCACTTGACTGCAGGAGTCAGTGGAGATATTTTCCCAGCCAGCCTGTGCTTGAAAACTTCATATTAAGCTTGTTAAGCTTATGTAAAATATAATCAATTAAATATACTTAACTCTCAAATCTAAATAATTATTTCCCCTTTATCAAGTGTTCATTATTTGGGCTTCTGTTTGGGGAGAAGCAGAGGGGCAAGGGGGTGATGTGTCTGTGAGAGAGGGAAACCAGAAATAGAGCAAGCAGAAGATCTCCAGCCAACTCGGCCCTGCCAATCTGTTTGTTGTATTGGTTTTGCTCCACTGTTTGTATCCACAACAACATGAGGATGTTGCTTTACAGAAATCCGTGCACAGCCAGGACCAGGGGAGTGCTCCTGGTTCAGCTCCTGAGCTCTGCAGGCAAAAAAAAAAATTTAAAAAAAAGAAACTCAAGCTTGAGCTCACTGCAGCTCTAATTAAAAATAAAGTACGGATGACTCATTTCACTGCTTATTGTTAATGGTTAAGCTACTGGAAGAAGCCCTACCAGAGCTCCTCCTGACCAAACAAACTCCTCCACTGGTCTGGCAGGAAACACATTTTGTTGAGAGTGGGAGTACTGCTCCCACATTAACAAGGACCATTTAGGGACCTATGGCAGAAAAATCATTTGCAATACATCAAAACAAAAATCTACACTGGGGGCAGAGGGCAGGAAGGGAGAAAATAAACACACACATACAGTGTAATTAAAATAATTTCTTCTTGCACAGGACAATATTTTCACCCACTGTTTCCAGCCCAGAGGTGAAGGACTGTTTCCACTGCAGTGAAAATGAAAGCAGCATGAGTGGGGTTGCATAGGTGTCTATTTTTGTGCCATGCTCAACTCAAAAGGAGCAGGACTTGCTGGATATGATATTCACTTTCACTTTTATCTCTACTGCTAAACTATATCAAATTATATTTGATGCAGGTCTACGTTCCAAATATTTCACCAGTATATCACTGTGGATCCTGCTTTTGCTGCTGTTCCTTATTTCAGCTTCCTATCAAAAGCTGAAAAAGTTACACCATTATCACAAAGCCATAAAAGCCTGGTTTTCTATTACATCTACAGTGCAGTTACCTGAGCCAACAGCAAGTGAGCTACCTCATGTAACAGAAATAACACAAGAGCATTAGATTAGTACAGACTTCCACACACACTAATCTACCCTTAAATTCACCCTCTCCAGTAGCTCAGGAATAGCTCTCAGGAAAGGCAACTACAGTGGACAGTCAAGCCAGCTCATATTCTCTTTGCTTCATCATCTCAATGCTGCACCACACCATCTACAGTACAGACCTTCACTGCACACAAATAGAACCTCATCTTGTCTAGAATGCACAGAACTACACTGGTGAACATCTGGAGTGCACATTTCAAGGTTTCTTTCTGTCACAATGACATTGATAAAGGAGTTTACTGTCAATGAAGTTTGCTTCATGTGTCTGGTTTCTTCAGGTATTCATTCATGTGGAGTGACTTGCGTGTTATACATCACAATGTCTTTGTTTAAAAAACCCCAAGAACAATAATTCAGTACCTGACATTTCATCACCGTCATACTTCAATGTTATGATCTGCTATTAGTGAAGCCATTAGTCCATTTATATTTTATATTCTGCTTCTCATAAGGGTTTCAAAGATATTTTGCTAACACTGTCCCTTAACAGATGGTATTGCCTGAGAGAGAAAACATTTCCAGCATCAAGATCAAGAGTTACAGAGTGGGCTATCTATAGCAGAACCTATTGTATTAACAAGACAAGATTTGTTTTAAGCTCAATGGAGAAAAGACACCTTTGAATTTGAGAAGTTAGAGGGTGTTGCATTACCTAGGCACAATAGGATAAGTTAATGATGAAGTTTCAGTTTTAACTTGGAAACTGCTGGTTTTTGTAGGCTTCAGCCTGTCGCTAATAGGTATATTTTAACGAGATACATGGGGATTTAGGGGAACAACTTCCATTATTGTTAATGGGATTCACACAGCTAAATCCCTGTGCTGGAAATGTTTCTTCTAATATGTCTTTAATATAACCTCTGTGTGTGTGCACACACATGTATGTGTGTGTCTAGTTAACGGTTAAATGTATAAATAGGAACATTAGACTTCCACGTGTTACTTTTCATTCCATGATGTATAACTAAAATGGAAGAAAAATACAGGTTCTGAAAGTGTGATTTTTTGACACAAGTGGGTAAATCTTCTCTGAATGTTTGACAGGAATGGGGCCATCACATCAGTTGCATACCTGTGGGTTCATAGGACTGAGGTCTGTATCCCTCATGCCCTTTGCTATGCCTTATGACAGGGTCACTTTTTTTAAACAGTCAATCCTCTAATTCCATCTGGATCCCTGGCAAAGGAGGGCTATTGCAAATCTGGCCAATGGTACCTGGGAGCAATTCATATTGAACTGGAGAGGAAATCTGTGCAATGGCTGGGTGTCCTGCAGATCTGGTGCTGACCAGCTGCGGGCTCCTTGGGTAGGACCTATGTGGAACTTGGATTGCTACTGGGAGAAAGCTCGGCCGGTACACTGGAGAGCTTGTATACGTGCACAGGGCTACTATAGCAGCAGCACCAAATGTCTTACAACAGCTCTGCAAAGAGTTTTCTGAATAAAAGACAGAGTTTAATTTTAGAAACGTGAAGTACTCTCATATTATTACCCACCAGGTGGTAGGCAATATATGCAGGAAGCAGTCAGCCTAAAAGAGATGCCACAAGAAAAGAGATATGATTATCTGAGGGGCCAAGCAGCACCTTGAAACAGAGCAAACACACTGCATCAAAAGGAGTGACCACTAGGATGCTGGGTTTTCAGAAGCACTCCTGAGGGCACAGCAGAACTGAGACCTGAATTGGCACAGAGAGCTGAACATTGAGGGATAAAAAGAAATACAGAAAGTTAAAACCTTTTTTTTTTTTTCTTACCATTTAATCAGTGAGAAAGAATTAGGAGCGAGTAAAACTCAGGTGTCAAAAATAACATCTAAAACACTGGAACACCGGATAGAGGTATTTGATGAGAGGCATCAACCAAACCAGAATGAGACTATGCAGAGGGGATAGGGCTTATGCGGGGGAAAAAAGGAAGAGCAGAAATTTTAAACTCAGAGCTGAAGGCAGTGGTGTGCACATGTAATCTTGGAGACCTATCTGAACTTTTGAACAGTGAGTGGCTGTGCTGGTTTGGGCAGGGGTAGAGTAAATTTTCTTCATAGTAACTAGCATGGGGCTGTGTTGGTACTACAAGGGTGTTTTAGTTATTGCTGAGCAGTCCTTACGCAGAGCCAAGGCCTTTCCTGCTCCTCACCCCGTTCCACCAGTGAGGTGTCTGGGGGTGCACAAGGAGTTGGGACACAGCTGGGACAGGGCCAGGAGCTGAACTCAAAGATTGCTGCACGACCCTTCCAACTCAGCATATTCTGTGATTCAGTGACAGCTGATCCCAACTGACCCAGAGAACATTCCACACCATATGCTGTCATACTCAGCATAAAAAGATGGGGAAGAAGGAAAGGGGAACATTCAGGGTGATGGTGTTTGTCCCCCCGGGTCACTGCTGGGAGCGATGGAGTCCTGCTCTCCTGCAGATGGTCAAACACCTGCCTGGCCATGGGAAGTGGGGAATGAATTCCCTGTTTTGCTTTGCTTTAGTGAGCACCTTTTGCTTTACTTTTTAAATTGTCTTTACTGGAAGCCACGAGTTTTTTCACTTTTACTCTTTCATTTCTCTCTCCCCCATCCCACCAGCAGAGACTGAGTGAGGGGCTCTGCGAGGCTGAGTAGCTGGCTGGGGTTAAACCACAATAGTGGTGTAAGAGCAGAGTATGGCTTTGGAGCTTACAAGAAGGAGTCACAAGAGACAGAAGGGTTAGCCGATGGAAATGCACCTCCAGAAAACAAGAACAGCTGAACACACCCCCAAATTTGGAAAGCAGTGATAAGTGCTAATCATTAGGAGGACATATAAGGGCCAATTAATACAGTGTTCATGACCTAAACCATAGAATATGGAATGCAAAAGAAAGACAATGTATGCCCATAGGGAATGTGGAAAACACAACTCCCAATGAGAGAGCATCCAAGAAGGAATATGCAAATGTACATGCACTTACTGTGGTTACAGGGTTTTCCAACGATAATTAAGAATCTACTGAGGTCTGTAGCCCGTTTTTAAAAAAATAACAGCTGATGTGACCTGAAGAAAAGGCTATTGCCCACGTTCCTGCCCTATTTGTGTCTATTACATGCGGCCAGCTTGCTTTCATCTGTATAAAGCCAGCAGTAATTTAATTCCTGAAGCACTGATAAGCATCAGTCTTGAGACTAAACAATGGGGTCAACAGAAGGATATTCACCTACAGACAGAAAAGTTAAAGAGAAGCAATGATATTTCTAGTTTAGAGTGACTTCTGTTCCACCTGTGAAGATGGGGCTATCAAGCAATGCCTAGGCTGAAAGACATGAAAGACATTTAGTCATTTATAGAGAGTTCTATCTCTCAGGCTCTCTACAAGCCCCTCTGAAGCAGGTACCCTCTTGTTACCTTCAGAGAATTTAAAATGTAAATTGAATCTAGACCAAGAGAATGTTTTTATCCCTGCTCGTGCAGCAACTAGAAGCACCGTCAGTCTTAAGTGTGATAGAAACAAGTCAAAAATGAAATGTTTTAAAATAAATCAGGTCCCTACTGCCTGAAAAGTTTTCCATTATCCCTCCAATTTGTCTGTCTTTTAATGCTGAAAGTGAGGAAAGGTCATTCTTTGTGACTTCAAACCCAGCAGAGTGGAACTCCAGGCTAGACCTGCCATCACACCCATGTAAGTGACCCACCTTCTGGGCTATAATATTCCCACCACCCCAGTGGCGCTCTGCTGTTCCGTGTAATCTATTAAATATGAACGGGGTAAGGAAAGAAGTGACTCTGAACACAGGCACGTAACCTGCAGCTGGTGGGGTGTGCTGGTCAGCAGCCCGTCCTGTGGGAGCAGCAGTTGCTGCTGAGCCTTCTTCGTGTTACCTGCCACTGATTCCAGCAATTTACTGGAGCTGCAAGTGTTCTCCAGCAGCCTAAATCTACCTCAAAAATGCATGCATTTAGTACAAAACTTCACAAGATGGATTCAGACCTGTCTAAAACAATCACCAAAGTAAAGTTATATTGACCATCCAAAGTGAAAAAGATTCCCTTTTGTTTTACTTTCCTGGTTCCTGCTGCAAACTTCAATTTTGATTTGAGTGCCATATTCATTTTGATAACAGATCACTCTTCTACTTTCATATCTCGGTGCCAAATGGGACTCACCTGTTATCTCTAATTGCAGGCAATTGGAACTTAAAGCAAGCTGTCTATCAACTACTGTTTTAACAGCTGATTAATTAGGGCTACAGGGATCCTGTGGAGAGCTTTATCTGAAGAGCCGCTCAACCATTAGCAGAAGAAACTTCCTTGTACACTCCTAGCTCAGATAACAAAGTAAGATAATAGTTCACAATCCTCCTCCAGGTAATACAAATAGAGGCACTCCCTCTTATCCTAACACATGAGTCAAACAAATCCCCAAGTACCATAGCCCTGAATTCTCCAATGTTTCTGAAAAGGAATATCAGACAACATGACACATTGTTAATCAAAGTGTTACTAACAAGGATAAATTGCCTCTCTTCCTTTCCCCTTCTGTTTTTTTCTTCTTTTTTTAACCTTTTTTTTTTTTTTAAACTGACGTTGGAAGTATCCAGTTCCTAAAGAAACATGAGGATGCACTGTGGTCCCGTACCCATTGTGGGCTACCACTGCCAGATACTGAATCCTGTCTTTGTCTTGCAAATATTTAACTCACCCCTTAGTATTCTTTCAGATGAAGATTGGTAATCCAGACCAGAAGAAATTCATTATTTTTTTTAGTGCTTATTCCTCTGAATTAATTTCCATCCACATTTCTGTATCCAGCCTGTGAACTGCCCTTATCTTTTCCCGTGGATTTGGAACCCGTACAGATCTGTGTAAGGCAGGTGCACCCGTCCAGTGCCTGGATGTGCAGAACTCAGTTGTGCAAGGCAGTGTTACAGCGTGCTCTTGAAAACAAAGCGTAAGTTGGCTCCAACGGTGATTAAAAAAATTAATGCAAAGAAAGGCCTAGCAAGTATGAATGACATACTGGATCAGTGGCAACTGCATCTCAGGAATTCTTTAAATTCTTGGCTTCCAGAACGTGGCGTCCCTAAAAATCCGCTACCGGCCATCCTCACTGAAGGCAATTACTGGGAAAATGGGCTTTTTTGTAAGAACAGACTCATATAGACTCAATGTCCTGCTGCTACCTATAGGGGTTTTTAATTCTAGATAAAACAAACAAACAAGAAAACCCCACCCCAATCCCAGCTTTCTTCCACCCTCTCCCCCAAAAAACCCAACCAAAATCCAAAAAGTAAGAAACCCAAGTGCTCTAAAACTACAAAAGCTGTATTTGTAAATTTTTTTTTTTGCTTTTAATAGAGAGCCTGCATGAAGAACGCAGCATTTGCCCACTTCTGAAATTGCAGCCCATCAGCAATAAAAGCAGCATTTCTAGCAAACTCAGCATAAAATCCCACTGGCCCTGGCCACAAAATCATCTCTCATTATCTCATTATCAGTTAAGATTTCAGTGCAGGTTTTTTTATGGCACTTTTACAAATTCCATCTGGGTTTCAAATGGCTGAAACAACCTGATTCTTCAGGATTCATTCCCACAAGGCACTTACAGATGTTACTCATTCTCTGGGTAGGTCAGCATTTTGGAAGCCTTTGCAGGTGAGAGAAGGCACTTGAAGGCATTGACACCTTCACCCAAAAACTCAAATATACCATTAGATCCTTACCATCAGGAAGATATTGTCATGTCATAAGGAAAAGACAGTTAAGGGATGTACTTCCTGCAGAAGTCAATTTTACAGCACAGAACTAAATGGAAAAGAGAAGGAAAAAATGCACCCATATCCTTCATAAGACATCTACTATTTTGAAAGTTCTTCATGCAGAATGTCAGGACTTACAATCTACTTCATGCTTATTTTACCAGTTAAATAAATGCCATATTAATCTTTGCTAAACAACCTCGCAATGTCCCGCTGTTTGAATGATTTCTCAAGAAGAAGATTAGAGATTTTAATGCTTGATTCACATCCATTACTGAGGGCATTACCCTGGCAAGTCAGAGCAAGTGCAGCAATGCCAGCAAGGCTAAAGCAAGGCGGATGGCTCAGACCTCAGTCTCAGAGGCTCAATGTGCCACCACTGTGATTCACTTGTTACTTTCACAAGCACAGATTATGGGTTTTTTCCCACATAAACCAGTGATGAATAAAGCATCAGCAAAGCTCCAAATCCAGAGAACCTGGTTTCTGCCTAAGATTCCCAGCCAGGTGTTTCCCCCAGAGAGGCGCCCCTGGCCCAGAGCTGCTCACTGGGGAACGCTACACACACAGGGTGCTGGCTGGCAATTGAGTTTCTGCTTCTGCAGGTCCCATAGGGCCAAATCCTGTCCTCGTGGGTCAACACAAACTGAACCTGAATCATCATCATCCAAAATGCGCACAGCGATTGAAATAATATTTTACCTGACCTGTAACTCTTATAAACTTCAGTGAAAGTCTGAGGCTCAGCTGGACAAAGATGCGACTCCTTTGCCTTGTTCAGGGGGAAAGGCCTTGCATATATTTTAGAGCTTTGGAGAACTCTTTTTGCCAGAATCTGTGCCAGGGACTAATAACACATGATATCTTTCCTAGGCTTACAAGTTGAAAAGAGAAGGAGAAGCCCCCTTTCATTACAGCATAACACCACCCTTGCTTTAGTTCAACAGCTGTAATGAAACATGGCAACCCAGATCTGCTTCCAGGGATGTTTCAAGCCAATGTCTACATTGCACACTTCTGAACATGCGTCAAGCCACAACTAAATGCAAAATTCCTATACATCTGGGGGGAAGGGGATTAATCTTAATTTTCATATTTTGTAGTGATCAGCCATTTTCAAATCACCAGTTCCCACAAAACATCATAAATTGTTACTTGTTCTAAGATAAATGGGGTGTTTTTTCCCTTATTTTTTTCCTTATAATGTTGGAATGCTTAAAAACATTTCCCTAAGCCCCAGCAGTGTAATCTGTGGCAGTGATCATAAAATTTTTAAAAAAGAGCAGAATGTACAGTCACAGATGAAGGCCAAAAAGAAAGAAAAATAAAAAGATAAAAAAGAGCAGTGCACATGTGTCTCTTGTCTACCCGTAAGATGTCTGAGTTCAGATCTGACTGCTGAAGCCTGTCTTTAGGTGTGCTTCTTATGCATGTAAAATGCAATTATATACTATATACTGCAGTTTGAAGGTATATACCTGTATCAGATACCAAAATGCAAACCTCAATCCTCTGCTCAGTATCCTAAACTTAGATCCTGTTTACCCAACTGGCAGAGCTACATGGATTTACAACACTTCACATTAGCCGGGGCTTCTGACTGTGGGTAGCAGGTTTGTTTTACATAGAACCATTTGCCTCAATAGTTAAATATCATGACAGAGATTGAAATTTTCTTACTACTCATTGGGGATGGTTCTGTGCAGGGTTAGGAGTTGAACTCAATGATCCTCATGGGTGCCATCCAGCTCAGCATATTCTGTGACTCTGTGTTAAGATTTTTTTTGATTCTTTATGGTTAATGTCTATTTGGAAACTACAAAGGTGAAAAATGTACCACGTTCATTAAATGAAAACTCAAACTGTCATGTTGACACATGACTCCAGAAGTTATGACTTGAAGAGAAACATTAAGTATTTCTATAAACTCAGAGAGAAAAATACACACGGCTGATGACACTGACTGTGCACCCACTGCAGGCCTCACAGAGGCAAAAATCCAACTCAGGTCTCATGCAGACACACGAGAGAAATCCTGCAGAAACAGAGCAGGCTTGGATCTGATGAAAGACACAGCAAACTCTTTCAGCTTGGCTCCTAAAACACTGGGCTGGAGCCCAGACTTTGATGCTTCCTGGTTAAGAAGTGAAAACACTGAAAAAGCAACCAAACAAACCCCTTATAGATTAGCAGGACTGCTGTAAGTTAACACATTTCAGATTGCTTGTAAGCCACGGGGTTCTTCCATGTTCCAAGCAGACTGTACACACAGAGTGGACAGAGTCCAAGTTCAACCATTTGCCAGCCTTCATCTCCACTGCTAGCTTTAATTAACAAAACAAACGCTCCATCTAGTATTTCCCAAAAGTTGATTTTTCTTAAAAAAAAAAAGAAAAAAAAAGAAAAAAAAAATCTCTTTGCCCTCATTTTTTTTCTTCCCATTCAAACCTTCTTAATACTCCTGTGGTGGCACTAATAGGATTCCATTATCTGACACATAGTGAGTCCTCACAAAGAAACAGAAAACCTTGCTTTCCTATGCAGGAGTCAAGTACCTGCTCCTTTGTAAGGTCTCAGCAAAAAGGCCTCTTTTCAACTTAATTCCTCTCTTTACTGCCATGTTATAAAAATAGGGGTGCTTGAAAATTGCTATATAAATCGAGGTTGCACAAAACTCAACAAAAGTCACATAAACAGAAAATATATAGCCGGTCCAGGGTTCAAGGACCGTGGTAACTTTCCCAAATATACTAACATATACTTTGATGTTGTCCTAGGCCTGGATCTGTGACTGTAAAATGGAAAGGGCCTTGGAAAATCTGACTTTGCACTTAAGCTTTCAAATGTACTTAAAACTGAACACAGAAAGTGAAATTAGACAGGAATTATTCAATTTAGAAGTAACTTGTACAAACCCATTGAAATGCAAGCTCTGGAAAATGCAAGCAAACTACAATATCATTTTGACCATTATTGTACTGGTAGGGTCAGACTCTACTCCCAGTGACCTGGGTCCATCTGCTTTGATCTCTCAAAGGGTTGTAGGCATCTGCCTAGGAATGGTCTCAATAATTATATGCTAGCTGTGAGCAGAATCAGTCATAGTGAAAACAAATACCTTTGCTGTTCTCAATCAATGGCTAACACATTCAAAAGTGTTTTACATCTTTTAGTTTGGATTCTAACCTTCCTGGAAATTTGGAGTGATACAGCTGAAGACAATGGGGATTTCTATTGTTGTAATGAAGGACGGAGTCTGTCCACAGAGATATATTTTTAATAAAATCTTCAAACAGCCATTTAAAGTGAATTTCACAATGTCTTTACTCAAAAATGAGCTGTTCACTAACTGAAAGTAACAACCAAAAAGAAAAGTTAGGGATAAAAAAAAGGGTAAAACTGTAGGGACTGGGATATTTAATCATTGATAACACTGAGTGAATTGTAAAGAGGCTCAAAAGAAGGTGTGTGTGAATGGAGATGTCAGATTAGCTTTCCTACTGGTTGGGATTTCAATAACCGACAGTAGATAAGATACAATTAGTATTCCTATATTGAGGCCAGAGATTTGGAACCAGTTTTCAAAGTATTGTCTAGCCTTGAAAAAGTATGAGCTGCTTTATTAAATTTTTACAAAATATGTATTTTAATAAAATGCACTTCACCAGAGAAGGAAAAGTGTCAGACCATTGTCTTAATGCTTCAACCAGCAGAAAACCAGCTGAGAAGCAAATGATTTTTAAGAGTCCTAGAAACTACATGACTGATCTGTCAAGACTTCCATATACTTGAAAGGTCCATGGGTCACAACCGGAGGAAGTCCCATCTTGAGACCCAGCTATGAAGTTGTTCGAATGGCCCGAAGATATCCCCACATCAAATGGCTGACCTCCTGCACTTGCATACTGCAGGTCAGCTTACATTTTTTAGCCAGAGGCTCTTGCTGCTTCCCTTTCATAATACCCCAGAACAAAGAAACACACTCTCAGCTTTCTGGGCAGCCTCCCTGGGTTACCTGGAACGCAGCTGAGCAGAACCAAGCGCGGCAGATCTCTCACAAGCAAGTCCATCTCTTTCAAATGGAGGTGATAACGCGGCACATGCAAATGCTGCTTCCCAGCCATGTTCTCAGAGACCACGGAAAACAATTTCTCCAAACGGAGTTTCTGACTGCATTTAGTAACTTCTGTCCTAAACTTTGCGTCGCAAAAGCACTTCATATCATTTTGCTTTGAAGAAGTAAAACGATGACTTGCATAAATACATTTCTAAAAATCTATCAGGTCAGTCTTTAGTCCTCTGCAGTTAAAATGGTCTGACCAGCAGAACTTGCAGTAACACAGCCAGCTTTCTACAGACAAATAATCCAGTATGTAAAAATTCTGATAAAACAGAAAACTCTGCCACTATATGTCCAATGCCCCACACAGTAAATCAATTAAATTATCTTTATTCAAATATTAGACCTTCATTTACTTTTTGAATTTCTTTAGTCTCTTCAGAAATGTTCACTACAGTAAAAAATGGTATCAAAAGTTTATGCAACATATATTTGATTAAATATTCTAGATTTAAAAAAAAAACCACAAACCTATGGAACCATTAATGTTGTCTTCTACTTGTGTACTATATCACTGCTGTATTTCTTTAGCTAGCTACATTAACATGTGGGACTACATTCTCCAGTCAAACGTCCACATAACATTGAATACTTGCAGAACAGTAGATTCTACAACACACAGAAATATCACTAGTGGTTTAAAACATTCATTGGTACTATTATTCATTGATATTATTCATTGCTTTTCTTCTGGATTAATTTCAGTCTGCATTAAACAATTAATTTATTACCTCTAAAAATAAAGCATAATAAACTATGTGATTCCATTAACTGTTCATAGCAGAACAGTACAATATGTCATCAAATGCAGAAATTGTAAATATGTAAAGACGTGTCCCCAAAGCTGTTAAATGTCCACAGCCTGGTGGATTTTCTTGTACAATGTGAAAAACCATCAACCTCCGTAAGAGCAAATAAAGCACTACACAGGAATCTCAGGCTCCCAGCAAGGACAGATACATGCCAAATACAGATTAACAGAAGTTACAGAAACCCTGCAAGATCAGTCCAAGCACTGGGAAGATTTTCCAGTTCAGGTCATTGACCCATCTCTATCACTTGCTTGGAAAGGGTTTGCTTTCCAGAGGCTCCTTGAAAATATCGGGCTTCTACCATCAAAGGCTGAAATTGTGTGAAAACCATTACTTGGAAAAAAGTGACAAATGTGTGTGTTTAGAGAAGATGATGTTGGTGGCCCTACAGTGCTGCTCGTAAACACCCTGTCCCTGACCAGAGCCTGCACCAGGCAGCTCCCAGCAAAAGCAGAGCACTTCTTCCGCAGGGAGATCCCCTCAGTGTGCAACCAAGGAGCCACCCCACTGGAAACTTGCATGTATTAAGTGAGGAAAAAAATATTCTGGTTATTTCAAGCAGTAAAAAGGAAAAAAAAAAAAAAATCAGCCTGTACTCACACCTGCCCTCGCACCTAGGAAAAAGAAGAATTGAAAAGAAACTCTGTGTGTGTGTGTACATACATACACGTTAGCTATTAAAAATATGGGTGTGCTTAGCAGCTGAATAGACCTCTTCTCTTTGGAGTATTTTTTTAAATACAATTCCCAAAGCTTAGTCCACATCATTAATGCCGTGAAAAGTGAGGCTACTGTGTGGCTTCAAAGCGTAATCTTTTTTCAGAGGAGTAGACATCTGCCACATTCATTTTACTGCAGAGGTTTTTATAGAAAGAAATTAAATAGGAGAGGGACATGTAGGGGGAAGGGGCTTTTTTAATGCACAGGAAAGAGTTCTGCCCTCACATTAATATAATAGCCATCAGTAAAAGGGCGCCAGGACAGGCACGCTGGGCTTTGCTCTCCACTTCGGCAGGTCAGATTAGTTTCTCTGAGGAGAGTCATTTAGGTGCTCTGCTCCTGTCCCACCCTGCCTCTGCACCTGGAAAGTCTGAGGCTGAGGGAGAGCCATCAACCAAAAATCATTTTTATTAGCCAGTTTCACAGAGGAGTAAGTGGACTTGGGAACATATCAGATGCACAGGGAGGTTGGCCATCTGAGAAGAACATTACGCAGGTAGACCAGAGGTTCCAAAGAGCAGTAACTCTTTTGGTCTGTTTCCTTGACAAAAGAACAAGGCACACAACTTCAGTTCTTCTCACCTTTCTCTTCTCCACCATAGTCTGTTGCCCACTGGGTAGATCCCAAGTCCTTCAGGGCAGGCAGTTCACCATCCTGTGCTTGCACAGAGCCTGAGGAGGGCTCAGCTTGTGCCCCCTTGCAGCTACAACAGCCCCACAACAGCAACCCCAGTGTCAGAGCCCCATCCCTCTACTGCTGCCATAGGACACCTCCTGCTGATGCCATCAGGACTTTAACGCTTGGCATGGAGCTGTTGCTCAGCCAAGTAGACATGTACTTATCAAAGTATCTGAGCTACTGTGCTTAGAGCCACTGACAGACTCCTATTGTTCTGCTGCTTACAAACTGACAAGCAGGAGAGAAGACACTGCAGCTGCCCAGGAATAAAAGGGGATTTTCTCAGGGATACACCAACAGGACATTCTTCCACTGCTTTTCCCTACACATCAGTTGTCACTCAGCTCTATTACGCAAGCCTGCAGTAGCTGTGGTTTCCAAAAACAACATTCCAGGAGACTGTATCATCTTAGATTAGAGAGCAAAAATGAGTGTATGGTTTTCCTTAGCCCTGAAATTCAACGTATGAATACAAGAAGAGGATTAATATTGATTTCAGAGTCAAATAATATTATCAGAGGTCTGACAAACATGTGGTAAGGTAGAACCGAGGTTGCTTTTCAAGAGAGGAGACCCAGACAGATCATCACCTTAAAATGCATTTGAAGCTGCTGCAGACCATTAGAGGATGACCTGCTCTCCATGACAGGGCAGACAGAGCAGGTAGCAGTGGCAGCTGCAGTAAGGAAGGGGACTCATTAAACCTGAGGGAACAAAACCTGTGTGTGAGACCAGCAAAGAACTAACCCTGACTGACTGTGTGTTGCAGAGCCTCCACCACAACAGGGCTCAAGAGCAGTAGGGGCAAACAGCAGCCAGGGACAACATAAATACAGTTGTCTCCTTCGAAGCTGATGGACAAACCAGATGCCTTCAACATCACAATGCTACTACTTAACATCATCACTCCTTAGATTCACTTCCTTCCTTTCCATCAAGCTCCATATCCAAGACTCCCCAAGCTCACAAAGACACTCTGCTAACCTGGAGTAATTTAACTATTGCAGCCACCTGGGATTCAGGGAAAGCAGGATACAGAACTTTTAATTGCTTAAAACATCTTGATGTTAGCAAGGGACTTTTAAAATAACTCCTTCCAGGAGAAAGATGTTTGCCAGTATGCTGTGACTATGATTTCTATACAACAATCAATCCTTTGGATTATTTTGCCTCTTTGAGAACAGTTGCAGCTCAAGCATTTACCAGACAATAGATTATGTAATGTCTCTTAAATCAACAATAAGATGATGAGATTCAAAGTCAGCTTCAGCCTGATTGATAATGTTTTAAAGGCACAAAACTGACAGCACAAATACTCTGAGCTCAGAGCTGAAGTAAAGAACAATGAATGAGAAAACATAGGGGGGAAAAACTGAGCTGCACAAGAAGTTGTAACACAACCACTGCTCCAGCTCTAATAAGGCAAAATGATGAGTTGAAGTATACCCTTACCAAGAAAATATTATCCCAAAATTGAGAATAATTCTTGAATTAACCTTTATTGTCCTCAAAAGAAAAAAAGGAAAAGAGGTCTCTATTTTTATGCCAGGTAAACTGAACTTCTCTACCATCCTGCCTCCACAATAGGCTCAGTTTTCAAGCTCTTTTACTGTGTCTCTTATGGACAGATTTCCCAAACAACTGTGTGTTAGTTAAGTAGGAAGAGATATATTGAAAAGTTGCTGCTTATTATGTGATATTTAAATTACAAACTTTTGAAACAGAGAAAAGGGGATGTGCTTCTCTATTAGAGTCTGTCAAAGGGAGCATTAACATCCATTGCTCTGCTTCACTATCACTTTCTATGTTAAAGTTTCTAGTGCCTGCTCTAAATAAGATGCACCCCACATTTTCAGTCAAGCAACATCCCTTTAATTTTCATTTTAATCTTTTTGCATCAAAACAAAACCTGCATCTTATTGTAAGTAATATAATTTATTTATACTTGATATCATTTGAAAAAGTGATGACACACAAACAGCTCAAGCATGAAGCATTTTTAATTCTTCAGATGAAGTGACAGATGATTATCAAATAACATTTGTTTAATATTTAAATAATAACTAAAAAAAATCCATCACTTTAAAAAAACATATGAAACACAAAAGAAAATTCTTTATTCTGTCTGTTTTATGTGGTTTGGAGGATAACTGGGGTGACAGGTCCCACAGTCATAGAAACTTGAGCAATCAGTCCATCCCACTTTTTCTGCTCTGTATTGCTTGTTTCTTGCCAAGACTGTTACCAGTCACTGTTTTCATCACTCACCTTATGTTTATCCATCTTCTAAATCATTACTCTCCCTGACAAGCCCTTTCTTGCTCAATAATTTGCTTTTTTCCCCCCACCTGGTACCATCTACCAATGATAACAATTTTCTAAACATCCACTAAGTTGGGCTTTAATTACTCAATCTGCTTTTTAAACATTTGCAGTTTGCTCAGGTGTGGCAACATTAAAATTATTTTAAAAAAATAAAAATTCAAACATCTAGTACAGTAATTCTGAAATTAGGCATCACGATTCAGATGGGGTCACCCACAGAGTGAAAATGCAATGGAAAGAGGGGGAAAATAGGATAAAAATCTACAATGACATCAAAAGTAGGAAAATCTGGAAACTGCTTTTGTACCAAAATCTCCATGGTCAACATAATCTGTATGGCCAAAAGCCCCGTATCCTCACTTTCAAGTTATGTGTTGGCTCGTTTTCAATCCTAATGTTTAACATGGGCCTGATAAAGTGAAACATTTTCACCAAGAAAATCCTAATCTTATGATGGTTTGATCTAAAAAGTTCTTCTGAGGCCCACTCAAACTTTTGTCATGTTCTCCAGCTCTGTCAGGTCTCTCATGTATCCACAAAGATTGTTTTCCAGTTTGCTCTTTGGTTACAGAATTCAGCAATCGTGCTGCTTCTTCAGTGGCATCGCAGCCAGAACAGACTGGGGGGGTTTGTTTTTTCACAGAGGGACTGGATGGGGAACTGCTTTTTGTTAAGAGAAGGCTCTAGCTGGGAGCCTTTTGGCTTTTTTTCCAGCAGAAAAATGCCATTTGGCATCTGAGAACAGGGTTTCTCTTTACCAATCTGGCTCCTCCCATATGTATTAGTAAACCATGAGTGCTTTATTTCCAAATAAGTCCCAAGTAATATTTCTCCTCCACCAATGAGCAGATGACAGCACGTGTGAATGCAGGGAATTCAAGCTACTGGATATTTGGTTTGGGTTATCCAATTTGTAGTTGAAAACTGAATTAATATGTGGGTGATAACATTTTATGCATATATTTTCATCCTCTATGCCATTGGAGATATTTAATAATCTTTTTATGTGTCAGAACTGATGAGATTTCAGCTACAGAACAACCAATTTTTGGAGTTCCACAGACTCCAGAATTGTCTGTCTTCATAATGTCGAAGACATAAAGCAACACAATCTTCACTTTACTTCAGTCATTGTAGCTTTGATAATTCACAGGTCAACAGAATTCTGATAAACGAAATATTTATTTTAATATACATCTGTTATTCAAAGCTGCCCCTTTTAGAATAAAAATGCAACTAAATTTCCAGTTTAAATAAGCATTTCCTTGACTTCCATGCAGACAGTGCCTGTTATCTGAGATGAAAATTAATATTATCTAAGTGTAGTAATAATACTTTTAACTGTAAAAATCCACTGAATAAAAGTGTCATTACTTGTCTATACCAAATTTACAGAGGTAGTGATCTACAAAAACCCCAGAAATGTAAGACATGGAAAACAAAAAATAACTCCCACCTCCTCCAAAATCTTTGAAAAAATGGGATAAGAAAAGAATTTGAACAGATTACTAAAACATTTTCTCTCAGAATGAATAGGAAAAGAATGTTTAGAGTAATATTCAAAATTATGTTACTTCTGCTACACTTCATTTTTAAAATGCTCTCCGTGACTGCCTAAGTTCCATTGACAGAAATACTTATTTCAACACTTACTGTCTCAGACAAGAGAAATCCCTACATATGATGAACCTTCATCCTTTACAATTTCAGTAGTGGACCTTAATACTGTGCCACTATTAAAAACATTGTGATTGTGCATTAAAAGGTCGTGCTCATTTTCTAAGCTTTCCCTGTGGAAAACATGCATTTCTACTGTATCTGCACTGTAACTTGAGGGCTGCATTCACTACAATTTTCTGAGCTGTGTGGATATAATCTTCCTTTTTGTTTACTTGTCAACAATATTAATGCTTTCTGTTTTCAGCACTTTACTCTCTTCCTACTCTGAAGATATGTCAACAGGCAAAGTAGTACACTTAGTACTTGAATATGTAATGCAGCTTCATCTTCAACTCTAGGCATATTTGCCATTATTCAGAGGCTAAGAATTTATACTTCATAAATATACCATCAGTGTATGTTAACTAAATTATACATGGCGCATTTCTCACATTAAAGTCAAAAATAAAATTTACTATCAAGAAGTGAAAGAGTATTGCAAATATTTAAAAGCCGTTTGATTATTTCCACTTTTTTTTTCCTATGCCTTAAAGGACCCCAAAGTTTGGTACTGCTAAACCAGGTAACCACAAATATGCTGAAAGTTCACCATGATAAAGAATAGCTATTGTAGGGTGCAAAGAATACTGAAGCTCATTAACGCGATAGGTAGTTGTATGACTCCCTCTATAAGCCTGAAAATATTTCACACAAGCTGAGCTAAAAGTTTCCATTAATCACTGTCAGCAACAGAAGCCAATTCCCATAACAGACTATTAATTTACGCTGTACCCCACTTCGTTCGCAAACATGGCATTTCATGACATTAGTCAGAAAAAAAATTACTAATTTAAGCTCCAAGATTTTTTGCTGCGCTCCTTCACAATGTCACTGTTTCACTATTGGCAATATAATCCATAACTCAAACGCCAACAGCCTTTCCTTTGGCAAGGTCCCCATCTTTACGAGATCTTTATCAAAGAGTCTTACAACAAGTTGAACTCTTGGCAACATCTTTTGGAGCTCTTGGGAATTTTAGCACTTCCCAATCAAAGGGTCCAGATATCTGACACACCATAATGCTTGAGGGCTATTTCTTGAACTGTGATACCTCACAGAACATGATACTGGCATTTGGTCACAATGTCTTTTTTTGATATTGAAGATTGACACTTGCTGCAATTACCCTTTCCAGGAGATTCTGCTCCAGAGATGCACAGCCTCTCAAATTACTGACAGCCCTGCCACAAACCTGACTTTGTTCTCTTAACCAACTACTCCCCATGGCATTTCATTAGAGGGACATTTCGACTGAAAGCAGTCTGGCCAAATACCTTTCCACTCATAAATTGGTTTGTCATTCCACTTCTGCCTGTCTTTGTTGAGTGACATGCAGATTTGGAGGAAATCCAATTAACAAGTGGAGCAATTAATATCACAAACTATGTTCGCGCTAACTTTCTGAGCTAAAGGGTTAAACATTTTCTAGCAACGTGAGATCTAAACAGTATATTAACAATTCTTACATTACTCAGCCTCCTCCACTGCCAGCTCTCTTCCAGCACCTTAAAAACTGTGATTTTTTTGGCCAGTCATTGTTTCTCATGGAACCCCTCTGGGATCTCAACATGATTTTTGCATCTACATTCAAGTCAAAACTTATTTGTACGGAAGGCAGAGGTATTATCCTCATCTGCCTCAGACTGAAGCACCAGTTTAACAAGTTACAGAAACAGGAAAGGACCAGCTTAAGGCAATGGAACTGAGTTTTTCTGTTGTTCTTTCTGTTGATGATCAGTTCTGAAATCCCAGTTTGCACAAACTTCTACCACTTTTTGAAATATTACTACTTCAGCTTTTGAGAGGAGTAGAGGATATTATGCAGACATCTAGCCTGAGTTCATTATCAGTCCAGCATGGTTAATATTAGAATTCCTCTATATTCTGAGAGAATGGTCCAAACAACAAAGCAAGTTTCCTCCCACTGACTTTTCTGGAAGCTAAAGTCAAGTAAAATATTAGTTGTGATAATTTTACAAAAGAAAGATTTTTGATTATCGAAATGTCTTCCCAGGGCAATTTTGTGCTTGCCTTGCTGCTATGATAAGCATCAGGGGAGGAAAAAAATCAGCTCCTTACAGAGGAGAAACTATGTCATACCCACCTTTTGAAAGTGAGTCTTCCAAGATCAAAGTAGAACACAGTAAAAGCTTTAGAAAAACTGTGCTGTTTTACATCAGGGCTGAATTTAGCTCCACATCTTTGGCTAAGACTTTGAAAGGTAGCAAAAGAGAATGAAAAACAAGGACAACACAAGGTCACTATGATGGAATGAAAATAAGTGAGGAAAACTTGCTTCTTTTTCTTTTTCCTTCAAATGGACAGAAATTGTTGTTTAATTAGTCAAAATGTTAATTTTACCTATATGGCAAGAAACAAGGAGTATAATAAGGCAATGTCTCAACAGAACTGTGTGTCTGAGCAGAGACAGAAGGACAAACTCTCAAGAAAATCAGCTATACAAACAAAAGGGAATCATGTAACCAGCTGACTGCCCTAACTGTGGCTTCACACTCACTTCTGCCCCAGATAATCACTTCTAAATGTGTTATTTTCCATTTGTCCTGGTGGCATTCAGTGTGTTTAGATGGTTAATTTCCTGCCAAATATATTAAAGATACTTTGGGGAACTGCTGATTTCTATCACAAATTCCAATCTCTACAGTATCAGCAGCACCCAAACAAATTACTGCATCCCACAATATGGCCTTACACTTGACCACTGGATGCCAGTTGACACACTTGTTAAAGTGCTCAGTAGGCCTCTGATGACCCATTGTATGTCCTGAAAGGCATTTCTGCTGACAGTCAGTCTGCATTTCATCCCCCTGCCAGAAGGGATGGGCAAAGTAGGGTTTATTTACTGTAGAGATGTTCCCTCACTTTCACATGTTCCTAGAACAAATAGCATATCTTCTTAACATTAAATATTTGAACTTGCTATTTCTTTTCATTCCACTTGAATTTTCCTTCAGGCCTGGAAATGCCAAACCTCAACTTAGTCTTGTTAGCAGCTGTGAGTGGAATCAGAAGCGACACTGCTTGAAACCTCAAAGGCTGAAAAACAGTTTTTTGAGATTTGCAGCTCAATGGTTTCATGCTAAAGGAACTTGAAAAAGCAACCCTGAGCATAAATAACAATACAGCCGAGAAAAACACCACAACTCCACAAAACCTACATGAGACAAGTCTCTTATTGAATGTCCTGCTTGTAGAGCAGAAGAATATCCTTGGATTGCTTGTGGAAATTTTCTTGCACTGTCTTTCTGTTGTCTCCCCTAAACGCCAAGCTTTCTTATAAGGTTTTCAACATTTACTAGAATATTATAAAACACAAAGACAGGAAAGAACTGTTGTTCTTGTATTACTTGGACGTAAATATTAGTCAAGACTACCCTGACTTGCCCAGACTATTCTTACAGATCCCTACTAATGCAATATCCCCCACTCTGAGATCTGGTTGCAGTCAGAGAATGATATTCATCCTAAAACATCCAGAGGTTCCTCAATCTTCTTCTAATCATTCTCTTCCTTCCACTGGAATATTAGGTCTTAAAGGCACAGTATTACTCTTGAATATCAATTATATAAACTGCACAAGTTCTTCAGATCTCTTTTCAAGACCCTTGTGGGATCTTCATAGCTGTAGCACCTTCACGACTGTAAGGCTTTCTAAGACTCCTGTAATATGGCAAGTGACTGATAGAACTTGTAGAGGCATTTGTGTGTCTTTGGCCATATCACAACTTTCCTCTCTATTTCTTTGTGTAATCGTTGCCTAATTTGCATGCTCTAGATCAAACTGCATAACAGTTCCTTGCTGACTGGATTGACCTCATGGCAATACTTTTCAATGGGTTATGCTCCCATCAAAGACAGAATAAAAATCTAAACACAGAACAGTCCTATTCTGAAGAGACAGTAAAGAAACCAGACAAATACTCCTTGAGTTGCAGAACCCTTATCACCAACACAGGTAAAAGAAAACTGAACTCCAGTTCACTTGCAGACACATCCAACTGCCTTGGCGCAGTTAGTCTGACAGCCAGAGCAGTACTACAAGAGAGCATAAATCAGATCTTAATCATTTCATCCCTTTTTTTGGAGGAGCACAGCTGGTAGGATCAGAGCACACCAACTGGGACATGCCATTTGATCACTTCTATTTCCTAAAGCTTGAGGTTTAAAGGGAACCTTAGACCATTGGCTGTGTCTGAGTTAGTAAATTCTTTAACACGGCGGCCAACCAAGGACGAGCAGCCCATGGGCACTCAATTGATTACCCTGTCCTCTGAAACAGGAGGGCCGTGTCCAAAGTGCTTATTGGCAACAGTTCCCAGCCTGTGCCACCTCCAGACCTCGTGGATGGATGAGCGTTATTTGCCATGAGCCAGAGGCATGTTGTTTTAACACAGAATAGAAGCTCGTGTACCAGTATGCAATAATAACATGGGAATAGCCTCCAAGACTCTTCCCAATTACCACATGCTGTTATATTTCAACCAGAAAAAAAATATGAACTACTATTTTTTATAATCTAATTGGTTGTCCCTTCACTTTACTGATTGAGGACTTTAAGGCAGTCACAGCATTGCATTTTATTCACCCTTAAATACCATGGACTCTTTACTCACTTTTCGATACGTTTGGGGATGCAGAACCCTGACAGTAAAGTAACAGCTTATCATCAGTCTAACCAATAGCCGTACCAAGAGAAAAAAAACAATTTCTATTCATTATATGCCTTTGTATAAACTATATTCCCCTTTCCACCACATTGCATTAAACATATATTTAGTTGCTCATACTCTGACCACTGTGCAGGATTCACAGACAGGAGGGAACAGAAGAATAAGTTTAATGATGAAGAAACATCAGAAATGATACCTAATCATTTTTGCTCTGTCTTCAGAAAGAAACCAAACAATGCATTTATTGGTTATAGCACCAATTTTTCTATATCTTGCCCAGGATAGATAACTGATGGATCAGCTTGGTTTTACCACTGTAATCCTGAGCACTGGCAAAACATTAACAATCTTCCCAACTTCCAGGACTTTGTCAATATTCCAGTATTCAAGAACATCTTATTTTGGGGTCTCTTTTCTGCTGACCAAAGACCAAAATATCAGTGCTTTAGTGTGTGCCAAACAACAGATGTTTTTCCTCATCTCTGTCCAGCAACAGAGCTATGCCACCATGTCACTTTTGAAAAAATAATAAAAAAAATTAACTTTCGTATTGTCCTTTCACATGGTTTTATCCTGGATGCTTTAGTGGCTGTTATCAACTTTCTACACTTCATAACTTCCGAACCATATCAATTGTTGTTAGTGTCCCTTTTCCTATTCATTATAAATTGCTTTTTTATTTCTAATCTCTGCTTTCACTTCAGTGCTGAACCAGAAAAGGCTTTTAAGCTTTTTTTCTTGGCTGTAGGGTCATGGATTTTTGGACTATCTAATGTACCTGTACTTTATAAGAACCTTCAATTTTCAGCCACACTTCTCACGCTCTTATGTCTTTGTGGAAATCATATCACATTCTCCCCCTTTTTGCTGTATATAAAGTTTGCTCCAGGTTTTAGTGGGTTTCCTTACATGATCCTTTCTTATGGATAAATAGCTTCAGGTTTGGAGTGGTTGCTCTGGAGATGTTATTTTTTTGTTCTCACAATAACCTAACTGGTACCACTAGTTCCTCTTACCTATCTACAGTGCAGGGCCACCAGCTTGGTGTCTGCACCACCCTTCTGCCACCAGAACTATCTGTCTTACTGCCAAGCTGTTACAAAACCCCACTGATTAACTAAGATCAGGTTAATTTGGGACTGTCTGTAAGCACACATACATGTGGCAATATTCTGTCAATGTCCTTCCCTTAAAACAAAAGAAGTCATACTACTGCCAAGCTTGAATCACGGATGAAGAGCAAACTCTTTCTGCATTTTTAGTATGTATAGATATCGTAGAGTCACAGAATGGTCTGGGTTGGAAGGGACATGGAATCATCATAGTATCATGGAATAACTTGGGCAGGTAGGGACCCTAAGGATCATCTTGTTCCAACTCCATTGCCATGGGCAGGGAATATCCAGCAATACTATCTCTAAGTTCAAGTTAGAGAAAATTCCAGAGGAAAATTGGGTTCTTTGGAGCTCAGGATGGGTTATGTTTCCAAACATCTCCTTGCTCTGCAAAAAGACAGACTCTGGGTTTGAGCACCTGAGAGCTGTGTTGATGGAGAGCACCCTGAAATCCAGATCTGAATTTCGAATCTTGAGACCTTCAATTTTGCAGTCACTTAGAGGAAAATGGACAATTATTGATTTTATGAGGCCCTTGGGAAAAGTTCAGAAAGCATGAGGTTGTATTTGAAAATTGTTTGCAAACACAAAAAAAGGTGCCTTAAATTGCCTCTTCAGTTCACAGAAATAATAGGCTTCAGCAGAGTTAGGAAACCAGGAGTTTTCAAAGATGTCACTGAAAAAAATAATGGAAAATGCTCAAAATGTTGGTACATCCTTGTAGCTCAGGGTGCAGTATATGCCTATTGTCACTTCTATGCACTAATTACAGTGAATGGAAAAGGGCAACAATAAATAAAAAACAGATGGGAAAATGTCATCCACTTAATTCAACTCTGTATCCTTCTAATTCACAGCAAACATTTTATTTCTGGCTCACAATGGCAAGCGCTACAGCACATTTTATATGCTGGGAGTTTTTACAGCAGAGGGAGTTCTTACATTACATCTTTTCCTGACATTTTCCAACACAGATTTTCTTTCCCCTATAGAAGAGGATGTGTAGCACACCCACAGGCACACGAGCCAGGAGAAGCAGGCTAACTTTATTGACTTCTCAACTGAGAAAGCACAAAGTTTAAAGGTGTGCGTTCATGACTCGTGTTACTACATCCTGCTCTTACTACATTCATCATGAGCACCCAATAGAGGAGAGAAGTGATATATTTAGTACAGAATCTCATCACTTGAGTCCGCTTAAGGTTCGCAAGGGGACTGATTCAAAAGTGCTCAGCAGCCAAGTATCCTGTACCCATCACCTTCTGACTGATGGACTTAAATAACTTCATCTTATTATCTTGTTTTGGATGACATCAGCTCACAGCTTTTTTAAGGGAAGACATATAAAATTACCAAACTTCCCATATTTTGTGTATAACACACCCAAGCCTTTCATTGTTGCTCAAACTCCAAACCTCACAGCTGATGGCCAGGACTTACTAAAAGCAGGAGCACAACCAGCCCTTCACCACATTAACTCTGGGCATCGCTCTCAGGCTCCTCTTGTTTCATCTGCCTTGTTTTATTCCCATTTCAACTAGACCATCTGCCAAAAAGGAACAGGATAGATGAAGAGTCCCGTGTGGATGTTGTTTTCACTGATGGACAATAAGCCACATCTCAGATATAATGGGAAAGGGAGTCCAGTTCCAGCCTTGCACAGACTCCTGTACACCCTGCCCTGCTCTCGAACTGACAGTCACGGCTTTTCGAACCGTTGGCGTTTATGCATTGCCACGGCCGGGTTTTCTGAGTGAGTGAGAGCCAGAAAAGGTAAGGGAGGATTTTCAAAAATCAGGAACTCAGCCTAAATTGAACCAAATCTCACAGATCAAGTAAGTGCCTCGAGTTTAGCCTGATAACTTTAGTCCTGATGAATCTGAAACATCTGTTGCAAAAAAAAGGACACACTTAAGGATTTCTTTTCTTTTTCCCCCAAGTTGTCCGTATCAAACATGTACACTTTAGCATGGTAAAAGGCACCTTGAACTGCAGACAGTTCCATGCAGCTCAGAAGATGCACCTAGTTGCCTATGGATAATTAACACAATATTAGCCTTTTCAGTTTAGCAAAAGTGGTAGGAGTGATAAGTATCTCTTTGGTGTCAGAACTCTGGTTTACATGTATGCACAAGGAAAACAGTACAAAAATGCAGCTAAACCAGAATCATTATTATAATCATAGTATTCAACAATAGTAATTTTAGAACATTGTTCCAGAATCTGAGAGTTCACAGTCCATTTACAATCATTATGGAGTGGAGGGCAATAATACATCTGCTGGAGTTAAGTACCAGGAAAGGGTGTGCACCTTGACCAGGGCAGACAACAGCACTATAGAAGCAGCAAAAGCAGATCATGTTTCAATCATATTCGCATACTCTCATATTCTAACCAGCACGACCCATCTTCCTTTCAAAAATGTGCCAATGGGATGTTCTGGAGAGAAAGGTCATGTGCTTTGCTAGACTGTGTGCAGGGAATACTGCATTTTCTTTGCCTACCTCAGAGAAATGGAAACCAAAACATATTTTGGAAGTTGTGTAGGGTATTTTTGATTTTGTGCCTTCCTTAGGAAAAAAAAAAATATGATAGGGATTGAGATGTTTAAAATACTCTGAGGGCCAGAAGTCCTGTTAAGAGCTACCAACAAGAGAAACATATTAGAAACTATTTTGACCACAGAAGCTTCCCTGTTTTGTCTCTCCAAAATATCTCATTTCTTCTGCCCTCAAACCATATAAATTCTGGGTTTGGATCAAGAACAGCAGCACTGCAGATCTACTAGGCTGTCATCCAATAAAAATAATCTCCTCCCAAGACCCCTCCAAAATGACTTCCTCACTCTCCAAATTCCCTTTTCGATGGCAAGAGTAGATTATATTTAGCCCAGATTTCATTAAAAATTGCCTGTCTTTAAACAAGGCGCTGTTTTTTATTCTTTCTGCCTTCAGTTATATAAGACTTTACTGCTGTCTTCACTATGATAACACTCCAACAGTCTAAAAAATACATTTCAGGTGTTCAACATGAAGGAGGTTGTGCGAGTTTAACCTTCCTTGGGATCCTTGTGAGCTTTTTGTATTTAATACTTGTTTTATCTGAAGCCTGTGGAGGTTCTAAAATATTAGAAGACACACTTTCTGAGAACTACCTTTCTAGTAGCCTGAAGATATAGCCTTGATGTTGGGCAACAAAGTTATTCTCTGTAATCCCCTTGATGTTGTAAATGAAAAAGAGGATGGAGCTAACATCATCTGAACTTTGGGCAAACCATTTGCTCAAAAGCACCATCAAAGAGCCAAGCCCTGCCAAAAAGAGAAAAAAAAAAAAAAATTAAAAAAAAAATTCCCAAAGCATACACAAAATGAAATTGGTGCAAATTAACTTCATTGTATTTGGAGACCCATACAAAACAAAACCCACCACAGTCTATAAAGGAAAGTCAGAGAAGACAAGGATTGAAGTTGTAGCTTCACAGTAGCTATCTTTTAACAGCTTTCCTTTTTCCAACACTTTAACCTAAAAAAAAACTTACCATTGTTATGCCCCTATTCAACCTCCATTCGAAGTCATTCACTATGCATTAATTACCACTTTCTTCAATGCACCGGGAAGCTCCCAAACATGCTCCTGTTTTCAAAGAGGCACACTTCCATGCCTCAGCTTTTTATATGCAGAGCCTGCTGAATTTTTTTCCTCTGCATACTTTGAGATTCCCCTAAATTTTGCATACTGTAACTGTTCAGAAAGGGAGGGGTGAAAAGACAAAAGGCAGATTTCATGCTTCCAGAACAGTTGTTTGCATCTCTTTCATTTTTCTTTCCAGCTGTGAGAGGCAGCAGAAGGTTCTTTAGCAGGTGTCCTGCCTGCCCTATGGTAATTTTTAACTTTCCCTCACTTTCTTTTATGTCTGTTGCATTCGTAGAGATATTTTTTTCTCCTCCCAGTGCTTTATTGCTGTTTTTCCTTTCTTTTTTTTCCCTTTAAAAAAAAAAAATTGAATTTCCCTTATTATGTCATTCTGTTCAGCTGTGAACTCAGATTATAAAAGTGAGTAAAAGTGAGCAACAGATAAATGTTCAGATGTCTCAATATATAAATTACATCTCAGCTGTTTCCTATTAATTCCACAGACTTTCATCACTTCTAAATCACACAAGTGCCACACAGACACAACTGACAACACGTCAGACAAAACCATCTCTGATATCAAACCCCAGCATCATGTCCTAATCTTAAATCATATAACCTCTCCCCTGTTAGCCTGTCCCAGGCTCTGCATATCAGTAGTTGTAAGAACTCCCATGGGCTGAATGTGTGAATGAAATTAAGCATTCACATAAGTCTTTGCAAGGTTACACAAAAAGAAGTAGTTATTATTTAAATGATCAAAAGTATATTTTTCTTTAAAGGAAAAGAAGTCTTTTTCTAGGGAAAAACTGATTTTGATTCCCAGTACTGATTTTGGTTTGATTTGCAAAGACTCTACCCTTAAGAAAACATTAACAAAAATCAAACAAAAGTAGGATAAATGGGAGTAAATTAAGTGAAGCGCAGAGAACTATGAATCTTTTGTAGAAATTCAGACACCTCCATGAGAGGGAGTTGATTATAGATTTTAAAGGACAGACTTCAAAGCACAGGCCTGCATGTTTCCCATTCTATATGCCCCATTCTTACTCTGCAAATGTACAATAACCATCAACACTCAAAATGCATTTTGATAAAAACCTGATGGAATTTTTGCAGACCAATTCTGCACGTTTTATTCTGCAAGTTAAACAACAACAGATGACTTCGAGGTAAAAAGAAGGACGGTTACTGATGTTATCAGGGTTAAAAGGTCGCTGCCATCTCCATAGTGTTATGGTCGTGGTAGTTTGAATAATCACATCACAGTGCAAATGCCCCTGTCCTCATCCTGTACAAAAGGCCTCGTTCACTGAAATCATGTAGGTGATTTTTAATAGATACTGATGCATTTTAATAATTTCCAGCATTGCAGCAACAGCCAGTAAGTATTGTAGAACAACACAACTTCTTCTATATGACAGTAAGCTAAAATCAAAGATTATCTTATCTGTTAATTTATTAAATATAAAACTAAATATCTAATATATTATAGTGTCTGCAACAGATACAGTTGTGGTTTTGGTTTTGTTTTTTTTTTTAAAAAGGAGGAAATAAAGTTGTCAACCTTTTAAACTACATACATCTGGCATTATTAATTTTAAAATCACATCAAGTTTCTGGTTCATTTTTGTGACATTTTACAATGGCAACCTGCTGCTTAAAAAAAATGTTTCCTACTTTTCTCCCTGCAATGAAAGTAGCATCCAAGAAAAAATAAATCAGGAAGCAGGTGCCAAGAGAGGTCTCATAAGAGAAAAGTTGTCTATTTGCTGAAGGGAAGGTTAAAAAATTTTAAAAACTAAAAATAAAAAAAAAGGAAAGAAAAAGAAAGCTATAGTTCAATCAACACAGTTCAAATGCAAAAATATTTCTGCTATTGAAATACTTACAACTATTTTTAGTTACTGCTTTTTTAATGGTATCCTGAGAGAAATATATGTATAAAATTATTTGTTCATTGTCTCACTAATTATTTTTTAATAGTTTAATAGACATCCCTAAATAGTCATTATTTTTCATTTTCATAAGTAATTTAAGTGCATTTTGAAATGTAAACCCCAACCCTGCTTCATAAAAATACTGGAGGATGCCTTGTCCTTATATCCTTTTTTTAAGTATGCCCAAAAGTTCTCCTATTCATTTGCTCCCCCTGCTACAAACGTGTGCTCATGTCAAGCTGTTGGGTTTAGACTGAGAATTAGTGAAGCTGGGATGATACACTGCCAATGGTCCTCATGCCCCTCCTGCAGGATGAGGCCACGGGGTGAGCTCCTGTCCCCCCCGCACGTGATTCCGGGGCCATCACCCGCCTGCAAGCGACTGTGAGAGCTGCAGGGCTCGTCCCTCAAAAACAGTTAAACAGACAGGTCACGGCTTGAAAAACCACAGTCTGGTTCTGTATCTGCCCCATCAGACTGTACAAATTGTACCTTATGGTGAGCACAACAGGTTTAACATCGCAACAAGGACGGGCTCTTTGTTTCACGATTACACAGCGCTGAACACAATGGCTTTCTGATTCACTGCTGGAATTTCTGGGTGTTACAGTAACACAAACAATTTGTGTTATTTCATAATTCTAGGATGTCTTCCATGTCTGAGGAAATCCCTCAATTGCTGATTGATGCTGTTCCAGATCGGGATCCACTGCATGATGCAGTTTCTCAGATCTGGTCTCTCAGCATTGTGAACTGACAAATAAGACACTCCAGCTTAGATGGGTCTTTGGTTTGACCCGGCGTGGCCGTTCTGACACAGCCCTGATGTGACTCTGCTGTTCACTGAGCGTGTCTTACGGTATTTAATAGCCTGGGGGACACCACTGCTGTTGGCTGAATGAGAACTGCTGAGCACAGGAGGGAAAGAACCCACGCAGTTCTACCATGGCCTATTTTATCTCATTTATTGGCACATTTTCCCATAACAGCTCAACCCCAAATAGAAATTTGTTTACAAGAACCCCTGTCTAAGCTTCTGAGCTTCAGTAAGCGGTTCAATTTTACCACAGTTTCTGAATGAGTGACATTCTCTTATAGCCAAAACTGGTGAAAACAATTTCAACCTTCATTTTAAAAGAGGGTGTAGTTTTCCAAGAAAAGCTTGAAAACCCAGATGATCCCACAGACTGTAATCATGATAGAAAGAAAAAAGGCCCTAAACTAAAAGTTTATGCTATTTTAAGGCATCATAGAAATAGAGAGCCCAACTGAAGGATATTTTAGCTCTGGGACTTGGCAGTCCTGTAGGCAGACACGATTCACAGGTGATTTCTGCTTGTGGGGTAAATACACACAGAGCAGACAACAACTGTCCCTAAGCCACGTGCTGAAGGAAATCTCAGATTTCCTACAGTCCCAGAGCTCCAAGAGAATTCTGCAGGGGCAAAGCTGGGTGCACATACTGAAAGGATCAGGGCTGAACATTTAGAGGCATAACAAAGAACACAGAAAGTCAATCATGCAAGTTACATGAAGCCAAACTCCCTCTTTGCCACCTTCATTTTAACTTCAGTGTTTTTCTGACGGTTTGTAGTAGGTCCGGAAGTGCTTTTTAAGTCAAGAAAACACGCAACCAGAAACAACTCGTACTATTTAATTTCTTAAACCAAACAAAACAAGAATGCATTCACGTTATAAATACAAAATGTACATTCAAAAAATAAGCATGGGGGGATCTCTTCTTAAGGGAACAAGACAATAGGTACAGACAAAAGGTCTTCTGGCAGCCTTTTGCTGTTATTTTCCACTAATGTACGGTTTCCCAAATTACAGAGCACCGCAGAACACACTCCAGGCTGTGTGGAGCAAACGCCTGTCATGGAGAGCAACCAAACAGCCTGTTAAAACCGAATGTTTAACTAATTTGAAAAACAGATCTATATTTTTATTTATGTTTTGGTATGGAAGGTAAAACAACTGCTGTTTTCATTTCACAGTTGACTTTAAAGAGAAGGGTAATTAGAGAATGTTGTGAATCTGCTTGTGTATTTGGTTACAAATAAATTAAAAATAGTAAAAAAAGTAAATGGGAAAATCTGCTGCCTTGCATAGAGCCAGAAAAACAGCCCTGTACTACAGCTGCTCCAGAGGGCTGTGTCTATCAATCCCCACCCAAGAGCAACACTGGGCACTTTGGCAATTTGCTACCATCCAACAAGAAATGTTGGGCAGTAGCAAATAAGGAAGATATCCAATTACCCAACTAGGATAGTGGCAGCTTCTGTATAATGAAAAGTAGATTATTTGGGTTATAATTCTTCAGTGTGCATGGAGAAGAAAAATTTATATTAAAAAATCATCCAGTTAAAAAGACCCTTTCCCTCTCCAGGTACACCATAACCATTCCCCTTCTCTGCAAGGACACTCAATCCTTTTAAACCAGCTGTTTCTGGAGGACACAAGGTCTGATTTTCTGCCCAAGTGAACTCTCAGGCTCTCACCTGTGTTTCTTGGACACAGGCCATCTTTGCAGAATTGAGAAAAGGTCCTTTTTCAAATTGTCAAGCAGAATTTTTGCCCAGGAAGATCAAGAAAAGCTGGAAGTTTCCCCTTCAGATGACCAAATTTGCAATTCCCACCTGAACCTTGGCAGCCACTGATCACCTCTGCAAACCCCGTGCACCAAAAGGAGCTGCCTTCTGACCCCTGGGCCTCCCATGCAGCACTTAAACGAACAGCATTATAGTTGGCAGTTCTTAGGGGTAGTGTTTGTTTGCTGCTTCCCCTCTGAATTGCTGCTGTTTGCTTTGCTGAAACCTCTTTTTTTTTTAAATGCTGTCGCAGTGCACGCAGATGGTGATGTGGGCATTTACACACACAGTGGCAAGATTCAAAATACAGCCATTGCTTGCAAATAATCGTGCAACTATTGAAAACACTGATGCACATCATTTTCATGCATATATTTGCAGGTATAAAATAAAAAGCCAAGGACTAACAAAGTAACAGAAACACAAGTTAATTTGTTCACCACACTGCTGTGGCTAGTTCACAAGACTAGAAGCTAAGAGGCTGGAGGGTAGAGCTCTGCTGCTCAACTTTTAGTCACGTTTCATTTAAACCCACTGGCACTGACCTGAACTAAAAGTACCAAAGCTGCAGGGAAGGTAATTTTCAAGGCTAGGAATTGTAAATCCTTACACCGTTCCACTAAATCAGCCCCTTCAGCCTCTCCCACTGGAAAGACTGCCTTCGGGGCAGGCAGTCTTTGGGGCAGGCCGCCTTTTCAGTGTCCAGCCCAGTGGTCTGATATTTTTTCATCACTTCTTGGTACTGTTGTAAAGGATTGAAATATACTATTTTCAGTGTTTATATTGGAAAAAAAAGATAACCTTGGCAGGATTACCTTAACTGTCAATGTATTATCACTTCTTTCCAGCTT
Source organism: Grallaria varia (assembly GCA_013396735.1). Classification (NCBI taxonomy): domain Eukaryota; kingdom Metazoa; phylum Chordata; class Aves; order Passeriformes; family Formicariidae; genus Grallaria; species Grallaria varia. The sequence goes on along the minus strand of VWZG01013475.1, from coordinate 687,696 downwards.
AAATACTTCACTGGCAGTATTTACATCAGCATTTAAGGTCAAGAGTGTGCTTTTGCAAAGCAAAACTCCTGATGTCCTTTACTGTGCATTAGTTCCCAGCATATTTGCCTTAGTGCACATAAACTTTCTTTCACATGAAATTGAACTGGAAGGGGTGGCCCATAATTACATCTAATTCCATTTCCAATTTCTTATGCTAATTTATCACATTGTTAATGGAAATATGGCCAGGCTAAAGGGAGTTTTGAAACAAAGTCTACCCCCAAAATATACATTGTTGGTGTCAGGTAACCATCATATTGCTGTGGCAGATACAACCTACAGGTCTGGATTTCACAGTCCCAGAAGTGCCTCTCAGGTCCTATTGAATCTCCCTATAACTAGTGAGCTAGAATTGCCCCTGACCACATGGACAGGAAAGAAGGTAAATGTGCTCAAGACTTGCTCATTGTTATGAGGGAAACCGTGAACTTTTACCTTGATTTTCATCTTCTTTAGAAATTCTCACTTTACAGTCATACCTATAAGCTTTTTTAAGCAATTAAATCAAAGAAGAACAAAAAACCCACTACCCCTGTAAACTGGGGTAGGGAGGAGTTTGAATGCCACATCTGTATCTTTAATCCATCTTTGCATCTTGTACTATCCCATCTCCAGTACTACTGTGTCCCCATCTCCACCAGGCCTCAACTTTCTTCTCTCTTTAGCATACATCTCTTTTCATGTGAAACAGGATAGTACACTATTCCCCCCATTTATTGTTTTGTTTAACAGGAAAGAAACAGACACAAAGATGAATTCATATGACTTAAGTTCATACATTTGGTGACAAAGCAGGAATTCAGTCCAAATATCTGCAATTAACAACCATTCTATTTAATTTGTAGTTTTCAGGCTTAATTTCTGCTGCAGTCCTTAGATATTTAACTCTCAAGCTATTTGCATGCCAAAAGCATTGATTTCTAAATACCTGCTTTCTTTCTATGCTGAAGACATGGCACTTTACGTCATGCTTTATTATTTGAAATATCTGCACAACACTCATAATGTTCTATAAATCTCAGTGCATTTCTGCATAGCAAAAAGAACCTCTCAGCACATACATAGATGTAAATGTGTTATTGTGGTCAATTACAGGAGTATTAAGAGAATTGAGAGTAAACACTCATCCAGTGTTAATTGTGACTGATTAAGGAGTAGTAAGCGCAAACAAACCCTGAGTCTGACTGTGCTAATTGTGTGCTTATTTTCACCTGTAACCCATTACTACTTTTTCCATCCTTAAAAAGGAAAACTCCCTGAATAAATGAGAACAATTTCCATGCCCTGAATTAGAAGAGACAACAAGGTGAACACTCCATGCCACAAGCCTAGCAGAATAGTGAAAAGGCTTTAAAAGTGTGTTATGGGAAAATGCAGCATGAAGTTATAGCAATACATACCCATCAAATTGACATGTAACCACTGTCAAAAATCAGGAGCATTTCAATTTGGGGGTGTTAATAGTGTTTCTGTTCTAGATCAAAAAGGCAAGTGAAGCCTCTTACTTTTGGAACAAAAGGATTTAAAAGTTTCTCTAAAACACCTGTGTCAAAAATAAACCAAAACCCAGAACCTATGTCCTATACGAACTGGTTATATTCTGTTAGAGTTGAAACTGTTGATCCCAGTTACATATGTGACCTGAAAGGCAAAATGCCACCTATGCCATCAGTACAATTAACCTGCTGGGAGAAGGGTCAGACAAGAAGTTCTTCCTACAGCTGGTTCTATACCAGGATTTTGTTGTTACAGCCAGGACAAATGACAGCAGTACAGAGCATGCATCATCCTACCAGAGTCTATAGGTCCAGTTTTAAGAAGAATCAAATCTCTTGAAGGCCAAAAGATACCATTTTGTGGGATAAAGTCTGTACACCACAGACTATATAATTTTGCCTATATAAGTTAATCCCTTACTGAGGCCGACAAATACCTGGATCACACATCTTCCTCAGATGGAAAATCCAGGCCTTCTCTTGGTAGCTAACACCAACAATTAATGCTACTAAAAAACACAAGCCTGAGACATGTATTTGTCCCACTACAACTTTTCTCTGTTTATTCTCATTACAAAGTTTCTTGCTAAATAGTCCAAATGTGAAGCATTCCCAGAACATTAAGTATTACCTGGACTACAAACAAGTGTCTGCTGCTTTTACCTACCTGACACACTTTTTATATGACCTGCACCTTATAAAGTCTCATTAAGTATTGCACTCTAGTTGGGGTCTGGCACAGAGATCCCTTCAGCCAAGCTCTAATACGCAGTTCTTGCCCCTCCAAAAAGGTGACTACAGATCTAATTGCATCTTGATCTTCCTAATAAGCTAAACAGGCAGCATCCTGAGGCCAGGAACATTTTGATAGCTTTTTTCCTGCTCTCTCTCCTCAGTTTTCAAGAACCCAGGCATTAAAACCTGCAGTCATACACTATCTGCCCAACACCCTGTATTGTAACATATTTCTCTAAATTAGTTCAGCAATTCATCTTCCTTATTGTGCTTTCAAATATTACTTCCTGAGCAAAACAGTTCCATCACTTTATTCACAACTGAGTGATTAGGGGGAAATTGCATGCCTTCTTTTAGATACACTTTTTTTTTTTTGCCTTGAACTTTCTATGTTTTGTTTGCATCTATTCGTTGAAACCTCTGTATTGAAAAGATTCATTTACTCAGCATTCCAGCATGAGCAAAAGTTCTTTTCTTTGTAAATAAAAAGATATCTTCTGTATCCCCTGCAATTAACCTCAACTTCTTAGATGATTTTTTTTGTCCATACATGACCGGAATTCATGAATGTGCATTCAAAAAAAAAAAAAAAATTGTTTAAATACTTTTTTCCTCCACACTTTTTTGTTGATTCTCACTTGAAGTAAAAGAAAACTCTTGAGTATTTTCTAGTTGCCCTTGGAAGATTTTTTTTCTTTGCAGGTTATTTGACATGAAGGTTTCTTCACAACCCAATCTGCTTTGTATTGCTTTGAAGACATGATGGCTGAGATTGTCTATTCAGAAAACCAATTGGTTTACTGAAACAAAAGACTATAATTTCCACATTTTCTAGTACAGCAGTTTAACTCCTCCTTTGTCTGTTAAGCTATATGAGTCCAACCAAATTAAATGAGACAACTACCCACACTGTGATATAAAATAGAGAACAAATCATTTATGTCACCAGTGCTTAACTCCAGAGAAACTTTGCAGAAAAGATACCATGCTGACCAGTACTTTAACCATAAAATCCCCTTTGTTAATGTTTCGACTCCAAATTAGGTCATTATTTACCCATCAGTGCAACTCTTCCCCAAGAATTTCATGTTCTGAGGATAACATGGAGCTGCTTTCCTGTTTGTACCTCAGTATCACAATTATTCACCTGCTATTCGCAGTCTCCAGTTGAGAACTGAGGCTGTGCTACATTTTTGATAGTTGTTTGTACAAAACTTGACACACGAGTACTTATGGTCCATGTCTGACATTAACAATAAAAGTCTGTGTCCTTTGTGACCCAAAGACTTGCCTCACTGGCTTCTCAATTCTCCAAAGAGTCAAACCTGTGCATCAGTACTTGTCCTGGAGGGTTATATTTGAATTCATTACAAAATCCAACGACTGCAAAAAACCATCAAACAGACAGGATGAACAAATCCTGGTATCATCACGTCTAGCAAGCGTGGAACGCTGCTCATGCCATTGCTGGCCGAGGCCATGTCTTCTTTGCAACAGCCCACATAAAGCCATGGAAGTGTGTGCCAGGTACCTTTTGTTCATTCTAGAGTTAAATGTAAAGGTCAGAATAATATAAAAAAAACCAAACAACTTTCCAGCTTTAAAAAAAAAATAATTTCTCATTAACATTTTTTTTCTTCCCATTCAGTTCCCCAGCTCTCCAATAAGCAGCACTTTTCAGCCAAGGCAGTAGTTTGATGAGGTCTGTAATGTAATCCATGAGATCACTTCTTGCATCCTTGCAGTAACCAACAAAGAGCTCAAGATTGTCCAGGAGATACAGATACCTAAAATCCCTTGGTCTTTGTTAACTCAGAGCACCCACTTCCAGGTTAGCCCAGCACAGCCCTGTTGTAGTTTGAGGAAGGAGGCTGGTACAGCTGTCCCTTTTCCATCATAAACTCAACTTTGCCATTAATTTGAGTATTTTTACATACACTGTTTCTAAATACGCAAAACACCTTATTATGTGATTTATATAAAGGCCTAATATATAAATTTTCTGGTGCTCCTAATTGTTGAGAGACATGATGTGTCTCAAATTCTAGTTCTGCGGGAAAAGAGGGAAAGGAACAGAAGTGTACAGGTCCAAAACTGTACATCCTCACTCTGAGCCTTGCCTCCCACCTTCGGTCTTCTCCCAGGTGAGCTTCCTGGGAAATTCTGTAAGAGCCTGTCAGCTAAAGACCATCCTCAAGGGTGTGGAGCCAAGGATGGCAGGGAGAGAGAGCTGTTCACTCTGCTACTGCTTATTCCCCATGCAGGAGTTACTGAGGTTATTGCAAAAAGGTCATCCCTCTTGGGAAATACCATCAGCAAATTATACCTCCAAAAGTCTGGTGTAACACTACGGATGTTACAGTGGGGTGAGAAGTACTCAAAACATGAATGGGATGCAGAGACTCAAAGGCTCCATGGCAATGAAAACATTTATTTTAGAGATAGAGGCTGAAAGCCACTGGCCACAAGCAAATATGCATGTGTTTGTGAACACACAGCTATTTTCACATGTATGAAAGAAGTAGTCTCAGCTTTGCATAATTCCATCTGTTGAGAGACTGTAGTAAATTCATTTTATCACAGGGCTTTTATGCCATGTGACAATTAACGTTCCCTCATAGGAGAGTGTTTTGTTTTTCACAGATTTAGTTGTTCTGGGGTGATATTGCATATATGCACTGATCTAAAAGAATGCAAATGGGCTTAAAAGTCTAGATGTTTGTGAGACTGAAATGGTTCCATGAATGGCACCAAACTTTCAAATTCATAGTTTGGAACTGGGCTGGGATTTGTCATGAACAAAGTAGTCATGTTGTCTTGTGAATTCTGGGTAGGTCAGTTCCCTGCCAAGGTTGCTATACTGAATTCCCCTTAACACAGCCTTCAGATCCACCCGCTGTTCCCTTGCCAGCTGGTGTGCCCCTGGACTGCAAGGAGACAACGCACAACTGGGGGGGCAGCAGCAGAGTTTAGTGGTCAAAGAAAATTTCAGCACCTATCCTCTTCTGGTAGGGATTTCTGTACTTAACTCTTCTCGGTATGAGTCTCTGCTATGAATAATAATACCTACTTACGTTGATTTGTTCATTAGTGTATCACGTTTTCATTTAGCCTCGAGGCAAAGAGGAAGGACAAGTGGGTGGAAAGGAGGGTAAAATTAACTCTTCCCCTTCCCCCAACCCTACCACTTATCTCCATCCCAGCAATGCCTGAGAGAGGCGCAAACACGCCAGGGCTGGCACACACGGCCACCGTGCCTGGGAACCTTGAACAATGTCCCTTTCTGAGCGGTGACATCCCTGCACAAGCAGTCAAGCTCCACTTCTCCCATCAGAACGAGCCGATATTCCCCTCACTCAGTACTCAAATGAAACAAGTCAATTATTTGTGTGAGCCCCCCCGAATCATCTCCATAACCCTCTCCAGGACCCTCAGGCCAACCCTTGACACAGGAGTGCAGTCGCACGGCACCAGAATCAATTACACGTTTGGAGAGAGGGGTGGAAAAAATGACTTTGCAGCCCCACCACAAATTGCTTGGGCTGTCCTCTGGCTCTCGCACGGCTCCAATCCAGGAAGTGCCTCTCAGCTCCATTTTCAATTATGTTCTCATCACAATTTACAACAGACAGTGTGTAATTTATGGCAATTACTTCTTCTGACATCCCCCTTTAAAAATTTCAGATAAAGAGACAGACAAAACCTGAAAGTGAGCCAAGCTCACCTGGCCTGCCTGCTCTGCTAAGTTGACATTATGGGGAGAAAAAGGTACGCCTGACAAGGCTGTGAAGGAGATACTTTACAGAGCCGTGAATGCGTGCTGACAACTAAATCAAGCAGAAGGGGAACATAATTGTTGTGGATGCATTCCTTTATTTGTTAATGCATATATACAATATCATAACAACTGAATATTGTGTAAGGGGGTAATAGGGAACACAGTCTGTCATTCTGGGTAAGAGACCTGTGAAGAAATTACTTTCTAGTAAAGTCATCCAAGCTCATTTGGTTATTGCTCTGCTGCAAATGAAATACCCGGGTTGCTTCCTCCCTCAGCAAAATAAGCAAGTTGTAATAGAAAAAGCAAAAACTCTAAAATAATATAAGCATTTTCGGAAGGAAAACTAAGTATTTTAAACAGCAAGCAATCAATTTGCTTTCTGTGACCTAAAATATTTGAATAGTTTTCAGGTGTTACGCAGGTGTCTTTGCAACAAAAAAAAGACATACTATGGTATTTTTCGTTTTCCAAGATCTGAAAGTAAAACTGAAAAACCCTGTGAAGCAAACCTAACGTAATTTCTGGAATGAAATCTAGAGATGGTAACAAATATTTTGACAGTCCTACATCTTCATTCTACAAGAATACGTAAAAAAATTAGATCAGTTTCACAGCAACTTCATTATTGTTACAGATTTTTCCTTTTTTCAACAGCATGAAAACTTCCTATACCTGTATTTTCAAAATAAAGTATTTTTATCTGTATTTTCACTTTAAAACATTGAAGAAGAGATGTTTTAATTGACAAATGTTTTTCCTAAAAAGTTCCTTCATCAGGAGTTTTAAACTCGGCAGTTCATCTTCCAAAGCCATGTTGAAGTGTCAGAATTCCCTGCGAAAGAGGGACACCAGGAAAGGCTCCGACCCACTGAAACCTCAGGGAGTTTTCCCACCAACTTTAGCTGAGCAAAGTTTACACATATATAAACTTATATATATGTAAAGAATAAAGATCACTTGAAACACTCAGGACAACACCTATTTAAGCAGAAAACTGTTTTACACTGTAATACATATCTGAATTTATAGGCAAAACTCTGAGCTACAGAATTTCTCCTCAATTCCCTTATTAAAAAAAAAAAACACAACTGCTTCTCAGATATTCATCACGAACCACAAGGACTACTAAGACAACCTTTTCTAATGAAAGCTGTCTCATAGCATTTTCAGAGCCCATACTACTGTGTAAACATTATTAAAGCATCTTCAGTAATCTATCACTTAATTTTAACCACTAGTTATTTTAGAACAACGTTTATTAAATGACAAAGTCTGAATCACATATCTGAAGTAAACTATGAAAGGAGGCAGGTGAGCAAGCTCTTAGAGAAAATCCATAGTGTGCTGCAAAGGTGGTATTTCGTAAGAGACAGTTCCTGTGTATGTGAGTACAGAAGGTCACAGAAGACACAGGGGGAAAACAAGCCAGTGTTTGGCATTCAGCATCAGGTCAGCAGTCCAGCTGAGGACAAAATCTGGCTCTCCTAGCCAGGTATCCACTTTCTTGGTGGAGAGTACAGAGAAATACTTACAGAATGCGTCATGTTAATTATGACAATGCAGGTACTTACTAGCAGAAAAGGAGGAAACTGGTGGGATTTTCCAAACTGGGAAACTCCAGAAAACAGATTGTAACTGGAAGAAAACAGCTTTAGCTCCAAGGTAACACATTCTTGGTGGTATGACTTGAAAAGAATAATAAGGCCCTGCATGCTCCCATCTGTTAGTGGGCTCAGGGGAAAGACCATGCAGTTTGCAGAAAAACCACAAAATCCAGCACTATTTTACAAAAAACACTGGGAGGCCTTTGAGAGAGAGAAGGTTAAAAACTGACTGGTGGACAAATGGGTACTGTTCTGAGGTTCTGCTGAAACCAAACAATTCCAAATGCTCTCCCTTGTGAGTCAACTCCGAAGAAAATAATCCACTTAATTCTTGCCATAAGACTTCAGCATCAGCAAAAGTATGTCATAAGATGTCATGGATAAAAATGCAAATTTGTCAACAGTGAACAGGAGGCACAGGTCAGGCTGCAAATCAGTGAATTTCATCACTTTGAGTAATAACACATCTTCACAGCTCCTGCCTACCACACAATACCATCACGGAGTTTACTAGCCCAAGTTTCCAGCTCTAGTGGAAATCCATTCCCGTTCAGTGTCTCCTGGCAGCCAGATGTGAGGCTGTCCCAGAACCCACACTCAGGAGACATCACAAATAGCAATGGTGAGGAACACGGTGCATGGAAAAGTTCACTACATTCCCTCCTACCTAAGGATGTTGCATCAGTTCATAGTGAGCGATGGGTATATTCCCTTCACTATGCAACACCTTGCAACTCCACTTCTTGCTTTACTAAAGGCCGTGCAAGCCTTGAGTTCTGCAGGATCAAACATGACCAAAGCCACAGACCCCATAGTGCACACTCAGAACAAATACATCACTATCTCTTCTCTCCTTCCATCTACAAGGTTAGCAGTGAAAACCTGACTTCTAAAAGCTCAAGACTCCGAGTTATCAATTAATGATCTGAAGAAACAAGTCTATCTCTGATTAAAGATGCAAGAAAGAGAACAGACCACAGGAACATTTTAATACTATTCCTTGGATTATGGTCAATAAAACCAAAAATATTTTATGAAAACCTCACGGATTAGGACAAATGCAACTGCAATTTCACATGAATTGCATTTCCCTTGGAAAAGTAAAGAAAACCTAACTATACCACAACAGAAAGCAAAGGGGTACATACCTGTGAATATAAAGTACTTCCTTCAGCCTAAGGAGTAAATAAAACTAACTATATTTAGTTTTGGCTTGCTGGCAACAGCAGCAGGCATTGTAACACAGAATCTGGGCAGCCAAAAACACAAGCAGACCACTCTCATGTTGTCATGTGAATTAAATTACTTACTAGGCAAGACTGTTCTATAAAACCACTATTCTTTTTAGTTTAAAAGAGCTTTAAGAGCAGCACTAGCTGTGTTCTCTGCTAGTGATCCAGTTCAACAGGATGAAGAGAGCTGGACTGGAGCCTTGAGGCATGATGACAACATAAATAATCAATGACAGCAATGTATTTTGGTTATAGACACATGGGACCCAGTCCACAGTTCACTGAAGTAGATGGAAACATCCCCATTGTCTTGGGCGATTTATGGGAACCAGAGATAAGTATCAGCCCCTGTCTGAGCTCTACCTCATCACTTGTTATTTACTACACAACACATTTTCCATGCCTTCTCACCATAAAATATTAAGAATCTGTACTCCAGTATACACTCTGTGCACCACAGGCTGTCAAAATTAGCCATGAATAGATTTCTGTTTCATTTTGTAGATATCAATAAAGGAAATATCCAATAAAAATATTATTTTAGCACTAAAGACCAGAGCACATACGAACAACAAAAAGGTATTAATAGGAAGCAGAAGCCTCTTTTCCAAGATGACCAGCAAGAACTTTGATGAATAATGGAGGGGATTGAGGAAAAGAATTATAAGGCACACTCTGATACCTTGAAGCACCTAGACCAACAGCTCCCAAAGAAACACCATAACTACAAGTGGAGTCATAAACCAACAGAAATTAATTATCTCCCTTTTTAATAACATGATCTGAGTTTGTATTGCTAGTTTACAGTAAATTATCAGCCTCCAAGTGGAACGAAAAAAACATTTAGCATTTGCTGATGTAGACGTATTTTCATCTAATACACCATCAGATTTTCACAGAGACAATTTAGTCTAGATCCCTCAGCTCTGGTTCTGTTGCATGGAGGTGAAATTCTGAAGTCAATAGGGAAAAGCCCTATAAAGCCATGACACGGCAGAGAAAATCACAGCCTTCAGGCCTGAGATTCCCATTTACAGTAAAGAATAATTTGGATCTGGAATGAGGTTTTACTATTCCTTACATCTTCTCTTTATTGACTGGTTTGCATTTCACTTACAACATAACAGGGAAAGGAAGCAGATGCAAAAATGAGAACTTTGAAACCTATCATGCCACAAAAACATTGGTAGGTATTTGTGGTTCAATTACTAGTAAGAAGAAGGAGAAAAAAAAAGTTACAATCCAAAATTTTAGTTGCCCTGAGTGGGGGCGAGAAGAAGAGAAAAACCAAAGTCATCAGGCCTTTACCTCGAAAGCTCACAGCCCTTGCTGCAGCCTAACTCAATAATTACATTGTACTGCCAGCAACAATCCAATTTTTTTTTTCTTGCCTGAGGGTTCCAACACATTTGCACCATAGGGAAGCCTTTTCTCTTTACATCTCAAAACTCTACCACAAACTCTTCCTTTATTCATAACAGCCAGATCCCCAGCTGAGATAGGCACTTTCGTATTGCTCTAGATGACAGTTTTCTGTGTTCTTTCCAAGCTCAGGGGGTTTAATAAACATATCTGGCAATCTTTCGATAGCTGGAGGGCCTGGGATGACACTGTGTGCAAACAATATGCCCTCACTGCTAGGGAAACAAGTTTATTCAATTCAATTAATAGATTACAGTGAAGATACTTGTTATCCTGCAATGAAAAATAGGAAAAGAACTATGAGAATTAAGGTAGGTCGCAGGATTAGCACCTGGCAACACAGCAAGCCAGGCAAAATAAGACATAAACCCCACTCATTGTATATTATGGGGGTTTTCTGGGTTTTTTTTCATCTTCTGTCACAAACAGTGGTACAGGCTGGTGGTCTCAGTAGAGAATTGATTTTTAACTCACTTTAAAATGAGCTTGGCCCTCTGAACATACCGAGTGTCTTGGGTGCAGCACTGTAAGGGCATATTACTGTTTCGTTGTACAAAATGGGGATATTCCTTTCCATTTACTTAACTATGAAGGGTGTTTTCCATTAGAGATGAGCAATAATTCCTCCTTGTTGAAACTCCACTGTTTACAAGCCAACTACAGCAGACAGGATTTGGTTCCACATTTGGAAAGGGTTGAAGTAAAATTCTATTTTCAATTTAAACCAAAGTATTTTCTTAACAAGAACAGTTCGTGGAATACAGAATTTTTTGCTATGAGACATATTCCTAGTGCAATCACACTGGTCTAAATAAGGGAAACACTTGTGCTTTCTTGAGGAGAAAAGCTTTTTCTCCAAGAGTTGGTGGTCTTGTGCACCCCCTACTTTAAGTATGGATCTGCAATGACTTGTACTGAGAACATATCAGAAAGGACAAGTCTAAACTTGCAGATTTTACCATGGGAGAAAAATCTAATTTAACTACCCGAGTGACAGGTAAATTTGCCTGAAGGATAATTTGTGGTTAAGGCACATACAGGAACACAAGAGGCAGAAACTTATGCAAGTCTATGGTATGAAATAAGGTAACCCAATATTCAAGTGCCTCCATTCCTACACATAAAACAGGGGGAAAAAGCCACTCTCTTGTCTGGTTGGCCTATTCTCTTTGGTAGCACTGAATTTGACTGTATGCCTTCTCTGGGCAATGGTTGCCCAAGGGGCAATGGAGTCCTCAGCTGCCAGTCAAACGACAGTTTAGTTCAAGGGCAAAAATAATAATCATTAATGAAGTTATACTATCCCTATTTCAGTGGACAGAGGGATCACGTGTTTCTCAGAGTGTCACGTGACATTAAATGTAAAAAAAGTTACATTAAAAATAGTATTTTGAAGCAAACAACAGTAGCATTGGTGCTGGCAATCCAACGATCTTCATGACATGGCACAAGGGACAAGAAGATAGAAAAATTACTAGAAAAGGAGCTGTGTTTGGAAATGAGAAAATGTCCCAGCACACTGACCAGCTTTCCTTGAGACATCCTTGTGAACGTGACATTTGAGAGAAAAGTTGCCCTTCGGTGGCTGGCTAAGGTCACCCATTAACCTCTCCAGATCTGAATCCCAGAGGAAAGGGCTCACTCTGGAGTCAGATGTGCCTTGTTGCTGCCATGCCAGCCAGGGAAGGAGGGAAGAGCTTGCAGGTCCTGGCAGTAGCAAAGAACTTTCCCACCGAACCACTCCTGCTCTGCTGCAGCTCTCGGTGCCCAGGAAATCACAGAGCCAGTGGCTACACACTTACTGCTGCTCCAGCCCATCACTGCTCCCGAGTTCTGTCCTCGTGGCATCGAAACAAAAAGGCCAATGACCCACAGCAGAAGAAAGGCCACTGCTTACAGTGCCACGTCACAACCCAGCACACACAGTGGTTGCTCTCAAACACACGTGGTCAGCGACTCAAGAGGTCAGACGACAGGTCTCTCCTCTCTCTCTCTCTCTAACCCAAGTGGTTTCTATCATCTAAATACTGAGTTTTCATTGGAACAAATGCCTGAGAACTGCAGGGTATTTCACTAGGATCCCTGGCTGTTCAAGAACTGGGTCAAAGTAATTAGTAGAGTTGAGCAAAGAATCAAAAATTAATTATTTATTTACCTAACTTAGCTGGCTCCTTTGTTCTTAGACTAGCCAGGAACTCACTATGAATTTCCTTGGACTTCAAGCAGTTCAGCAAATGCCTTAATACGTTTATTCTGTGGCCCAGGAATTTTCAAAATTTTAACTGAGTTTCAGTGTGCAGCACAATCATGATATCATTGTTCATCTACAACTGAAAAATACTAGAGGGCAACCATGAATTCATGTAAATTTTAAATTCAATTGGTAAAAATTTCCAAGCCAGAAGTATTTCAGCCCATGCAGTTCAACTTAGGGAGGATTTTCAGAAATCAAAACCACAAATCATTGGAAAATTGTTAGGTTCTGAATAAAATACAGTATTTTTATATTACTGATTTGCGAGTTAAAATGATTGCATTGAACACACTGGGAACTGGCCTGTATCCAGGGAAGTAACATTCCTCCACAGTTTTAGGCTCTTTCCACTAATAGAGAAAAAGCCTATGGAATTAATAAGGATATAAAATACTCAGGATGAAACTTTTGGGTTTTCTTTCAAACTCCAGCAGAGATTACTCCAAAGAACCACAGAATCTAATAAGTAGTTTTGTGCTTCCCACTAAATTTTACTCACTGATTACTACTTTTACAGAGAACACAGAAGGGGGGGGGGGGAAGGTGGGGAGAGGAATAATCAAAACTGCCCTGGCTATCACTGGATTTGTTCCAATTGTCTTTGTAGGAATCTGATACCAAAATAAAATACAAAACTAAAAAATGCTTTCAACCAGTACTCTTCTCTGGCCCTTTAAGTACACACATTTTACACACTGGAACCTGCTGACATTGTAGGGAAAGCTTGGACATTTGTCCAAGATTATAGTTCACTTCACACAAGGGTAAATAAATGCCACTTATTCTTTTGCTATATGAAATACAGCAAATAAGTGCATCTGTATATTTTGATTTTTATATAAAACTCGAATTCTGAAATAAACACTAACTTTCAGCAGTCAGGATCAGCACTGAAATGTTTAAAGCATGTGTTACAACAGAGAAAAGCTGAAAAACATTATACATTACAGAGCAGGAAAACTAGGCAGGGAAATAGCACAGATACAATTCACATTCTGATTTCCCCTTTACTTTCAAGTGCATGTTTTTCTGCTCTATAAGAATTTGCTAGCCACAACAAAAGTTCTATTGAAAATTTTGGTATTCTGATGTACTAAGGAAAAGGAAGCTTTGTTTCCTTAATGACAAAAATCTGCAGATAGCAATTAGTATTAACATCCTTAAGAAAATAAATGTCACACAAATTTTTAGGTTTTGTAAGGAATACTAAACATTATGTTGCTTGAATGAATGAGATAAATCTATACTACTTACCTATGTGGGGTGGGTGCCTGTTCTGAGAACAAACACTCCCTGAACTCAGTGTACACTGTGTTTGAGGAACCACTCGGCAACTTGGAACTGTGTATTCGAAAATACTTTGTATCTGTAACTGCTATTAAATGAAAATCAGAACATCACTGGTTGGACAGCTGCTAAGATTTTATAATCACACAATAGAGAGGATTAAATACTTGTAAAGAGTGCATTAGACTAAACTCTGTTCTCAGTTGCAATTGTACGACCTTAGGAAATCAGTGGGGTTCCACATTTGCAAATGATGAAGGGTTGGTCCATCCCTTAAGAAAAAAAAAAAAAAACCCTCAAGACAGTTCAGTTTGAGAGAAAATGTTTGTGCTTCTCCCTCTACTGTTCCATGTCTCATAGCTAACATCTGGTGAAAATTAAAAAGCAGTTTTCTCCCCTTCCCCCTCACCCCCCCAATCAAACAAAAAACTGCACAATACAAAACCCCGCATATATATCTGATGTATTTTATACATATTCATCCTCATAACTTGACAGATGGGAGGAATCTTGCAGTCATTTCTGAAAGCAGACAAAAGGCCGTTGGTTCTGCTCCACATGATGATTTGTGAAGACAGAATATCACCCGCTTCCGTTGATGATTATATAGTTCTATCCATCTGTCTGCCACTGGAGGTTGTGAGAGTGAGATACAGCTCACACCGTCTTCATAAACAAAAGTAGACTGTGCTGTCAGTAGTCAGACACGCCAACTAATTGGAGCTGTCGACAGACACAATATTCTGTGTCAACAGCTCTGGTAACAGTTTGAAACAGCAATGATATGTTGGGTGATGGTGAGGATGACACATATGTCTCTAATAGCATGCTAGAAATCTGACATAACTAGAAAAGAATTACTAAAATGTAATTCCCAGCCTCTAGTTCTGCTGTTAAGACTTCCCAGTCAGCACAGAGAGGAAAGAGATGCTTGTGTGTGTTCGTGTTCATGTGCTTGTTCTTGTACACATCTTCTTCTGTATCACTTCACATGCTGACAGCTTAATTTGATACTCATAATGCCTAACTTAAAAAATAAGCCTTCTGCTGAATTTCAAGGAATGCACCAAAATGCCTGCACAAAATTAAAATTTATGAGCTGGAAACAAATTAAAATGGGTCAAACAGCAGCCACGTTAAATGGACAGTTCTTACAGCATCTGTGCAGGAAGGAAGAGTGCTATCTTATTGAAAGTGGTTTGGTGGACTCAGCCAAACAACAAATTGTCCTCTTGTCTTGCAGAGATCAATGAACATTCTTTGTTTTAAACTTAGGCCCAGGAATGAATATTTGCAGGATTAGGACCTCAGTTGCTTTTTAGCAGCAGATAAGAAAATCCTTCACCAGCATCACTTCTTTTGGATTTGAAATGAGTGTAACAGGTTGATAAACAAAGTGCCGGAGAACGACAGAAAAAAACCCATTTGCTTTGCACTACTCACACATGTATCTGCTCAGCTTACACATTTCTCTCTCTCATCCCTTACCAAATGTAATGCAACACTGGGCAGACCAGGTTAAATAACTACATAATATGCTTGTTGATAAAGATACAGTATTTTTTTTTTCCTCCAAAAAATAAACAAACGTGCAAGCAACACAGAAAGTGATAGTAAAATAAATAATAAAAAGTCCTTACACAAGAACCTGCAACAGCAGGTCTGGCATCTCACCTGAAGGCCCAGAACACAGCAAACTCCAGCACACACTCCACATCAGCTCTGCATGGCAGGAGAACCAGGTTGGTGCACTACTAGATTTAAACAGTAGCCTTGAAATCTGATAATGCCAAACAAGTGCAATCATGAAGCCAATCCCTCCTTCCTCAGAATACAGCAAAACACACAGTCTGATTCCTTGATGCTCTGTAGTCACATATTAATTAAGGCATGGTAAATGCAGGGCAAGAGTCAAACCTGTCCCGCCAGCTATGACAGCAGCGAGGTTTAAGGCAGGGACCAACCTTCTTCTGTGTTTCTGCTCTACTCAGAACCCTGAGATCTGATGGTCACCATAAGACAAAAAAGCAGAGTGACAGCCCTTCAGCTGGTTCATGCGACCACATTGCAGCCAGGATTTGAACAGCAAGATCTGAAACACCTTTTTTCCTGAAGAAGCAAGAGAAGGGAGCAAACTGGAAAAGCCACATGAGAACCCAGATGGAGTTCTTCTGCAAAGCTGCTGGGAATGAGGCTCGTGGTGGCAAGTCCACAACATACCAAACTACCATGATTCAGGTTTGGGAGGGACAAACTGGATCCCAGAACCTCCTCTCCCAGATGTCCACAGCAAGCCCCAGCACTGCAGCTCTGCTCCCAAGGCAGGATGGCAGCACCCACATGGCCATGGTCTCAATAACCAGCAGCCCAACCCAAGGAGGTCCAGCACATCCCATCAGCTGCCCTCGCAGCCTCTTGCCAAACTTAGAGGGACAGAGCTAAAGGAAACATGCTGGAAAAGACATGCCTGGAGGGTAGGAAGTCTGAAGCATTATTAAGAAACAAGCAATGACAACAGCGGAGGTTACAGAGGAAGAGCCTAGTCTTGTTTGCTGCACAAATCCCTACATTATCTCTTGCTACTTGACCTGCTGGAGCAGCCAGCAGCACAAGGAGCATGGCATGCCGGCCTGAGCTGGCTGCTTCCAGCCAGGAGAGGGCACACAAGGCAGTTCCCTGCCAGACTTTGCTTGGCAATCAATCCTCTTCCCATCTTCATGGCAGTTTCTTTGCGCTAATGTCCCTTGTGAGCCATCCAGACTGGCTGTGTTCAAAATCAGAATGAAAAAACAGAAAAAAACTCAAAAGATAAGCGAATATCAGCTGTTGCCAAAACCACAAAACTAGGAAAATCTGTCAAAATATTTTGAGAGAATTTAAAAAAAAAAAGTGTGAAAAATAAAGTCAAGCAGTATTTTTTTCCACCTAACCACTAAGTTGCTACTCAAGAAGAAGTGTGTATAAATAGTGTGTCAGCCATTTACTGTGAATGTGCCTCTAGCAGCTGGGCTGCTTGCATGAGATGCAAATTTGGAGCCATTCAGGGAAGGAAGAATGAAAGCTTCGGCACTCGCTGGGCAAACACTAACGGGTTTGGGAAAAGGGCCAGCAAAAGACAAATCACACAAAATAGTGGGTGGCCAGAGTTAGGACAAGGAATAGCTGGGCAAAACACCTCAAATGATCCAGCTCCAGGCAGACCCTGGACACTTAAGAAGTTTTACTTTTCAATTCCAAAACAGAAGCAAAAGGTCTCCCTGCAATCACTGCATTACTGGAGACACAGCAGCCTTCACAGCCCACGAACACTTGCTGATATTCATCTTGCATTAGACTTATCTATGCCTACTGTGTCTGGCCCTGAGTCATCCCTCGTCACAAGGACAACTCTATTAGTTGCCATCTTCAAAAGTTAGTGAAAAATTACCAATAAAGCTTCTGCCTCAGATCAATTGAAGGAGTTTGGTGAAGGACAGGCAGCTTTAAACAAATAGGTGGGCTGTGACACTGAAATGGTGTTTACAAAAGACCCCATAGCTTATGAGTAAAGTATAAGGGTATTTCAGGACTGTATCCTCCTGCTACTTCTGTGAGACACCAAGATTTTACGGAAGTGTGGTTTCTCACTACAGATACTTATGGCAGAAGTACACCAGGTCTGTTTTCAGTTTTGGTTTTGTTTTTTTTCTTAATGAATTTAGGTGCAGCATCAGCACTCTGTTAAATCACATGCATTTATTTCACTGAAGCAATCCAAGACCCAATGCATTTGAAGATAAGTTCATTATTCAATTTTTTGATGCCTTTTCATGGTGCTTAGACTCTCTGCCTTCTACTACGTTGGTATTTAATAATTATTCCTGCTGTCTCCAAAGCCCTTTCACCACACCTTGTGTGGCACATTACAGACAGCTTGGATTTTTCAGGTACAAATTGCTAAACAATTACTGATGAGAGAAAGGTCATAATAATAGGTTACAGAAGCCTTTGCAGCCTGCCTTTACTTCATGGCCATTTATAAAGAACCATTTCATCCCATTGTTATAATGATGAGAAGGAAGTAGTTTAAGGTAGTTATAGACAAGCAAACAAAAGGCAGGAGAGCAGTGCTGTATAACTTCTACTTTCACTTCCTGCCTACTCCATTACTTCTAGCATTATGGGAGAAATAACATGATTGGAATGACCTAAAGGTTATAACGGGTGGGCAAGGTTTGCCTTGTCGAAAGCAGTGCGAGCACTGTTGGCTAAACCTTTTAGAAAGCTGAAAGTGGTGCCGTTTAACAAAAATACTAAGCTGTCATTGAAAAAAGTACATTACTTAGAAATAGGATTTCTTCATGGGCTTTCTTATCTCTATTTTCCCCCCTCCAATGTTTCCCCTTTTTTCACATAGGAAAAAAAAAAGACACAAAGATGAAATCTCTCTGAAAAGTTGAAAGAGTAGAGGACAGATTTTACACTAGCAGAAACTCCATTAGCTGTATATGAATGCCACTGGCTTTAAAATGGCAAAATTAAAGTCCCAGTGGTCCAATCTACACCATTACAGATCAGGCAGGCAAACGTCTTTGGGTTCCTGGGCATAGCATTGATACAGTCATTTTTATTACCCCTAATTTTTTGCAAGAAGTCTCTCTGCTGTCTGGCTTCCTCAGTATTTGAGAACTTGGTCTAAACAAATCATGAAATTTCAAGTCCAGTCACAACTCTCAGAAACATCCAGTTTATTAAAAAGAAAAAATAATGATCTGCCTTTGAGGAGAGAAAATTTAGGACAATTTGACTGACCAGGAAAAAGCGACCTTTAGCACAGCAACAGAACAGTGGTGGAAGCAATAAGAGTGATTTGGCACTTTCAGCTAAAAGATGAAACTCCCTCAGCCTTGCTTAAACTTTTCTAAGTATTATGCAAGTTATAAATGAACACAATACTGATGGCAGTGGACCACTAATCTACTTCCCCACACCGTGTTCAAACATTAAGAGACCATCAAGAGCAGCCTGATAAGGAGGAAAGAAGACCACCTGAAAGATAAATGATACCATAAGTAAAGCACAAACCAAGACCTGAATCTCCATCCAGGAGGTGTCATGGGCTTCCTCCTTTCAGAGGAACTTCTTGTTCCATCCTGGGAAAATTGCTGGGGGGCAGATCCCCCCAAATGCCATCTTTTGTTTATTCATCATTGATTTTTATTACATTACATCTCTCTAAGTTTCACTTTCCCTTGCTGTAAAATGGAGATTAAGGTTTACCAAATGGAAAAACACTGACCCTTGGGTCACCCCCATGCCCATCTTATATTCCTATGTCCAAACTTACCCTAAGTGCAAAGCAGACAAGGTGGATTCCACACAGACTCCTGAACTATTTATCCCCAAATACTTTGAAGTTGTATCACATTCAGCATAAACCAGGCAAGACTGGCCAAGCTTTTTTATTGATGGATAAAGCCTCACTTACTGCAAGAGACATGCACAGTCAGACTGCAGCCCACGTGGCTGCAACATGCATAAGGTCACAATTCACTTTGCTCTCATCTCCAGACCACAGAGCCAGAGTTGTGCCTTCCAAAACAAGTCCATGAGAGAAAATTTTGCTACTTCTATAGTTCCAGCTTTAGAACTGTACTCCTTGCTTAGACTGAGCACAGGGCAAAAGGATTTCATCATAGATCATTTTTATATTGGCAAGTATAGAGTACAAGCAAGCCCTGACTTTTAGCAGATTTCCATTTATTGCTGTCCAAAAATTAATTGGCTAAATAGTTAGTCAACTACTAGTTTAGTTTTGGTCAAAGGTTATTTAAAAAGCAAAAGCAAACAGGTCTGTAAAACAATTTAAATGCATCAAAGTTTGTATCTTGCTTTCTATAGTAAATCCCACTCTCCTTCAGGAATCCAGGCAGCCAAACTTTTGTTCCCCTGGCCAGTTGCTGGAATAATAGCCTCTCCTTTGTTTCATCGTGACTTGATTACTATAATTATTTGCTTGCTAGACTTCCAGCTACTGCTCCGATTGTGAGGAGTACAGAATACAACTGCTAGACTACATGCTGCATCTAAGTCTTTCCATCACATTACCCCTATATCCCCATATTAAGAGAGCTCCATTGCTTCCCAATGCAGCGGCGGCCTGATTTTTTAGATCTTCCTACTAATTTACAAGGCTTTACATTGGAAGCCTCAGATAAATCTTTTGCTGCTCCATGTCTGAAGAGTCTTAGGGCTGTACTTGTATATGCTTTTGTCTCGCCCATAGTGTTTTAGACCCTGAACTTGTTTAGCGTTACTCACATGAGCAGGTTTACAGACTTCAATGGGACTACTTACATGAGTAAGAAGTACTCATATGAGTAGATATTTGCAGGCTCAGACCCTAAGTGACTTGGAGAGCTTTACTATTATTCACTTCTTGAAAAGCACTTGCAAAGAAACAAGAGAGGACTTACCGTATTTATTCAGAGTTATTATATATTCACCATGTCTTCTTCTTAAGCCCTCTTTGTTCTTGAGTACATGTACTCTATCTACAGTAGCAATACACAATATTTCTCTCAGGGGATTTTCACATGCGAAAATAGTGAGGGGGTTTGACATGTTGGACTGTTGGGGGTTTTGTGTTGTTTTGTTTCTCCCTGTGAGAATTTGTAGATACCAACTTGAGACAAAGGGGATTTTGTTATTTCTTCTGTTGCAGCAGCACTAACAAGGTTGTGCCAGGGAGTAAGGCTCCACTGCAGAAAAGGATGGTTCACACACCTCACAACAAACCATCTCTTGCCCCTAAAGTGTTAAAGCTGCAATTTCTCTACAGTTTAAACTGAACACTGTCATTCTCACCTTAAAACACTTGTTTCCTTCATGCATTTTCAGATGTAAAGACAATCAATTTTGTCATCAGACTTACAGGACCCAGGCCTAGAATGGCTCATTTTTATTAAAGTTCATATTTCCTACCTACAGGATACACACAACCAGGCACATATTTTTTATATAATGAGAGATGTTCTCTTCTCTGGAAGACTTATATTCCTTGGGAGAAAGAGGGGCAAAGAAAAAAAAGCTGCATTGTTCCATAGCCTGCCATGCTAAGAGTTCGCCCTTGCTGGGAATGCTAGATATGTCACAAAAAAATGTACAAATGGGGCTCACTGAACCCCCCAGATCTTTTAAAATAAATTAAATGTCTCTTCCAGCAGAACACAATGGAAAGGTACAGATAGATCATTAAAAACTAGAGGCTTTCAGAGGCTCTCAATGGTGATTTTTTCCTTTCTGAAAACACCAGAAGAGATGACAGACTTGATCCTTCGCAGCGCAGAGTGCTCCTGAGAACTCTCCATTACTGCCGATGGGATGGAGAAAGTG
Organism: Grallaria varia; assembly: GCA_013396735.1. Classification (NCBI taxonomy): domain Eukaryota; kingdom Metazoa; phylum Chordata; class Aves; order Passeriformes; family Formicariidae; genus Grallaria; species Grallaria varia. Next base: position 666,469 of record VWZG01013475.1, on the reverse strand, counting down.
GGGGCATTCAGCACTGAGGGCTGCTCATCACCTTGCAATGTTGTAAGCTGCTAGAAAATTCTTGCATTCCACTGATAGAAAAATCCATCCCCCAGCTCAGAGGGCCTCCAACCACCAGAACAGAGAGCCGGGAATCATTTCCCCTGGAGATTTGTGTACTTGGTTAGCAACACCAGCCTAGCAAACCTTTAGTTTGGATTTGCACAGCAACACACTGACAAAAGAAAGCCCGTGCTGTTTTCTCTCCAAGATCAGCTGCACCCCAGTCAGCATTAAGTCTCAACAGCACATCTAGTTTAAAGGTCTGCCCTAATGTCTTTGCAGTAACACATCTAAGAAACAACCTGGATAGACAAGGTGAGAGACCAGTAAAGGGAGGGGTGATGTAGGAGTGTGGTGGAAAACTCCTATTTTCTTCCTTTTATCCCTATTTCCCATTAGCCAGAATGTTGGTGGCTTTCTTTGCCAAAAAAAGACTCAAGTGAAATAAAGAAGGTCTGGCACAAGGCAGGCACAGCACAAGACACTGACCCACAGCTTGCATGGGTTCGAGTGTGGTGAAGATGTTTGGTTTCAAACAGCTCCAGTCCTGGACTACTTTGTGTGCTCTCAGCTGAGTACTTAGACTAAGGGAAGACCCCAAGGAAAGCCCAGCTCCACAGTACTCTCTACCTACCACCACACACTGCTTGTTTTACTTTGAGTAGGTAAATTTAAGCAGGCAAGGGAAAAGCACAGCTGATGCAAATGCAAAGTATTTCTACTGGTACTGAGCCTGGCCAGAGCAGGAATTACCCCAAAACAGGGCAGTGAATGCCTTGGGTCCAGCCATCTTTCAGTGCATTCTGCACTGCACAGATCTTTCTCCAATTTAATCACAGACCTGGGAAACTTTTGCTGGCTGAAAGAGAGAAATTAAGTTTGCTCCCATAGCTTTCCTCAGAGTTCTCAAAGCCCTAGTAATAAACTTTTTCCAGCAAGAAATGCTGGCACACCACTGTCTTATGTCAATTTTCATGGGTCATCACAAAAACAAGATGGATGGCAGGAAATTAAGAGTTGCTGTGAAGTTTGCAGCCTTTGAAATCCTTTAGGTCTGAAAAATGGCAACCTTCCTCTCTTCCCCAGCTTGCACTTCTGAGTCCCAGCATGTTGCTGCATAGATAACACTCCCTGCCATTTTCAAGGGAGAGAAAAAGCCTTCTAAACCAACTCACTTGGCCACTGGATTTTGGCAAGCACAATGTACCAAGAAGCAAAATTAACACTTAATAACAATTAATTAGCTCTAATCAAAGCAGTTACTGTTTAAGACTCTTACAGCTAAATTCTAATGATGTGTCCCACCAGTATTAAGATTAAACAGAAAAGGTAAATGTAGGTACAAGTATAGTAGTAACAAATAAATATGAACTATATTCATTCTGCAACTTAAACCTTTTATCAAATATTTTCTAATACTAATTTTCATAGTTTTTATTCTCTGCTCATATTTAATATTCCAATAACAAAATTTATATTAACAAGAAAATACTAGTGTTCTGATTTGTATTCTGAGGCAATGCAATATTGGATTCACTGTGGTATCTAAAATTTCAGATTCAATAAATAGGCCTGATACTAATAATAGTATCAAACAGCAGCATAGGAATTCTGAAATTACTTCCTCAAGGTGTCTCAGAGCTCTGAATTTTTGCCCCATGTCTAACACAGGAGCAATGAAATGCCTCTGTATTTTTATTCTAATTTGTAAATCAGTACTAGTATTTCTGTATCTTTTTATACGATGGTACTTTTTAATTCTAATTTTAAATCAGAAACTTTTTTTTAAGGTGCCTCAAATCTGTGGTGTTTTATTCGAAATCCTTTCAGTTTGAATCACAGTGCACTGCAGATACAACATGTCATGAAAGATGAGACCTGGAATATCACAGACTGACCATACAATAACAAAGTTCATGAAGCAAGAGAAATGGCAAAGGCTTTTGAGAGTCTGGGACGTGTTTTGGAGGACTAGTTACTGAGAAACAGGCCTCCCAGTGGAAACGAAGGCATATTTGCTACAATAACTTTAGGCACCTAAGCATACTTTTCTACTGCTCAAAGCCCTTGCATTTCAACCAAAACACCTCAAGAAAAAGACTTAATCTTATTAGAAGTGACCAGAATGGTTACATGTGTCAATGGGAACTATGTGGAATTCACTGGTGGATTGTTAAAACAGAGCAAAAAGAATTGTTTCCTGTGATAAATTTCTAACCAAAAGAGCTGTTTGCACAAAAGAAAAATTCAAATGTTTCCTACAGAATTCAATAGAAACAAAATTATTCCCTAGATGCAACGTTTCTGATAATCTTTCTCCTTATTAAAATAATAGGAGTCTTCCAAGCGAGAGAAGAAACGGGAAGAAGCAAGGGTAAGAGAGCAGCAGGCCAGAAACAACTTCCCTGGGTTTCCAGTACCCCAAATCTTTCTGCTTCCTCACCTCTCTTCCCTTTCCAGTTTTTAAGATTCAAAATGGGACAGGGGCTTTCAGACAGCTGAGATCCCATAAACGCGTTCTATAGTTTGCTCTCCTAAAAATTGGATTCTCCAAGAAGCTCCTGGCCACCCACTTACATACACAAGCACACATGTAGAAGGCTGGGGTTTTTTTCCTAATGTTTTGTTCTGATTCATCATTTAAGCTATTTTAAAATCTTGACTATTTTTCCATAGGAAGAGATTTCTAATTCCCAGCCAGTTTAAGGTAGGAAGCTGCCAGCTCTTCTGAAGTTGAATGCCAGATTTAGGAAATGCAGACAGTATGTGAAATTCATGAGTGCTGGAGGCATTTCAGAGGGCTGTGCACCATCTCCAGCTCTGGGAAACAGCAGGACTCAGGGAACCAGAGCTCCCCAAATCCCTTTCCTCCCCAGTTCCTCAGCTGCTGGCACCAGCCAGCATCACAGAGCAGACAAGAGGGATGGGACAGAGGAGAAGGCCAATGAAGAAGTGGGAGGGTCTGGTAGCGAATCCCAACAGACCCAGATTCAGAAGACAGACCGACCAAATTTCACACGCATCTTTCACAAGAGCACTGAAGTTACCTAAAGACACTTGGTGTCTTGCACACAGCTTAGCCTATCTGTAATTACACTTTGAATATTTTATTCAACTCTGACACAAAAGTTAAAGACAGGAATGATGCGGCACATTCTTCTTTACAATTACCTGGAAATCAAAACATTAGGCTAGGACTAAGCTGTCCTCCAAACACATCCAGGTGTTGGATTAGTTGGTAAAATGAGAATCACACTTTCAATAACTATGGAGCATGTGTGAACAAGCAGATACATTCCCATGCCTTTGAATGATGAAGATTTTACCGCTTCCTTTTGCTCTGTAATTTCATATTTTAAACACGACAAAAATAAACCTTAAATAAAAAGCATTTGCTTTTAAGCAAATCCCACCTTGTTTTAATGGCCTGTGGTCAACATTATCACATAACACATTGCCATGTAGAGGGGGAGGCTGAGAAGAACAGCTCCCCCTGCAACTCAGGTAAGCACCCAGATTATCAGTGATTATCCTGCTGCTTAACATTATTTGTTTTACTGACCAACTGCTCCAGTGGCAGAAAATCAGACAGTTTGATGCCATTAAGGTACTTGTAAAAGCCCATAGGGTTATGTACAATGAAAGAGACCATATAAATGTAACATGTTATGTATCACAAATTTGGTATCTTACACATGACATTTCACTACTGAACACAAGTGTATTCAGGAATACACTTGTCCTCATAAGATCTGAAGCACCAGTTCTTTGCTTGGTTATTCCAATTACACACCCATGTACCTTCACTGAAAGCAACTGAATTACAACAAAGTACCAGTGAAGTTTAAAAAAAGAAAACATGTTGATAATGGGAATTTGAGAGCCTCAAGCAAAGTGAAAATCAACTCCCTCATGGTATACATTGGCCTCACTCCACTGTGATTAGTGTAGACAATTTACACCAGCTGCCAATCTGTTCCTTGAAAATTAAGGACAGAAACCTAAACATATTCTGGAAATCTTGGCATTGTCAGGCTAAATATGTACACATGCCTGATTCTTTTCTCTCATCCAGTAGAGGATGCAGCTTGTTAAAACTTTTTCCAGCAAAATGTATATGTTTAATTTATGTGATTAATTTCTGTGTTAATGAAGGTTGAAGGACCGAGAAGGCTGAATGCATCTATTTATCCAGGGGCCAGATAAAAATTGCTGCTCAACTAGCCAGCCCGACCCTAATATGGGAAGTCCCAGCCTCATTCAGGGTGAGAGGACAATTAAATTTTTATGCTCATTTAATCCTGTGCCCTTTCAGAGCAAAGGCTGACAATTGTGCCCAATTTTTCCAAATGTTTGCTGTTACATAACCTTGACGAACCCACCAAACTCAATTTGTGCAGGGCCTGTTGACAAAAATCCGATCGTAACAATATTCTGACACTCTCTGGGGTTAAATCCTGGATTTAGAGGTTACAAGAAAAGAAAAAAAACAGCACTCTAATCCAGCACTTTATTAGTCTCTACCTGCAGCAACTAAATTCATATTGCTGTGGATATCTAGTTAACAAAATGCTTCTGTATGAAAGGAAACACATTGAAAAAATCTTTCTGCTCTGAAGAGTTATCTATCAGGCTGGTATTATTTACTCTGATACTTGGAAAAAATTGATTCTTTCAACAATTTCAATAATTTTAATTTTTTTTTCCTTTTTCCTGTTCTAGTCACCTGGCCACTTCCTCGAAAAGAAATACATTAAGCAGAGTTACATTGTATTGTTATCTGTACTTTTGCGCTTTAGTGCAGTCAGTTTATCTTATTACTGTTATGTTTCTCAAGGGAGATTCATTTAAGTGTGACCTAGTCTATTATTTTAGGTGCCTCTTGCATCTCTATTGGGCATTTAAGAGTTGTAGAACTCTCTAATTTATTTAAGCAGGGCACTTTAAAGCAATATCTCAGTAATTTTCATTGAGTTTAAGTAGCCCTTCTGTGTTTCCAAAATGCTTGAAGTTCCTCTGCTCTTTTAAGGACTGCAAATATTTGAACAACAAGTAAAAATGTTAGAAAAGCAAGTTCAAGACTGATATGGAGGCAGAGAGACAAGACAAATGAGTGTGAAGTGGATTTTACTTCTAGATGGAAAACTACGTCAAGAATAGTCACGTCAGTATTTTGATCAGCAAAGTAAAAATTGGTCATCCCCTCAAAATCCTAGATTTAAGATAAATATATTAGAAAGGAATATTTTCAAACTGCCCTCACATATTCTATGCAGTAAGTCACAACAAATCAATTAGCCTGAGAAAATACCTCCAAGGAACTTTTACAAACAAACACCACAGTAAATGTTTCCCTATAAATCAACACTGGAAATGAAAGGGATGTTATCAGCTAGAAAGTGACTCGAAAAGCAGAAATCACAATTCTGTAGAGGAAATATTGGAAAAATAAGGCATACAAGTCTGATCGTAAGTCACCGATGTCAGGGAGAGAATTTCACTGACTGGGAACACTGTGGTTCTGCAGCCCCTTCCTACAGGGACCTCTCCCTCTATACAGAAAAACACACGGCTGTGAAAACCAAACCTTGGAAGAGATTTAATCAAGACTGGAAAACGAAATGAGAATATACAGAGCAGATTCTTAAAGTAAATAAATAGATAAATTAATAACATTCAGAGAAATGCCATGTGAAACAAGTGACAGCCTGGGAGAGGGAACCAGGAAAAGCCAGAGAAGAAATGGAACCCTCCCACGTGCAGGGGAGAGAAGGTAAACCCGGGTCACACAGGGCAGTGCATGAAGTTCAGTCCAGACCCTTCTACTCTTTTGCTCCTCAGCACCAGTCGGCACAGCTGGAAGGCCAGACCAGCTGCTGCTGCCTGTAGCTTTAATCCTTCGTTTTGGTACTGCTGCAAGCCATGGGCTTGCCCTGCAGCTGACACAGGGCTTCGGGCTGGCTGCTGGACCTCAGCCTTCCCGTGAGGGCAGGAAGAACTGCCTGGGCAAAGTAAGGAGGAGGCCCTGAGTAACTTCGGGTAATAAACTTCATGAAGATGGCCCTACTGCTTTCTTTCCTTTCCCATATTGCCAGGAATGTACTTAGCTAGTGGAAATTTGTCAACTTTCAAGTGATTTTTTTTCCAGGATTTGGCTTGGCTTCTTTCTCAGTTTCTTATAATTTATTATACATGATGAAAGACGAGCAAATACATAGTTTGATTTTACTTTTGGAGGGGGAATCCTAAGAGTGACAGCTCCCAGGACACCAAACACACCAGCTGTTCTTTTATTTTTCCGTTCTTCACAGTAATGACAGTCTCAGCTCTTGTTGCCAAGCCTCTTTGGAAAACATTTTAAAAATAAATGGAGCACACATGAAAACATGCCAGAACAGCCTCCTTTGCAACAAATTTTCTTCAAGGAGGGAAGATGCAAGAGCTACAGGGTAGTCGGTCTTCGTTCTGGCAAACCAGAAAACTTACTAAAATTTACAGCATAGTAAGTCAAGAAAAAATTATTCCCCCCTCCCTAACCCCAACTAATAGAGCCTGATTAATTCCCCAAAAGTCAAAACCAAACAAATCCGAATTAGACTAAAGATACCAGTTCTAGCCAGGGAAGAAGATTAACCATGGTCAGAGCAGCCACCCACGTGAGCTATTCAAGAAGATTAAGTGTTGGAACTTGTCAGCATGGGAAGCAATAGACTCATCTCTGATTTTACAGGTCAAAACATCATGCAAAATATTTTCACTAAAAATGAAGTTACTGGTCTCAAATCAGATCCTTTACAAACATTTATAAAAGATTAAATTAGGTGAACTCTTGATCTCTTCTTTAAAAGCCAGTTTTCTGTGGGTCTGTGAATGAAAGGCTTTGGAACATAAATTTTAGTATCCTTCTCTCTAGTCAGTTCCTGGGAATACATCCATAACAGACAATCTATTATACTCACAGTTTAAATGGTCAAAGGCATCAAAGTCCCTTTTGGTCAAACTTCACCCACTGAGGGTCCTTTCCTCATAAACAAACCCCCATCACATCCTGGCCATCTTTTGAGTTGTTCCTTCAAATTTGCTTAACTATTTTGCCATACTCCTGAATAGTCTCCTGTTTCCTCAGAACAGAATAAACCAGGCAAACTCTCTGCAGCTCTCTTCAGGACATCACTATTTCTACCCACTGCACTGATAGTTCAACAGACACTTCCATCCAACATTTAACAAGTTTAAATTTGTCTCCCTTACTCATCCAGCATTATTTCTACCCAGGTATTCTCAACCACCTATCTAGAAAAAGTTTTTCCCCACAAGCCTTCTGTATTTTCAAAGGTTTTTCTCTCATTTTACTGCTTAGACTATAGTTGGTAGAACCACAAACACCTGCGAAAAGTGAAATAAGAGAGGTGGTTGTCCTGCTTGCTTGTCTGTAACAGTGTGAACCGATGGGAGGATGAAGACACTCAAAGCTGTCGGCGGGTAAATGAACAAGGATGAGATCTTAGCAATTTTCAACTGCACTGGAAAAGCCCTGGTTTGGCTTCAGTATAACACTGTGGTTGGTCTTAGAAGACATGAATGGGTTAAGTTTATAAAGCACTTCGTTTTCCAGCCAGGGCTATGGTACCTTGGGTAATTACTGCAGCTTAAGCTAGACCACACCTTAGATAAACCTGTAATGCTGGCGTTTTCTGCAAACATTTTCTTTGCTGCAAGCTGTGGCTTGCCTCGCACTTATATTTGCTCTCCATTTCCAGCTTGGTTCTCCCTTAGCTGGTTTGTACTCAGTTGAACCAACACATCAGAACGTGTTGATTCAGCGCCATACCTCCTCAGTCCCTGCGTGACACGGCCCCGTGTGTTACGCGGTAGCAGCTGCCGTGGGGGCCCGATGGGTCACTTTTTGTGCCACATGGAAAAGACAGGGCATGAAAGAAGAGGAGGAAATGGTTCCAAAGAGAAACATTTGCTTTTTCTTAAAGGTGAAAGAGGCCACCTTGATTATAGGCTAGTGCTAAGGAAGTGAATTCAGTTCTCGTGATCAAAGGACACGTCCCCACCTCACCAGTGGCCGTTTTCAGCAACATTCAGAGATCCTGGTGTTAATTTTTTGTAAGGCTTCACAAAAAGAAAAAAATCTCTGGGTATGGGACAGCTGAGTCCTCTGCAAAGAGCAGTCATTATGGAGATGTTCAGTGACCAGTTTGTCTCCAGGTCTCTGTCACCACTCCTGCTAGGGCTGCTGTCCCTGCAGCCCCCAGGAGCATCCCACTGCTCCAGGCAGCCTCCAAGCAAGCAGAGATGCGTGTGCCTGTGCCCACAAACCCAGCCTGGCGGAGAGGAAAGGCCCTGAGGAGGAACAGTCACCCCACAACTCCTGCCAGAGGGAGGAGCAGGCGCAGATGAAAAGCTCTTTGCCTCGCAGGACCAGACCTAGGAAAGGATCCCTGTCCACAGCACCAGGCTTTGTACAAGCTGATGAAAGATGCACTACACAATATTAATTGCAACAGCAATCGCTAATCTGATAACTTGAGCTTGCTGAGTACATTCCAGCAGAGCAAAACAAGGTAATCCTCCTGCTACCTGACATTTGCCCTCAGAAACAAGCCTTTATGAGAGCCAAAAGCACATATTAAAAGCTAAGGAAAGAAGAAGATTAAAGGATAACATTTTTTAAAACACCTAGTATTTCACCTAATATTTCACCCAAAGAAAGCAATCACTGACTTCAGTTGGAGCAGAATTTGGCTCATGCTGACCACACTGAGGCATCATGGCTTGGGTATGAATGACCAAAAGACCAAATAATCCAAATGATTTTTTTTTAGAAGTCCTATCACTTTATTTTTTTCAAAGCTTGCATTTGAAGTAAAATGAGTAGCTTAACCTTATCTAGTGTTAGAAAACCCCCACACTCAACAAATCTTCAACCAGTTAAGAAATAAATCTACAAATAAACAGAAACCAAAATCACCATAGTTAAGAGCTAAATATTCCCATGATGTAAAAGACTAATGAAACTGAAGTTTTAGAACTTGATATCTGCACCTAAGAAGCCAAATTTAAATTTCAAAAATTCTGAAATTTCAAAATAAAAATTGACCAAGAATCAGTTAGTCAGATCTCAATAAGCTAAAGGGAGAGAACGTGGATCATGTGCGTTTGTGAATAGAAGTCTGAGCTTGTAGAGACTGTTCCCCAAAACACAGAGACCTCCCTCGGAGATTTGCAGGCAGCAATGTGTCATTTGATTTAAGATGCACACAGCTTGAGGTGTGGCATTAAGCGCAATAAGCATAATAGAAGAATAAATAACAACTTTAACACCAGGAACTAAGTATATACCAGCACAGAACTAGTACATTGATACTGTAAATACCTGGTGCAAATAAGACAATACATCTCGGTTAAGCTGCAGATTTATAAGACCCTTTGTGGAACCATCATGATACATCTTTGACTGCTTATAGGTCCTGTGTTCACTGATTTATTTCTTTAAGACTACTATTAACAAGTAAATGCCCTCAACATCTTCCCCAATAAAGCAATGGTAAAAAAAAGCAAAATAATTACTTCAGAAATGGTGACAGCAGTGAGAGAGCAGTTCCTCCTAAACATCACATTTTCTACAAGTATTAAACCTGCCTTCAGCAGCTTTCCTAGCAACCCTTAGTCCCCATTTCAGAAACAATTTCTTTATTTAGAAGGAATATCACCAAAGGTCAAGAAATTGGAACAGCAAGCTGCCAGAAAAGGGAGATTCCCTCTTCCAGTGGGACCACAGACTTGGCTCCCAGACCTGGCAGAGTGTAGGAGGTTAAGATTTAAAGCTACAATATTTTCACCTCTACAATAGCTATTCCAAGCTGCTTACAAACAGCTTAAACAAATGAATCCTGAGACTTTCTCGCTTAGCAAGCAAGGCACATGATGCTGCAGGTGGAAGAATTTGAAAAGCACACCAATATTTTCGCAAAGTTCTCAAACATTCTGAAAACAGATTATCTTGCTCCATGCAGAGAGCAACACAGGTTTTTCAGCATAGATTAAAGATGGAGATCACAAAACCAGTTAGTGAATCCTAAATAATCCAAAACCTCATAAGGTACTTGCACTATCCTTTCTTTCTAGGCAGACAAGTTGCCATATTCTCAAATGGAGATCCACAAACAAGAAAAACAATACTTCATTTTATGAATTTTTTTCCAGTTTTACTGACCTTGTGTAGTGCTTTGAAGTAAGGCTAGTTATTCTATATGTGAACTACTTATTAAATTATCAACATTTCTGAAGATTATCCATATGAAGGAAAATTCTGAACCCCAGCACATTCATGTATAATACATACACCATGTTCTTGATTGAAAGTTGATTGAAGGAACATGGTGGCCATTTTCAATGGAAATAAAACCAGATAACCCAGAAGCTTTGTGCTGATTTTATGTCTAAGTAGTATCAGAGTCCTGGTAAAGGTTCTCCTATTATTAATTGCTAAGCAAAGTAGTTATTTCAATTTAAGTTACAAACAACTCGAACTCATCAAGAAGCTCAAGATCTGCTTTTTGTGATGACAGCACAAAGCCTCCAGAGAATCTTCTCTGCAAGTGTTTTAATTCATCTCTTGTATACAATATTAACTGGGCAATAGAAAACGACTGCAAGAACATACTTGGAAGTATTGGAACATGTTCCATTTCCAGCTTAGACTTCAGGTATCACAGATGACCTGTAAACAGGTATGAATTAATATATTCTTGAAAATAATTTGTCATATTGTGCAGACACAGAGGAAAATTCTTTCCTTTCCCTCTGCAGCTACATAGGTGTAAGGGAGTAATGCAAGTAACTAGTCTACGTTAAAATGTGTTGGCATAGGCTCAGCTCTTCTGTCCAACAAGTAAACAACAGAGTTGAAAGATTTCATAAGCAATAAGAGGTACAATAAAGGAGTCTTTCTGGGGCTAAACTCAAATAGTTGTAATTTACTGGTAGCAAGAGAAAGTAATTTTGTAGTAGAATGGATACAGCAACCCAAGGCACTAAAATTGCATTTTGAGTTTTGTCAGTGGCAACTGTAACGAAGCTGGATCTTATTGATTAAATAATTCCTTTTACCAGCAACCTGAATTACACTGCACTGTTAACTCATGCTCACCCAGTTGCAGGTCTTGTCTGGATATGTGCTATTCTAATACACAAATATCCACACATTCTGGTGACTGTACTCAAACCAGAGATCAGAATAGGACCGGCTTCATTTATTGATTCTCAAGGACACCTAAATTAAAATCTTTTTAACAGAAATTTCAACAGGTTGCTATACGTTTTCCTCTGTTGGTTTTGGAAGTAAATTAATGCCCACTGGCTCAAAGCACTAACTCCTTATGCCCTCACTACTGTACCTGGGTTTGTTCCTACAGTACCAAGCAGTAGCTCCACCCAGCCCACAGCAGCACAAAAGTGATGGGATGAACAATTGGAAGTTACCAGTATTTTATACAGAGAGTACAACAGCTTTACAACATCAATCATGCAGGACAAATCCAGCTGTATGTTTTTTCCTAAGCACAAATATCTGCATTTAGTGTTCTCAATGACCAAAGCTTTTCCCAGTACAGTGGAACACCTCTTCAGCTGTGGATGCCTGTTTCACATATACCTTTACCAGATTTAACTTCCTGCTAGTGGTTTACCACAAAGTTTACGTGTTCCTGCAGAGCCAACAGTTCAGTTTGGAGCAGGTGTACCTTGGAGAAACCTTCATGGTCACCAAAATTAAGTTGCGAAAGCACCATTTTATGAAGAGGAAGCATGTGCAGGAACATAACCACTTCCTCCCTTGATGGTGCCCATGCAACTCCAGCCTGATGCAGAAATGCCACCTCTAAGAAATGAGTGGTGCACTCTGCTGTTTCTCCAAATCTTGAAGACAGACAGGTAGTGTTAAGTCTCGGTGAAATTTTATTTGGGCAATTCTTTTCTCCTGGATCAGCAAGGCTGAATTCAGAGCCCAGACAGAAGGGACTGGCCAGCTCAGATTCAAAGATGTATGTAAGGAACATTCAAGGTTTCAAACAACCCAATTTCCCGTGTCCACTGCAATTACCAAGGATTTCCTATTGAAGAACTGAAGCTCTCCAAAAGACTTGCTACTCATATACTCAGTCTGCTCTTTAATAAAGCTTGTACTGAATAACTGTTCACCTCTGGCTTGTCCCAGAACTTCAGTTGATTAGACCAGCCCTTTTCAGGGAAGGGTAACAAGGAAAACCACCATCTTTCAAATCTCCATACATAGTTTTAATCTGATTTTTGGCCTTTAGCTGGATGCATTCCTTGGAAGTCTCCAAAACACACACCACATATGCAGAGCTCACAAGTGCCCCAACAAGAAGCTGCAGACATACCATTATGTTTAAAACTGCTCAATCTCCCCAATTCTTTAATCCCCAAATAAAAATTCTCTGGTTAAAACTCTGACTAGTCACTGCAAGGAATAGCGACACCATTTTTCTGTAGTATACAACATACTGGACCTCTGGTTACATTCACAATGCAGTCTGAAGTATTAACTTCAGTCTGCTCCTACTGATGCCTTTGCATTCTGTAAGGCTGGAGATGGAGTCATTGTTGGTGAATCCAGGAGCTTCCTTTGAATTTCCACATGCTAAAAGGAGGAAAATCAATCTCAAATTCAATGCTCTCTCCCCCGCCTCCTTCCAAATGGAAAAAACTGCTCCCAAAGGTCACGACAGCACTACCCTCCAAATCTTACAAGAAAGACATTAGAGCAGAACACGATCCTGCACTCCGTCATTACTGGGGGATATTGGAACGAGGACAAAGGAACGTGCACGCGTAAGTGGGGAGTGGGCTCTTTTCTTGTACTGGTCACATTCAACTTGTTTGTTCAAGGAAAATAAAAAGAAAAAAAGTGGAACAAGACATGCATGCCTGATGCTGTTAGTGCTTAATACACTGGGAAAATTGTTTAGGAACATTTCATCCTTAAAATTATTCTGTAAAACCATCAGTCATTGAGATCTTACTTTATCTATTACACATATGTTCCTTGTAGTCCACCATATTTAAATATACTTCTTTTGCTTGTGTTTTTAGCTTGGCTCTGAAGCCTTTGATGGGGATGACTCCCTGAAGTTTTCCTTCCCTTAGTGGCCCTGCCGGGCCAGTGATAGTGGATATATCTAGTGCTACTTGTATCTTGGGAGCATCAACAGTGGGAAAAACCTTTCCAGGAGGAAGAACAGCAGCCTGCCAGTGAGGGCAGCTTGTGGCCCAGCCCTGTTCATCACTCAGTGTCCCATCCACTTAACATCTCAGCTCCCTAAAGCCACAAACCGAAGAGTGCAGCAGTAGTAGAAAGCAGTTTGCCCAAGGACAGCACATCACAGGTACTTTGCTAGATCTGCCATGGGCACTACATGAATTAATACATTATGTATTCTTTCAGTTGAGAGGGCAGAGAAAAACTGCAGTCTAATTAGTAAATGCATCACATCTCTTGTCTTTCAGCTATGTGACTGCACTGGAGAATATCCCAATTCCACTATCCTTTGTCTTTTTTTTTCTTTTGTGAGAAAGGTGCCTCTGGGCTTTAAAGTATATTTTACACAGAAGAGTTATTCAAATTATCACCAGCACTCACATCTTCCTAGCCCACAAATCAGATTTTAAAAATTGGGTTTTAAATACTTCATTAAAGTTCTTAATTTTTTTAAACACACTGATGATTCCATAACAAAAGAGGTATACCAGGAAGCCCAAAACATTTAGTGGTGATGTAAGTGTTAAATAACCCATCTTTGTGTACCAAGGAGCAGCAGCCTGGAGTGGAACTGGATCACAAGTTCCAGTCCAGTATTGGCAGCTGCAATCCATTGCCATCATAAGAACAACATTATACATTTCTTATTTTGATAGTAACAAATCTTCCTATTTCCAGTCTAAATTTATTCATGGACAGTGTTTCAAGAAGAAATGCAATAAAGTATTGTGCTGTGACTTAGACCTTTTGTATTACTTACATTATAGAAACAATGAAATATGTCATAAATGTCATCTGGATTTATTTTGGTGTGCTGTTGAATGACATTCAATGGTTGACTCGTCTAATTTAAGTCTGAAGCAACTGTTAATTCACATCTAGATTGCAGCTGAACAGGAGCCAAAGTTCATTCCAGTTTGATTTTCTGCAAATTTAAATCAAGTAAATGCTTAGCATTTTTCTATTATTCTGTGAGCAACTTAGTACCAGAGCTGAGAACTCCATGTCAGCACATGTGGGCTGGCATATAAAAAGCCAGGAAGCTCAGAGAAGCTCTAGGCTGACAATGGCCAACCTTTGTCTGTGTATCAGGTCAACTCAGCTCCAAGCTGCCTATTCCTACTTTGCAAGTCTGACCCCTCTCCAACAGGAGAGGCCCACAGTGCCAGGGAAACTGCACAGGGGAAAAGATGAAATTGCTCTGGACGCGTTTTAGTGAGGCCAGTTTCCAGCTTCTGCATGGCTTCAAACACAGAGAAAACCCTCACTGCCAGGAATGGGAGGGAACTACCTATAAGCAGGAAAATCTTCTCCTAATCAGGGCCAGTGCATGTTCTGCAGCTGCTCCAAAGCACTCTATAGCCAAACTGGCATAACTCATATTTTGAGCTCCCTTCAGCAACCTAAGCATCAATGCAACTGCTGCACTGAAGGAAGGGGCTGGCAGGGGTTGTACCAGCTCCAGAAAAACACAAATTCTCACATGGGTGTGTCACAATACCTTGCAACACACCTGCTGGGGATTAGGAGTTAAAAGGCAATTGCTTTAAATCAATACAGGCCTTATGATACCCCACTTCAAGAACTGTGATTTGCTTAAGCACATACCATAACAATCTAGAGAAAAAAACCAGCATAGGTGGGGAAAGGGAGGCTGCAAACAGTAGAGCAGGTTGTTTCTCTAGTTGAAAAAAGACAGAAAACCAGGTGCAGGCAAAATTCTGCAGGGCCTGATGGAGAAGCCAGGAGCACGTGTCAAAAGCATTAGGAAACATCAGTGAATACAGAAGAACATATTGCAGAGTGGCAAATCACTAACAAGCAAAACTTGACAGAAGTCTTTTTCACTGATTTCAGAATTTACAATTGCACAATACCCACTCGTGCACTGAGACTTATACCTAAGAAATTTTAATCACAACATGTCTCCAAATGCCAGGCAGGTCTCAGTTTTGCTGAGTGTGCTAATCCTATGACACAAAACATCTTATTTTCCCTATATTAGGCAAATTTAGGCAAATTTATCTTTGTTAAAGTACTGAAATGTGCACTTCAGAGTCTCCTGTCTAAAGTGCATCTTGAAGACTAGGATTGCCAGAAGAGTCCTCCTTGCCCTTACCAGTCTTTTGAAGCATTAAGAAAACATACCTCTTTAATTTCTTGTACCACCATTTACTGTGATGTTTATGAATTGGAGATTGCCAACATGACAAAGCATGTCTCCTCTCGCCAACATCAGATGTAATATCATGGAGCGTGTCCAGATATCATTTGTGCAATATATACCATGAGACCTCAGCTCAGTCTGGCAGAGTAATCATACTACAGCATGAAAAATAAATTCCCATCTATGTGGGCTCTGGTCATAAACCCAAGTGAATTTAAATTGTCTAGGGATTAGTACCTTTCGAGAAATAATTCTTCTCCATTGTCACACACCAAACCTGTACCAGGTCACCTATATGACAGCTATCATAGCCCTGATGCCCAGAGAAGGGTGTTCCTCATCAAACACCAGTTAAACAACATCAGAACGTACTGCCATGACTCCAAATGACGTGTCCTGTCAGTCAAGATACATGGAGTAGATGTATGTGAGATGCTATAAAGGACACAATCTTGTACTTCCCCAAAACTGCATCATCTGCGTCATTTAATGCAGGAATATAAAACTGAACTATCTCTCACAAAAGGGAAAATTCCCTGAAAATACAGGAGCTCTGTCTGATACCTTGAGAAATAAGGGTGACAAGGAGAAGTAAGGTAAGGAACTTCACTGTGTGGGAACAACAATTTTCCCCACCAGCTCTCCTGCAACATCCTAGCAGTTAATTATTTTGTCTTGCTCTGTCTGTTATTGTGAGTTCTGAATTTTACCCAAAGCCAGCACAGAGCTACTGCCAACAGAACTTTTTATTTCACTCTCTCAGGTATAGGACTCTTGTCATTTGTTACCCTCTAAATTATCTACAATTATTTTGTTTAGCAGGCTAATATGGGAACTCTGTTTAATATGACAGAAAGAACAATTTAACTGAGTTGTGCTTTGTATCACACATTGGCAATCAGCACGTTAATAAGTCTGGAAGATTGATATCAGTTTGAAAGGCAAAACCGACACAAAACAATTAATTAAGAAAGTTAAAACAAATGAACTGCTCAGGATGGAATTGGATCCATGAGACAAGATGGTAAAAGCCCAGAAGGAAATAGTCTAATTGAAAACAGCAGTAGAAGGCACACAGTACAGTCAAACATTATCTTATCAGAAAATTAGCAAAATGTAATTTTTTTTATTGGATTTTTACAGATGTTATTTTTAACCACATCAAAAAAACCCACCTTGTGGCTATTGGCACAAATTGTCATAATTACTATAATTTGAAGTCTGAGCTGTGGAGTGACTGCTCAGATAACTATCTCTTCCTCCTTAGGCTGTATTAGGAAAGCAGCCGGGAGACATATCCTCTCATGTTTTTTGTACTAGGTTTGGACTTCATTTGTGTCTGTTATCCAATTTCATTCTTGAGAATACTAAAGAATAAATTCTCTTCCCCTACCTGAAACACTGAAGAAAATCAGGAGGTTAACATTAAGAGAGGTAAAGTTGACTTTAATTAACATACCAATTACCTCCTATTTGCAAGCAAATTGTTTTATTTCCTTCCATATGCTCCCTGGGGAAGTCCTTTTTTTTTTCTTTCCTTCTATATGTGGTCATTGATTTGGGAGGAAGAATCAGGCTCTGTGCTCCCAAACGAAGAGAGAACCAGAAGAGAAATAGCACTGCAGCCCATGTCTCAGGAACCACATGCTGTGGGTTAGTAGCACTTGCTTAGCCTTGCAGATTGGTGTGAAAGTGCTTTACGGATTGTGAATTGCACAGTAGTGGGAAATTAGCTACCTATTTTGATTGATCTTTCCAGTATTTCTGAAACACACATGTTAAAGACTGTTTCCTTCCTTGAAATGAATTTTTCGGGCAGTTAAAGTGAATGAGGAGGAAAAATCACCCCACAAATGGGAAAATTGTTCTTTATGCGACAACCGTAAAGCATTTTGATAACGTGCAGCCAAAGCACACTTTGAACTGTGGTTCCACAAGCTCCCATGAAAGCTAAGCAAGGTGAGAAGTTATCAGAATTTGGATGAAGGACTTCCCAAGGAAAATCTTAAGTGCTTTAAGAAATGGTGCTATTAAATCGGTAAGAAACATTCTCCCTGTAAGTCAGGAACAGAGGAACCTCTTCCCTGCAGCATTGCAGTGCTGTTCTGTAGAGCTGCTGTTCTTAGAAACAAATAAGACAACTCCTTGGTGACCTCTAAGAGATCCTGTAGTGCCCTTTTTCCTGGACTAGAGTTCTTCCTCTCAGAATCAGACACGCGCAACAAGACGAGCAACATTCTGTTGTAGCTACAAACACACAGGTACAACACACGTGCCACACCATGAAGCCTGAGATGCCCTGTGCTGTCTCCTGCCGGGCCTCCACCTGCCCCAGCACCAGGGAAGTCTTCTGCAATGTCCTGCAAGAGACCTGCAGGCCTCACCCTAGAGCCTCTCAACAGTACTTGGTCTTCACAGGAAAGCAGATAAGCATTATCCTTACTTTATTCACAGGCACACTTAGTCATAGAGAGAACAAATAAAATCCTACAATTCCCTGTAGAAATAAGTGAATCCTGGCAACTGGAATACTCCGGTTATTCATGAATCTTACATTATGAATAAATAAAAGTACAAAATTCTAAATCAGAAGGGACACCCTAGTCCTGATTCCCATCACACTGCCCAGTCACAAGCAAAAGGACAGAGAAGATGAAAGCAGGCTGCAGTACATAACCCAGCAAGGTTACCCAGGTGTAATTCTGTAACTTTACCATACTGTGTAAACTATATGGGTCATATGTTCAGTAGATCGAAGTCCCAGGGGGTCCTGCCAACATCCCACAGGTGTGCACAGGAGTGCAATATGTGAAAGGAAAGCAATTATGTGGGTGGGTACAAGCACAAAACAGCGTTTCTAAATCCTGGATGAATTCATTCCACACATCTGCATCCATTTCACACTCAGGAATTAGATAAAAGTAAGAGGAAGAAAAAAAACTACCCACACCGAAAAACTCTTTTAAAGATACCTGAGCATTAGGGCTGCTCTTGGGCTGGCTCTGCCCTCAAGCATTTCACCCTTGCCTAGGAGCTGCTGCAGCAGACCCCTCTGCAAACCAGCACTGACAGGCCCTGCCCAGGCACCCTGGGCTGAAGACAAGGTTTTGTTGACTCCTCCACCACCTCCTATGCAGACTGGGCTTCTCAGCTGGAGGGGGGAGCTGTGAGTATGAAAAAGCAAGAGAGAAGCCCCCCCCTTCCCCCTGTTTAATTGACAGGAGGGATTTTCTTGGGGATTTTAACTTGAAAACTAAACAATAAGCTACAATCCAGTCATTGTTCTGGTCACTTTACTCACATGTTACAGACCTTTATTTTATTCTGTGTCTGGTTTTGTCCTCTCAGTTTACCCTTGTAGAGGTAGGGACCTGGGTATGCATCTATGTTTTTGGAGAGTTTCCACAATGCAAAGGAGAGGTTATACTACAAGTAGACTAAGTGTGACAAAGTGACATTATACCAGGCCAGCAAGGAGGGCAATAAAAAGTTGTAACACAGTCTCTTGGGTCTCAGAGAACACAAACTGCAGAGTCAGTTTGACTTTGTGTGTGGAGAAGGAGGGGAGAACAGAAGTCATGCCCCTGTATCACACTACCCTCCACAAAATACACACTTTGAGAAAAATAAATATCCAGCAACAGGCAATTGTTGCATTAAATTAACTCGCACCTGATGGATCAGGAACGCAGGCTACAATCTCCTTTTAAGCGCAGAAAAATTGGTGCTGAGAAATTGGATTAACCTCCTTTGCCGAGGAATACTTTAATCTTCTCTGTACCTCTCCAATTTCTTGTGGGTTTTTGAAGGCACGCTTTGCTCAGTGTAGTGCCCTTCCCTGTTTGCAAATAAAGGGCTGTATCCTGCAGTCCTTTCTCTGAATGGTAGAATTTGGACCTTAAACTACAGTATATAGTTTCTACATGAATTTTTTCCCTGTTTCAAGGAAGCTTATCTAACATTTTGCTAAAATCACTGAAAGTTATACTGATTGTTAACATTAGACAGCAATTTTATAGAAATATTAGATTTTATTGTGATAGTAGAATCAAGATACAATAGATAGCAATTTTTTCCTTAAATCTCAACATCTACAATCAATATACAAGTTAAATAATATGAACTTATAACTCACATGATTTCAGGAGAGCCCTGAAGATACAACCTGAGTAAACTTGAAAACTCATAAAGCAAAGCAATATTTACTCAGCAGATCAAAGGCATCCAGTTCACATGGGATATGTCACCACTACATTTTTCTACTGCCCTCTTTTCCCTGCTTCAGTAACCCCATTTTCCCTTCTTCAGCAATACCTCCATTTCCACCCTGTTACAATTTGTTCCATCTTTATGTCCCCCACCTACTGTACACCCAACTACCCTCAGGCATTTCCCCCTACACTCGCCCTGCACTACACTTCAGGTGCTCCAAGCAGGCAATCTCTCAGGGGATCCATTCCTCTTTGTTCCCAGGACTGTCAAACATATCTCACACCCAGCAGAGTTCTTGTGCACCACGTATGACAAAGCCCAAAACTCAGTTATGCTTTCAGCTACCTGATCTCCACAAGTGCCAAGAAAGACAAAGCACAAATTGGCATCGTTTTTTCCTTCAAATCCAAAATTCTTAAAGTGGTCAGAAATTTCTTTTGACTCATAAAGTTCTTAGAGAACTACTTTTCAATAAAGGTGTTTATATAAATACATATGTGTATAAACATATCCCTGGCCATGCTCCAAAACTCCATCCTCACACGCTACCGAAAAACGAAAGCCACTCACTTTACAAGCCCTAAATAGCTGGAGCCACCTGGGAGAAGGAAGCCACGGCATTTAACTTCTTTTCTGTTTTCCCCTTTTGCACTTCATTTAGCCCTTTCTGCCTGTGCCTGCTGCAGCCCAGGGTGCTCCACTATCCCCAGGATTAGCAGAGATCTCTGCCGATTGCTCACACCTGCAGTTCAGACAGCCCCGTTCCGCTCTGTGCAGTCAGCCGTGCCTCCGTAAGGCCATCAGCTCCCCGGCTGACAGGCAAACAGAGACCCACCTGATGGCCCAGGCCAGACACCTGCAAAGGGGCTGGAGCAGGAAGGAGAGGGAGGAAGGGAAGAGGTGGAATTACACAATTAAAAGGCCTGGTTGATGTTTTGAAGGGGAGGAGTGTTACCTGCTACCCACAGGTACATAGCGAACACCTGACTGTGAAACCAGCACTCCCAGTGAAGTTGTTTGCTTGTTTAATACCCAGGGGAGTGGGTCGCATTGAGAGAAACCAATCTACTGGTTTCAAAATGAGAGGTCAGATCTAACAGCTACTGCTTAGGGAATCTAAATTTAATTTGACACCAAATCTCCATTACCAATATGTATAGAAAAACTGGTGAAATTGTACGCTGTTACTTTGTCATAGATGCACCCTGAATAAATTAAGCCAATACATTTTCCTTTGTTTCAATCATTTCTGTGAAACGAGAACAGAAATGCTGGCATTCTCCTATGGCTGGATTATGCCTGTGCCAGACAATTGTCTAGTACTGAACATGGAGAGCACGCTAAAATATCCTTAACTAAATAACATCAGTAGGGTGTATATATGCTTTAGTGGTTACTTTTAACAAAGCACCACACAAACCCCAAACTGTGTGTGCTTACTGCTGTATCTGGCTTATAGGGGTACAACAGCAACGTACCTGAGAGAGCAGTAACAGCTCTTACACAGGTATCACTGCACAGGGCCCAGTGCCAATTCATCATTTAATAACAAAACTATTTAAAAAAAACCATGTAGAAGAGAGCATCTTTGTCAGAAGCAGCTGTTTGCCCCTGCCCGTTTCCTGTCTTATAATTAATTTCACATTCATTCACTGTAGGAAGGGGGTCTTATGTCATTAATATTATTTTAAACCTTGTTCTGGAAACTGACAAAACTCAGACCTCAGCTGATGTTATTTTTGTGCCAGGCAATCATCAAGGGTAAGGATGTGACCTCCAGCCAGTTTTAGCTCTAACTTACGAACTGAGGTCTAAAGGCAGCACTTGGAAAGGGATGGCAGTAACCCAACATTCAGGCAGCACTGAGCCCCTGAGACCAGTTCTTCCCTAGGGTTGATCCTTGTTTCTAACTACTGCAGAACACACAGAAACCCAGTGATGATACAGACAAGAGAAAACATCCCATCCTTCCTTTGCAAAGGGACAGACTAGAAAACACAGGGACCTCCAGCTGCTGCAGGGCACATCACAGGCCCTCTCCTTCACAGAGTGCTCTGCACCTCATGAGCCTTATTTTGCACCAGCCACAGATTTACCTTGGTAGCAACATCACCATGGCCAGAGCACCCCAATCTTTGCTGGAACCACCTGTCTACCAGAGAGGCAGCTGGGATGCACAGAGATGAGGATGTGTACAGTGGAAACGGAGAGGTGATCTTCAAGGTCTCTATGTGCCCAGTGCCCACCCAAGACCTCCCATCAACAGGGCACCCACATAAGGTGCTGAGGAAGTACCTTGCATTAACAGAGGAAGTCAAATACAATGGAACTCCATGGTGCCTCTGGACACAGTGACTCACACAGCCCTCACTGACACACCAAAGGCTCCTTCCCCTCTTATTGGGAGCATGGCCTTGCCAACAATGTTGGATTGGTGTGGCTCCCATCCAAGTGCAGACTTGTTGACACTTTCCTACCTCCAAGCAGGGAGAAGTTCCTCCCAACTTTTCCTGTGCTTAGCAACTCTTCTTTCTGTGACCAATGAGGAGCAGAAACTGTCAAACCATTTGAATCAGGTTCCAAATTACACAAAATCTCTGAACACCCAACAGCATAGACAGTCATTGCTGAGTCTTGGATATTATCGTACAGCTAAAATTAAAGTAAGGAACAATTAGCATCATCCCACTTCGTAACAGAGTATTTTATCAGTTGAGTAGAATGCAGAGCATAATTATATGGCTATACCCAGAGATTACACACTGCATCAAATGTCAAATCATGTCGTGTTAACCACCAAGTTATCCTGAAATTGTTCAGCAACAAGTGAGAAAGAATTTGGTCTCTCTCTGTGTGGTCTCCCTGCTGCATGCATATTTTCCAGCTGTTATCCCCCTGACCTGCATACCTGCCGGGGACTCTTTCAAGCTTATCAATCAAACTAGAGAACAGAAAGCCCAGCCTGACATCTGACCAGCTAACAGGAAGCAAGCAGTGGCCCTCTGCTGTCTAGTCCCTTTCTACTTATCCCCACGACATAGGAAATGAACCAACACCTTGCAGAAGAATAATGAACGGAGCTGATGCATCAAGGTCAAACAGGACTGACAAGTTCTTTAAAAAAAACAAACAAACCAACAATAACAAAAAAACACAACCAGAACTCCTTATTTACTCTCAAAGTCACTCAAATACAATCAGCATTCATTTAAAAATTATTAACATAGACTGGAAATTTCCTGTTATTTCTCTGGTTTGAGAATCAGAAAAAGGTAGTGAACTTCATGAAGGCTTTATCCATCAGATGCCCAGAGAAGATTAAACAGATGCTTGTGCCTTGGAAAGATCATTTCTATGGGGCACAGAGCATCTCTTGGTAAGCATTGCCTTTCATTCAGGTAAAAATATTTTAAAAGAAAGAAGGACCAAAAGCAATAGGTTTCCATGCTCTTCTGCTTTATAGGTATTAAACCCCTTCACAAAGGGAGAAAACTGACAAAATGTTAGTAGGTGACTGGAAGGACAGAAAAGGGCATCAAGACCAGGCCTGTGGCAATTACAATAACAATGCATAAGATGTTTCATCCTAAACTTCTGCAGAAACAC
Source organism: Grallaria varia (assembly GCA_013396735.1). Lineage (NCBI taxonomy): Eukaryota > Metazoa > Chordata > Aves > Passeriformes > Formicariidae > Grallaria > Grallaria varia. The sequence continues at coordinate 643,151 of VWZG01013475.1, read as the reverse complement.
CAGTCCATGCATCTTTATATGACCTTCCTCTGGAGACTCAGGAATTTTTCTTGAGTTTTTAATTTTTCTTTTTTGAATAGCCAAATAGCTGTAAACAGCCCCAGCCTGAATTTTAGTCGATTTATTTCTGCCAAATTTTGTTCATTCTTTTCTGATCTATTGTCACTTCCAGTTGTCCAAACCAGTGGAATACCAAACATCACGACTAGGTTTTCATGATTACCAGTCTTAGAAGTGACCCAAAGGTACAACAAACAAGATCAACATGACCTTCAATCAAAGATGTCCTGAGTAGTAAAAACAAATCAAAGAAGCTAGCTTTCTTTTAAGCCAATAAGGAGGAAATTGGGAAGGAAATTCAGGGCTGGGTATGCTGGTTTTAAAATTATTATGTACATCTGTATCCATATACCTTGGGGGGGGGGGAAAGATGGCACCATGCTTGGAGATTATCATTTCCTTTAGCATATATCCTCCCTGTTAGCGAAGCTGTTTGTCACCATCTCTCTAAATCTGAGAGGAATAAGTGTTTTATTGGAATGCTTTGTCCAATTTTAACAGAAATTTAAAATAGCCACCAGATATTTATTAAAAAAAAAAAAATAACAGAGAGGTAACAGACTAAGCAGCTTAATTACACCACACCTACACAACATGAGGTGCTTAAGCAGTGACAGCAAAGATTTCTCTTCTCAGAAAAGATCAGACATGAGAAGGTACTGAAACATTAGCAGGGCCCACCTGTGTGTTGATCTTAGACCACACTAATGTAAGTTTGCTTTTTATTATTATTTTACACTGATTAGGGAAGGACGAGAATATAAAGATAAATCCAGTCACCCTTTCAGAACTTCCTAGTATAAAAATTCATTAGCATTCCACAAATAATGAACCTTTTAAGATTAATTGAATCCATCAGTTGAGTTGGGCCTTCTGAGATTTCTGGCTCCTCCTCTCCTCATCCAACACTTCAAAGGAATGCCTCCCTCTTCTATTAAAAGTCTGTCTCGTAAAAATTCACACCCTAGGAATTCCCCTCTTGGAATACACTATTCAGACTTGTCATTTGGGCATCTTATTTTTAGGGCAATCATTTCCAGGGCAACCACAACTAGAACGTGATTGTTCAGAGAAGGAAGAGGAGGATGTGTTTTGGTGATAGCAATTTCTCTGACTCCGTAAATCACAGAAATTCACACCAGTTAGTTCCTCCACAATCCGGAGAGAGAAGCCACATAGGAGTCTGACAACTCCTTTCTAATCCAGCAAGATACAGCTCTGGGGTGAAGGAACACGCCAGCAAACAGACAAGAACTGGCATCAGAATAGAGCTGTGTGACACCAGGCAAACAAAGAGGGCAGCTGGGTTTGGTATTGGAGAAGCTTTGGCACAATCTTTTAACAGGAACAGAAGAGGACAAACCCCAAATTGACTGAAAGGTGAAATCAGATAGACTTTGAGACAGGGATGGACTTCAAAATGGGATTTATATCCAAATATTTCTTGAGACAGTGTCTCAGGTAGTTTTCTGAAATGACTTTCTCTTATTTTATTTCCACACTGATTAATTCTCTGGAATTACTGTTAAGGAAACACAAAAGCAAAACAAATTCATAAATGCTTCTTCCTTTCCTACTTTTCAACAGAAAGACTTGAGGGCTTTTTTCAGGCAAATTTTAAAATTAGCATTAAGGTACAGTCACATATGAAAAGAAAAGCAGGAATGCACATCACTAGCTTTTACTTCTCTTTTGGCAGTTTTACAGAACAAATAGACTGCGGAAATAAAGGAATATGAAGTCATCTCAAGTAGGTTCTTTTTCTTCCCACTGCTCTACACGCATTTTACAGTCCAGAGTTATAATATCAGGGTTCTACAGTCATTTCCTGGCACAACTCCCTCCTCTTACAATTTTGGTTAAAGCCTTCAATTCCAGCTCTAACAAGGGAATACTCTGCCACATACCATGCACACCTTGCAACACTCATCTCTATGTGCCTTTACCATGTTCATCATCATGACAGCTGAACGTCTGTGCTTACCGAAGCGCTGCCTATTTGCACACATCAAGCCATTGTATACAGCTTACACGCCTGTTCACTTGGAACTTTTTGCCTGAAAAACTCTAAGAAAATAAGAGCCAAGATACCAGTTGTTACTGTCACCTGTGTCACAGAAAGGGCCTCAGTATCAGGCTCCAACTCCATCGCACTGATTCAGAGAATAAAGGTCTGCACAGTGCCACCTCATGCTATTTCCTCAGATAAAAGGAAAAGGTTTCCATCTACAGTTCATTAAACAAAATTTTACCTTTGTGTCTTCCATGTTAGAATTAAATAGTTTGGATTATCTTTATTTTTAAAGGATCACATTTTTGTCATCAAGGACAGATAAAGCCTCCAAATGAAAATACACTGGACAATTATTTTTAAATGCGTGTTCTTCTGAGCCACACTATATAAAATAGAGATACCACCCCCCACACACAAAAAAGGACATTAAAATGGCAAAATAAGGAAAGAAAAGACCTTTTCTTTCCTAGTGCAAAGTACACACAACACTTAAGGGTATTTTGGTAAAAAACATTGATTGCATCACTGTTGAGTTCAAATTCACTCTAACTTTCAATCACATCATCTGTACTCTTCCAAAATAGATTCAAAGGTCTAAAAAAGCAGCTTGATAGCAGAGAGGGACATTTATTTATTTATCAAAAGGACATTTTTCCCAGACTTTTACTAAACCTCATCCACTCTTGTCACTCTGGGCAGATAGTTGAAAGCAATATTAGAGGAGGTAATTGCATAGATCAGTCAACAGCCTTTGTCCCCTTGCCACTGAGACTTACAGTAAAATGGGCACAAGAAAACATTGTACTGGATTAAAGGCAGGTCTTTTTCTCCAGTTGCTTGCTGCTTACCAGCTGTTGCGTTCAATGGCGGGGACAGAAGCTCCAGCAGTATCTATAGGGGAAATCTGGCCTGACACTGGCCCTTTTTGTCCCCCCACCTCTTTCTCTCTAGGCTTGAAACAGATTACTCTTTGTTTTCCAAGTGAAACTATACCAAAAAGTACTCTATCTTGTCATCTACCATTAAGCCATTAATCATGTGTGCAGAGCACTTTACTAGCTATGAATTTTTAGGATTCTGCATTTACAAGAACACCATTGCAGTAACTTCTCAGACTGACAAATATTTTTCTGAACCCTTTGATCTTATTTGGAGCAACTCATAAAAAGACTCAGAGTCGCTGCTTAAACAGTGCAGGGAACAGACAAATTTTGTTAACATTTGATTGTAAATCACTGGCAGCAGCCCACATGCTGATAAAAACAGACATTGCACTGTCAAGAAAAACTGTACCTGTTATGAGTATGTCAGAACAGTTGCAAGAAAGCTCCAAGTGCACCTTGCAAGTGACAGAATTACAGCTGCAAAGTACAGTGAGATTCAATACAAATCAAAGGCCACTGAACAGAAATGCAAAAATAGAATTAAAGAGTCAAAATTAGAAATCGTTTTGTGTCAGAACATACATCATCAACACCACCTTTAGGAGAGGAGTCATCACTCAGGTTTTGACAGCACAGGCTGTAAATGAATACTGTTTACACAATAGTACATTTTATCTTCATGTTCTGACCTAATTCAAAAGCATTGAAAAGCACAATGTTGAGACTGGTGCTGGAATTTTTAAGCCAAGTCCTATTGTGTTAATTATGCAGCAGTTTAATAAGACCATTACAAACAGGAAAACAATATCAGGCCCTTGCAGCATCTGAATCACATTAATGCATTTTCTGAGAAAACATGCAAAGCCAGCTCATCTATAGGTATATTTATAAATAACTTTTCCACCTGAAAGTTACATGGAAGATCATATTTCTGGAGAGTTCAAACATGCATTGTGTTCATTGATTACAGAATTTTATAAGTTGCTTCTCACCTCAGAAACTATAGTTTTAAGTTTTCAGGTAAAAAAATCCCACTCATTCCGTAATAATTACCTTTTTTTTAACTGAAGCTTCTGAAAATAATAATCCAAGGTATATAAGAAGTTGTATGTCCTTTTAAAATAAAGTTCTACCTGTACTGGATTAAGGCAGATTCTAAACAAAATATGTAAAATTTTTATTGCTTTTGCAGAAATTTTAATCCAAGTTTCTGATCTACACTTTGTGGTTGGGTACCTGTCTCAAGGACTGAATCAAAACCTCAGTCCCAACGAGCTGTACAATTCTGAAATCATTTGCAAAAATGTGTGTTTGACACAGACAGCCATCTAACATTTGCACTTCAGTTTTATGAGAAACAAGTTTTTACTCTTCTAAGCATGAACAGATACACCCAAAGCTTTCTGAGCAGGTGGCTCCCAGTGAGCTTCCAGATGGAAGGGGGTGGAAGTGGGACATAGATGTGTGGCCACAGCCCCAGAAAGCTTAAGCAAGGAAACCCTCTCACCCCTCCACCTCCCCACCCATTGTCACTCTCCTGCCTCCTTGTCCCAGTTTGCCAGTATATGCAGAAGCGTAGTGGGTGGAAATTCAATGTGGCTTCCCCACCAAGAGCTGTGCCAGCCTTTCTCCCCCCTGCACACCAATCCCTCCCCAAGCAACAACACCCCACTGGGGCCTCTTTGGGAAAGGTCTGGAATTCCTGAGCATTTGCCTTTGTTTAGAATGGAAACAAGTGATTAACTCATTAACTCTCTTACTGTTAATGGAAGTTAAGGGCAGTGGTTCAACTTGCCACTCTCAGCAGGGTTTAACACACCTGAGAACGTCACCTTTTACAGAAGGTGACAGAAAAACCTGCCAGCATTAAGGAAGGAGCTGGATTGGGTGTAACAGCCCTCTCTGTAAGGTTAACTGCACTGTAGTCTGTGGAGAGGCAGGACTGGAGTCACAAAACCACTTGAAAGGAGCATACTCACCTAACTTTGACATTAGGAGGCTCCTGCAAAAATCAAGTCTAGGAGCCTACAGCACAGTCATCAAAAAGTACATTTATCTCCCAGGATATCACTGAGTAAGTATCTTCACATTACCTTTAGAAATGGTCCTTGACAATGTGTAGTTGTATTAAGAACTTGCGAGACACCTTTGATATCTTTACATTCCCACAGAGGTTCACTTCAGTTTAGGACAGACCAGTATTGGGATTACAGACAGACAAAAATTTACAACCTAAGGGATCAAGACTTACTCTAGGAGAGGCTGCACATGCCTGTTAGGATTCCCTTTTTTGGCTGTCAATTTGGGCCACATCAGGTCACCCAAGCAGTTGCTTACATGCCTCACATGAACTTGAAATTCAGATTCAGTATCTCAGATGAGGACACTGAATGTTGAGCCTGAATCTTGTTCTCCTGCTAACAGATAAACATACACTGTACAGGACAGTGTTCAGCTGATGGAAGAGATGCTCTTACTTCAGATACCACACCACTGCTTACAAGCTGGGTGATCCAGCTCCACTGCTCCAACCCTGGAAGCAAACCAAATAGGATTCCCAGGCATTGAAGATGCAAAAAGGTGGGTTAGAGTCACATGGCAAATTTGCACACCAAGTTACCACAACTGCACAAGGTGAAGGGAAACAGTCTGTCAGCTGTGGATTTGCATATGTAATTAGCAGAGTTAAATAGAAAGACACATTTAAGTTTTATCCATAAGTGCTTTTGCATGTGTACACATACACAGCACAGAAAATTGGGTCCTGAAAGTGTCCTGGTAAAATAACGTGTAAACTAAGAGCTCTGCAACACAGAGAGCCTGGGCAAAGGGCCAGGAGCTCCTGAGCTGTAATCGCATCTGTGCAACTGAATCACTGCGGTTTTAGGCAAGTAATTAAACTTTCCACTGTCTTGGTTTTCTACCTGTGTTAGATAGAGCCTAGTATTTTCCCCTTTATGTATGAGAAGGGTAAATAAAGATAAGAGTTAATACTTTCCTGCCTGACCCTTGCATTTTAAAGCACCAACAACAGTAATTTTATTACATTACTTGAGTCTAGATTTCTACTCTCATCCCACAGATATACAATGACAACTGCAGAGAATACTACAGATTTCTGAAATGTTCAGTGTAGGTTCTGTGCAAAACCAATTGAAATTAGTGATTTCAGTGCCTTTAGGATCATGCTTCATATTCAAAATTAGTTTTTCTGTAACGGTTTCATATGATGGAGATGCTATTTTCTGTGGTGGTAGTTATTTTATAAACATCTAGTAGCAACTGAAAAAGGTGTTGTAATCCACCACATACCCAGTGAACTCAATTACTTCATCATTCTACATAATTTTTCCTAAAACATGAACCAAATAATGCAACAGCTCTAAAACCTTTTTATGATTAGCAATCAAATGATATCACAAATAAGCTGCAAAGCAACCATCAATAGAAGCTCAGGTTCAGAGAGTGAAAGCCTTCTCTGAGATATGATTTGCTTTCCTTAGCCCTAGCACAGCTGAAGGTCTCCCATGCAAGGTAGTGTAGGGTCCTTTCCTTGTTCCCAAACTCTACCCTAAAGCCTCACTACAATCTCTTCACAGGTGAACTGACTAGGAACTGCTTGTCCTCGAATTGAATCCAAATAAAAGTCTCCTCCACTGAGAAAGGGAGAAATATGATGTGAGTTACCACTACAAACCAAAGGGAAATGTTCCTATTTAAAGTTTATTGCATCCGTTATTTCCATAGAGCACGACTGTTTCCAGCAAATACCTGTAAGAATGCCAACCCCTTTGTATTGCCTGCAATTAGCTTATCTCCAATTATATAAACAGGTACATGATGACAGTTTCAGTAATAGAGGTATTATGGGGAAAATAAGAGTTGCTTTACTTGGAGTGTAAGTCTTAGTAGAAAACAGATTAAAGCTTATGTGGATATACAAAATAATAGATACACTAATTCTATTGTCTGCCTTTCCCAAATTATTTTATTAGATGGAACATATTAATTATAATGAAAGAGAACCCCTAACTCTGTTGGCTTCTAATGAAAATTCCTTTGTACGATCACGGCAGGATTTCCCACCATTTCCTCTTTCTGATGAAATTAACTCCCTATGGTTGGTCACCAGGATAAGCTCCTTTTAGCCAATCAGCCTGGGAGCTGCCATTTACCTCAATGAGAGGAGAAGGTATCTGCTGTCATAGCAACCAGTGGCTTTGCTCTGATCATCTTTGGGTCCTTTAGCATAATGAAAAACACCGGCTTGCTTTTTAGATGATTAATCTTTTCCCCTGTGAACCTACTTGAATACATTAGCAAAACAAGTATGAAAAATTTGTTTATCCCAAGATAATCATTAGAAAATTACCTGCAAGAGTAATTCTCATTAGAGCAGAGTTTGTGAATAGCAGACCATATGGTGAATGAAAGCAGCGAGAAGCAATGAAATCTCAAAGCTGCAACAGGTTGCAAAGTTTACCAGGTTTCAAACTGAAAGTTAAAAATCAGTTAAGTATCAAAAGTTGTGAAAAATTCTTTTCTTAATAAACTTTCAGATAGGTAATAACAGGAAGACTCAACAGATTCTATGACCAGGCCTGAAAATCCTTCCCTACCCAGACAGTCCTTTTCTGTGTGGTCAGTTGTGCCAATTCCAGAGGGCCTGATCCCAACTGCATCTTGGAACCCTGGAGAACCTTAACTTCAGTGGTGCTAAGCTTACAGCTGAAATTTTATGACTAGATTCTTATCTTACACTATCATTAATATAGATGTTATTATTCTGATATTTAATAGGCATCAAAAAATTAAAATTATAGAAGAGTATGTACAACTTTTAAGCACCAACTCCAGGCGCCAAGAGAAATGTAGGATTTCATAATACACTCTTTGACTTCTTTGGTATTCAGAAACTTATTTTTGCTATGTAAATTAAGAGAAGTTAATATTATACTGGGGCAAGGTGAAAGAAAAGTGAGATGATATGCAGTATTGAAATAGTTTAATTATGTTATACCCACAAGAAGCCCCAGTAGAACAGATTTGGAATTCATACTATGTAAAGCTAAAATGACTCCTCCAGTTTCAACAAATCATTAAAAAAAGATGGGAAAAAAAGAAGGAGGAAGAGATAAAAATTCCTATGAGGTATCATTAGCTTGGTTCTTAGAGCAAAAACTCATGTGATACTGTGGAATCCATGAGAGCAACTGGAGCAGGGCTGCTCATACCAGAGGCTATTGCTCCAAATTCTCCTGTGTAAGCACATCGATTTCTCAGCTTAGCAAGAATTTTTATCCCAAACTGTTTTTTGTGGGCTTTGGTTTGTTTTGTTTTTTAATATCATTCTAGTCACAAGCCCAAGATAAATAAATCAGTAGTATCCTCTTATCACATTGGCTTTACCATAGAATCAAAATATTTTTCTTCTAACTCTGTTTAAAGTATCTGTAGTGTTACAGCATTCTGGACAAACACCAAGTCCAACCACAGGTAAGCCAGTCCTAGCACTTAATTTCACTGCCCTCATGCATTGTCTTCCAGGCTCAAAGTTCCATGGTAATGACAAGACTATAAGAGGACATTTCCCCGTGCAGCACTTACATCTGAATTCAGTCAATAAATATTTCATGTCAGTCACACACAGAGTTAAAGTCCTACCAGCAGTTATTAATGGTTTGCTGGCTACAAGCATTTTAGAAGAGTATGATATTGAGTCAATTTAATTTTGCCTTGACTGGTAAACACTTGTCTTATTCAGGTTGTATCTCCTTCCTCAAACAGACTTCAAGACTTACCAAAGACACTAATTAGGTAAGAAAGCAGACTGTTGGTGTTCTAGAAAAGTTAAATCATTTGGCAGATAGTGGTTCTAACATAATTCCTGTCTTGAAAGACTGGATTTGCACTTCCAGGCTCAAGAATTTATTCGCTATCCTAATGGGGAACTCCTAAGTTTTTCTTTGTCATAGCACAGGAATTTGCAACACTCCTTTTACCTGAACAGAGAACTTCCTTACAGCTACAGATCCATCAGCAGGATCCTCTTGGAGAAAATTAAGTGGATCTGACTTTAAAAGGCTATGGTGACAAAATGCAATTTCTAAACTTTAAGTCCTCATCCTGAATTACATTTTTACCTTTGGGTAAAATCCAAANAATCTATTCATATCCACAAAGAGAAGCTGGTTAAAGAGCATAGAGAAGGAGAGGGATGACATTTCCCACTGCGGGTAAATCTAGGAAAAAGAAAACTCCCTAGCTATTTACAGCATTGCTCATCACAAAGTCTTACAAAGCCCACTCATTTTCATCTCTCTTCAGGCTATTCCACAGAAATACCCACAGACAGATCAGAAAAATAACAGTGTTCAAACAAAAGGAAAGTGCCAGAAGAAATCTCTATATTTCCAATTTTTGGGGATACTTGTGTCTCCTGGAATTTGAACTTCATTTTGTAGTCAACTTTCTCTACAGATGACCATAAATCCTTGATCTGTTTTGTATGAAGTTCTAATGGAAAATCTCAGGGCAGTGGTCTCCAAATTGAACTGCCTTGATCCAAGATCTAGGTGGCAAGAGATCCCATTCAACTGCTGGGTACAGCAAGACTACAATAAGCATGACTAGCATATTCAAAACCTGTTTTATTAAGCCAAGCCTCAAGCATTTAGCATGCAAATTTTTCCAGGGCCCTTGATGGAACATTACCATCAGCACCAAGTGGAATAACAGATGCAAAAGCATCTCCAGGGTGCCTTCAGATTTTCATCCATATGAAGTAATTAATCCTCACTTTGTGTACGTGTGGGTGTGTGTATGTGTTGGTTCTGTTTTATTATCTCACCTATACTACCTACAGTCACCAGGTAAAACAAGTGGAAGCTTTAGCCCTCTGGTACTATTCATAGTACAGGAATGCACAGATTAGAAAGCATACATAGTTTAAAGTGTTTATTCCTGGTCATTTCTTACATCCATACTGTGTTAATTTAATGCCTTTTCAGAAGAAAATTCTGTGCATGTGCTGAAGAGCTTTCCCTGTACCTTCGTACCAACCAGGGGAGGTGAAAAATGTTCTTTAACAATTAGAACTCCTTAGATCCATGTTGTGCATTAAGTGGTAACTATGTAATTAAAAGGAACAAATTTAAAATCTGACAACAATTGGTGCATCTCCAGCATTTAAAATGATTCAATTATTAATAATTCATGCTCAAAATCCCATATGTGGGCAACGAAGCAGAAGGAGAGATGAAAACGAAGTCTGATCCATGACTAACCTTACATCTGTACAGAGCCTGACTAAAGAGAGTTACAGCATTATGTTTGCTGCAACATTTACCCAAATATAGTAGGAAATTGTCACACCATAATATGTATTTGCAGTGATGCTCAACAGTTAGTCAATAGCATGGGGGTGGGGGAAAGCCACACTAATACCCAAGAATCCAGTTACACATACAGTTCCATTCCCAGTCCAATGGAGTCAGAGCACTGTGTGGTTTAGATGCTTAAAAGGTTTTGATTACATGTGTTAAATCCAAATTTGCTTTAAAGATCACAATGATCCAGTCCAGGCTTTATGATTTTAGTGCTGGTTTGAAACTAGTCAGGAAGTTTATCTCTAGAACTGTATGGTCAGACTTTTAACGAGAAACAGTCATCGACCTGAGATGCTAGTCTACATTTAAAACAGTAATTAGAAGATGATTCACATTGTCTCTTAGCTCACTTATCCCAAACAGCTACTTATTCTGAATGTTATTAGATCTGCTCCCATGAATTTACTCTGAAATAGAAGTTTGCACAAGCAACTCAGAATACCACAGATGTCTTTGTATCAATTCAGCCTAAAATCAGAACTCCTAAGTGAGATTTCATCTGTTAACATACACCAAACAATTACTTAATTGAAGATCTAGGTTTTTACTTTTTCTCTGCCTTTTTCATTTTAATTAGCTCTCCTTTAATAGCTTTCTTGGCAAGTTTGATGCTGCAATAAGCTACATGTGAAAATGATGGCAGGGACATGTCTGCATTAGCTGCAAAGCCATTTTTCATGTTATGCTAAAGGCCTCCTGAGTAAGAGAAGCCTGAGGAGCACAGAAAGGGTGGAGGCACTAATTCCTTGCATTAGTAATAATAAAAGAATATTAAATTATAGTGATAATTTGTACCACTGCCACATTGCTGAATGAAACTGGAAGAAAAGAGAGTATGGTCTATGAGACCTCCCAGGAAGGAAATACACTCAGTATCCTTAGAAATACAAACCCTAACACGCATGTGCAATGTTATACATTTAATAAAGGGCTACAGATATTTAAGAAGTAGCAGAAAATATATTTATGAAGGGTAGAGATAGAATATATCCATATTTTTACCACTAAAAAATATAGTTGATTTATGTGTATTAAAAAAGATGACAAAGTCAGTATTTTAAACATGCCCCCCCAAAAAAAGTGTCATAAATAGATTTGTTTACTCCTGCGACCTTTTTGATGTCCTGGTTCTAATCATCATTCCATATGCAGGGGGGATGAGACAAGAGACATGTTTATTCTGTGGCTGATTTATTACAAAATCAAGACCATTCAGATTCAAATTCCACCCCTTTTTAAATACGTTGTTGCTGTTCTCCCTTTCACACAATTTGCCACCACATGTAAAGGTCAAGTCCACTGGTAAAGTAATTCATATGGTTATCCAAAATCCTATCCAAGCTATAAATTAACGTGACATAAATTGCCTACAGCATTTCTTCCATTTCTAATGTTATACACAGGCAAGTCTAGCCTGGTGTACTGATAATTAAAGTGAAAACTGCGCACACTTCCCCCGGGAACACATACTCCAAACAGGAAGTCAATTGGTTCCAAGGTGGGACCCGCTGAGGGAGACAGGCAATCATCTGTAGCAAATGGTAACTTTGGGATTTCAGTGGAAAGACTAAGTACACTTTACCTCAAAATTGCCACCTGTATCACAGTCACAGAGCAAAGCACCAAAGGAGGAAAAAAAGCTGCAAAATTTCATCAGAATCCTGATGTTCCTGATTTTGCACAAAGCAGCCAGAAGAGCTGCAGGCTGGGCTCCTAATGTTACAAAAATTAAGACTTATGGAAATCACAGGTGAACATATTATTTCCCAGAACTTGCTCTTTTCATAAGAATCTTGAGCCTCTGGTGAAACAGGATGCATGCTCTGCAAATGGGCTTTACATTCTGTAGCCAGAACAAACTTATTTATTTTGACACCATGTCTTCATCAATGATGCCCTCAAGAATAGTCAAAGGAGATTAAACCACTGGCTTTCTTTTTTTTTTCATTTTTGATACAGATTAGTAAACTTAATCCCATAAATAAACTATAACAACTCACCCTGCAGACTTCACTGGAAATGAGCTAATATGCACCTGCTGACGATGCAACCCACAAGGAGGTAGTCTCCTTGGAAACTGCTCCTGATGGTCTGAAACACAATGGAAACAGTCACTGAAGAAACTTAGATTAGTGTAGGTGCTGGGAAAACTGATGAAAGACGAGGATTTTGCACCAAAAATTAGCTGTCTGAAGAGGGAACACTCAAGTATGCCATGCAGTATAAGTAGTTCAGGGAGTTCAGAGTAGACCTGGAAAGAAGAATCTATATTAAAGAAGTCAAGAGAGACTTCAGAACCTACAATGTCATCCTTCCCTAAATTCCAATTTCCTTTACTGAGGCTCTGTGGCTGAACTAACATCTTCAGTGCAGTCTAACCTGTGAGAGAGCAGTTTACCCAGCACAGCTCAAACACTGCTCTCAGCCTGGACATTTACAGCACCTGCTAACATTTGCCTGTTCTCACATGTTTTTAGAGCATCTTTCATTCTTGATCACCAGTACAAACAGCTACTTTCTGCTGTCCTCTCTCTCCTCCCAAGTCTTTCATAAAACCTGTTGACTGATTTATTCAAGCACTTATCTTTTAACTTGCTGTCACTAGACAGGTGCACACTTGCAACAACCCTTGTAGCAGAGTCCATTTAACAGCTCTGTTAGGGGCCCATCCTTGCAAGACATTGAGCTGCGCAGAAGTTAGCACCCTAAATACACATCAAAACACATGATTTAGGGCTCTCTCTAACTTGCAGGCAGTGCTCAGTGCCTCAGGCATCAGTTTCTTCCTTGTTAAGAAGATTGTAAAGGGACCATCCCATCTAACTATTTAATGTTATTTTAATAGGCTACATTACATGAACTCAATACAACAGCAGTTATCAGAGTCAAAGCCTCCATTTGCTCTAGAGACTTCAATCACAAAAGTAAATCCCTATAACACAGACAGATAAGAGTTTAGACAGTGTTAGTGTCCAGGCCTGGGTCATCTTGTTAGCATGTTTCAAACTCACTTGACCACACCTGCACTCATTTTTTGTTGACATTTTACTGTCAGAGATTAGACATGAAGAAGGAGGGGAAAAAATTAAGAGCAAATGCAGAGGGAGATTTACTCATTCTTTTAAAGCCACCAAGATACTGAAGAAAATACTAAAGAAGTAATTCACTTAAAGCAAGCAGCTTCCAGCATCCCTCTCTTCCTGTCATTGTGTGCTACTCATATCACAGGCTGACCTCTCATAGGAGCTGAATTTTGACACTTTGGGGGAGCATGTAGGATGATAACCACAGATTACACAGCCACATCAAAAGCACATTGCCTCAGAGCTGAAGCAGAAGCTAATAGAGAAGTGTTCTCCACAGAGATCACTCCAGCTGCAGGTGAATCAAAGATGACCTCAGATACAGCTACACATACTCCCTTCTCCTGTGCAAAAAAAACAAGCTCACTGCAAAGAAAACACCATAACAGAATGTGAAGGGAAAGTTAAAGCAGTTTCAGTCCATCTTCTGGGTATCTTCCACTAGTTCTCCCACACAAAATTATCCAGAACTCTGCATCTGAACTCTGGACTAAAGCTTTTTGGCAGGTGACAGCAGTCTTTATGAGAAGGAAACCAAGTGCATCCTCAGTAATTTCCAAGACAGAAGATTCTGTTGCAAGCACTATGATGCTTCCTTCCAATTCCAGCTCAGTATCACACTGTTGAATGTGTGTTCTACAGCACAACAGCTTGGCTGAATTATCCAGGCTCAATTCAAAAATTTTAAAGTAGTGAAACATTCTTTAATTTCCAAGATCACATTCAAATTTACACACACAGTGCTGCACACAGTATAAACAACATCAGAGGTAAAATTAACCCTCAGCATCTGTAATTAAAATTCCTTTGGATTCAAACAGTATGAGTATCTGCACAAAACCCAAAATCCTAAAGTACTAGAAAATGTTTCAGCTATGATTGTATATTTTTTAGGTTCCTGGCAGGTCAGAGAAGGGGCAGTTCTGTGCTTATGTCCAGTTGCTTTTCAAGGCTTTAGGTTCAGAGGGTGCCACCAAGATTTGGACAGAAACAGATTGTCCTGACACACAGCCCCTGGTCAGCTTTGGGAAATGGCCGCATACCCAGGAGAAAGTGATTCTTGAGGCACCCCAAGGAGCAGCATTTTCAAGTGGAGGAGACCAAGGGGTTGACATCTTTCTTAATTGCTTCGGGGCTGAAAGGAGGTTCCCAACCCTGTCATTTTATTCAAGGGTAATGACACCCAGCACTTAGGACCAGATGTTTTTAAACACATTTTATGCTGAAAAGATGAAGGCTATTAACTTAATGAGACTCATACCTCACATAAATCCTGTAAGGACAAAAATGGTGAGAACAAACTTCTTCCAAGTGACCGGACACATCAGTGCCATGCCACAGCAGGTTAGCTGTACCAGAGGCAGGAACATGGCAACAACCTCTACTGAGACTCGCCAGAAAGATCCACAGCAGACTGTGGAGTGTGGGAATATAATTTCATTTCATTGTTCTGAGGGTGAAACAGGGCCTGAGGCCCCTGAACCTTGCCCGAAGCCTTGTTGGCCCCTCCTGCAGGGAGACTGAGGGACGGCCCACCTCAGGGTGAGCCTTTTCCTTCCCTCAGGGACAATTTCTGCCCTAGTCCTGAGAAAGCTTCCTCACCAAACCCCCTCTTACTGCAAAATTACTCGGGACTGATCCAAAAGCTGGAGATTTCCTGTCAGGGAGAGGGGCTGCTCTGGGCCAGAGCAGGGAGCTGAGGGCTCCTGAAACACCGGCCAGCATTGCCACAAGCTGGATGTTCCTCACCTCGCTGTTGAGGCAGGAGAGCTCCAGGAAGATGGGCTCCTGTTCAGCCACTCCCTCAGAACAGGGTTCCCCCCTTCCTACCCTTGATTGACACTGGATCTGTTTCAGGCCATGAAGAATGAGTGAAACCTGTGAGCTTCAAGCCTCAGGGCCAGATTTATAGGCAGAAGGAGAATTCTGTGATCTTTTTTCATGTATTTGTAGTTATGGTCAAAATAGGCCTCTTACTTTCAATCTGGAGACACTTTTACTGTTCACCTTTCCCTCGTATGTCCTCAGGCACGCGGAGTCACAGAAGGAGCGGAGGCGAGACAGGGCCAGGGCTCAGTGCAGAGTGGTGCTCGCATGGAAAGCTCTCCGGGTTCCCTCAGTGAGGGCAGGCACTGCATCTGTGCCCCTGGAAATCCGCCTGGGAGCAGCAGCTGAAGAGCCGGGACAGTTCTCAAGCTTGACAACCCACAGGTAACTACTTCAGAAAAACACAGTTTGAAACATTTCCCTCACCAAACAAGAACTAAAACAGGCAGATAATACATCTCCTAGGAAAGGTCACAAATTCAAAAGTTCCTATGCATTACAGTGTTTTTCTTGATTTTAAATGGATGTCAAGTGGGACAAAGCACACCGTAAAGTTGTTCTTGCTCCTTGATAAGATGTTTCCTTTGGTTAAATACCTTTTCAACTACTGATTTTGCAGGGATTTTGTTATTCAGTTAATTCCAGAAATTGGATCTCACTACTGAGCAAGACACTTTTCCATATATAATCTGTGGATGCACATTTACTGTCAAACAGCTACCAGTGTCACAATTTACTAACTGCAATTCAGCTGAAACAGTGACAGAGACGAGTCCTCTGTACTCAAAAACATTAAGGATGCTCAAATATAAGGCACATCTCTGCTCAGAGGTACTGGCTGCTTCAGCTGCAATGACAGATGGCTATTTCACAGCTGAATATTGACTATGTCCAGTTCTTCCTTTGAAGGTACTTGTGTGATTAATTTGCTTTTTGTCCAACTGTTAAACAAATTAAAGTTATTATGAGGTATGGAAGAACAGGGTTCATTCCATTTCAAGCCTTCTGAAAACAAGTATCACAAGCATAAAGATGTGGGAGTGAGTTTCCTTGACTACTTGGTGTTCTTTTAACCTCAGCTTGATCATGTCAGATCAAAAAAAAAGAATTAATTACTTTCACAACAAGAGTATTTATTGTTCACAAAACACAAACCCTCTGCTTAGAGCTGTGAGAGATTCTGAAACTACTTTTCTATTGAAGGAAAAAAATCAAAATGAAAATCATCTTAAGAAAGAGGGTGGGAGGGAGTAAATAGAGACAGTTTCATGAAAAACAGGCAGGGAGAATAACCCTTCCTTGGATCTTCCCCACCCTCAAGAACTAGTTATGTTCTAAGTGAAACCTCTAGGGGTGGCAATATTTCCTCCATTGAAATAAATGGAAAAATTCCAATTGCCACCAACTAGGGTGGGACCAGATCCTGAGAACCTTTAGCCTCAGCTAAATAAGTATGGTCTAGATCCTACTCAGACAATAGCACTTTTACCTTCAATTCTTGCTCACCTTAAGTTCCTGCCTTAAATTCTCTCATTGCCATTTTCCCTGCTGTGGCCTGATAATATTTTGCTTTGCAACCATTAAGAACATGAAGGCATTCAAAAGGTTTGTTTAAAAGAAATAAAGCAGTCTTTTCAAAATGGGGGGGGGAATCCTTCTTCCTTCTAAGGAACATAGTCCTGCTCCACCTGGCAAAGGACAGAGCTGAGCTAGCTTTACTAATTTGACCAAAGCACTTGGAGATCCTCTGATGGCTTTTTACAAGATACCAAGTGTTATTAGTGCATCATTTTACCTGCTTCACTGAGCAGACTTTATGACAAGATTCTCAGGGAGCTCCCACAGAGTGCCAAAAGGTAACTTTGGCTGAGCTGTCTGGGAGTCTGACATTAACCTTTCCAAACAGGCTTTGCTTTATGCTCAGGGCAGGGGCTTATTAATTGGTTGAACGAATCAGCCAGCACACCAAGGTATTACAAACACAATCACTTATCTCTTTACATCCAGTGTGGACATCTGAGTGCCTGAACGTCTATGCTTTTACCTCCAGCAGCTTAAAAGGGGACTAGTGCCTGCATTGCTGGGCTTGTTTTCATCCCTGGAGCTGCAAGCTGCATCATGCCAGAACGTGGAGCTCCTCTTAGGTATCAAAACTTCCAGACAGCTACGTTCCTAAGCAAACACCACCAAAGAACATGACAGCCCACACACCTTTAGGGCACTTACGTTACAGACATCAGTACATGTCAGAAAGGTTTAAGATGGGATAAAATAAACAGGCATAGAGTTATTGTCCTTAATTATCCTATGGATTTCCCCCCTTTTCCATCCCCCTTGGCCTTTTTTTTTTTTTTCAAACACAGAACCAGAAAAACGTGAATGATCAGCAAGTCTGGCAGCACGGTGAGAATCAGTGCACTTGGGCAAAACCATCACAGCAAGCCTCACGACAGAGCCAACTGGGGCTTGCATGGAGACCACCCACAAAAGTGTCTGTAGACCTCACCAGAGCAAATTAGACCCATCCCTGGCTCCCTCCATGAACAGAAACAGCCTCAGAGCCTGACTTAGGGAGACTGCCTTGTACAGACATTACGATCTCCCCAACATTTGCCATGGTCCAGCCATCCCTGAACAGACCATCTCCACAGCAGGCCCTGGGGAGGCTGAACACTGCTTGTGATTTTTCTGAGAGTACCAGCCAGGTCTCCCAGCACACAGACAAAAACAAATCAAGAGTATTGCCACTCCTAGATATAAGGGAACATTTACTTCCAGCAAACATTACCATTTTTCACATCAAGTATTTGAACTCTTTATTTCTGGACTTCTCAGGAAAACACCTGCTGATGTTTCACCTCCCCATTCTTTTTTCTCCTCAGTTACATTTAATTATTTCATTTAATGCCTAATATAGTATATAAGAAAAATGTAATGACAGTTAAACTCTGTATATGTATATTGACAAAAACCTCACAAAGCCATCCTCTCCTATCACCGTTGCAAACACAGGCTGCACAAACAAGTTGGACAGCTACAGCTGAAACCTTAATAAGTCCATTCAAAACAATTCAACATGATCTTTGGATCATTCATTCTGAGCAGAGCCTTTAATCACTAAGAATTTTTCTATTATTGATTAATGTGTACCAGGTATATAGGTATGAGCAAAAAAAACATCCAATATATAATATAGTATTACATATTGGGATACAATTTAAAAAAACAAACACCACAAACTGATGTGTTTGACTACATATCTAAATATTGTGAAGACTTTCTTTGAGAAAGGAAAATTTGAAAAGCTGTAGGCAGGTACACCACTTCAGGCAGGAGATTACACTACAGGATTCCACTTAAATGAATCAAGCAGGAGAGCACCAAGTTCAAGAAAAAAGCAAAAGAAACAGCCCTACAAAAAAAAGCTTTCCCCCCCCCAATTCCATCATTACTGGAATTCCAGGTTGCTGGACAATTTTCTGCATCTGAAAATAAAACAACATTTTAAGAAATATTGACATCTGGTTCTGGAATTATTCATGCAGAGATTTCTTTGAAATTTAAGTGGAGTTACCCAAAACATAACCAGGTGTGAGGAGCCCAGTCACTTCAGGATTAGCTGTTCTTCAGACACCTCAGCAATGATATGAAATTTGAAGCTTCTCTTGAACTTTACTACTAATTCAGTAATTACTGCTGTGCCTGAAGTTGGCCTCCTTCCTGTAATTGCTCAGCATGTATTTTCAATCAAAGAGGGTAACACCTGAATTTAGATACCAATTAATACCCAAGGTAGACTTTTTGTTTGAAGTGGAATAAACCGGGGACTTTTCCCAGCATAATATTTCACTAGCCCACACAGGCAAACACACAGCACATGCTCTGGAAACCTGAAGATCCACAGCAGAGCATGATTAAACTGCTACCAACTCATCAGATTCGTGGAATATCAGGATTACATAAGGCACATGGGGTCAAGCACCCTGTGTGTGAGCACAGGGACCAGTCTGTTGCTCTGTCACCAACTGCAATGAGGGCTTTTCACTGATGCAATTCAGCACTCACAGAAATGGCACTCTGAGTTTCAGCACAGAGAACACAGACAGAAAACAATTTTGCACACTTGCACAACTGGGAACCACATTTCTTTAAAGCCTGGCTTCAAACTCACGTGACTGTGAGCAATCCTCCTTAAACCAGACTGGAAGCACATGGTTTTAACCAGCTGTCTGGAAAGGAGTATCTGACAGAGATGGACAGGGGCAGGGATAAAGGGCAGGTGAAGCAAACAAGGTTACGTTAAGCATACAATATTAAAAAAATTGAATTATTAGCTCTCGGGATAAGAGTAATATACAGTGGATTACTGTCTTCCAACTGTCATTCTGGGTAAAACCCTACGACCCCAGTTCTTTCCCAAAAGAAAGGTTTCCATGATCAGTTCTGGACAGTTAATCTTGAAACCTTTAAGGAAGCAAATCTAGCAGGCATTTTCCTTGAGGAATGGTTGAATTAGTAACTGAAGATGGTCAAAGTGCCCCTATGTTCTCTGTGGAATTATATTGTTGCAAGAGCCTAATTGTAAAGAAATATCATTGTGCTGTACAAGGCTTTTTACAGTAGCAAGAAAAAAAAATCATGCTGCCTGTAAGGCTGGCACCTTTGGCTCAGGAAATCTAAGTCCAAAACTACTAAAGCTAAAAGAATTCCAGGAGCAGCATTGCCACATGCTTATATTGTTCTGATGCACCTCCCCAAGCACCTTCTGTTGACCACCACTGGATACAGGACACACATCTCAGTAGACCTTTGCTCTAACCTGTTAGGGCCATTTTTATGTTCACATGGGTCCTCTGTTGGGTTATTATTTACCTTCAAAAAGTATGTTGGTTTCCATGGAAACAATTATGCCAGTGACATGCATGAGTTTAGTAATGTCCTCAGGAAACATTTACAGTCAGTTCACAGAGGTCAAGATGTCTTTATGAATACAGGTGTTTAAGCAAAGGTAGTGTTAAGACAACAAAAACAAGTTCAGAGGTTTTCCAAAGTGATGGGTAGTGACAGCATTTCATCACAGCCCCTTACCTCAAGCTCTACATGAGAGGGTTTCCCATTTGAAAATTTGGTCCCAGCTGTGAGTGCTGAGCCTTTGAAAATAGGATGCAGAATGCTCTGAAATGTTTCCACACCCAATAAGTTCTCAGTCATGACAGTTTCTGTGCACAGACTGTCCCAGAGGTAGAAATATTATTGGTATGAATATAATTCTCTTATAATCCAGTGCTAGAAGAACTAATATAAACAGGAGCTAAGGCAAAAAAAAAAGACACTCAATTATTTCTTTGACCACAGAACAAACCACAAGACAATATGACATTATACTCCCTGTTTACCAGACCACATGTTATAATAATATATCAACTTTTAACCCAGTAATCAAGATAATGCTTTTCAGATAAACAGTAACCCTGAGAGCCAGCCTATGAAAGCTTTTTCCTTGCATGAAAAGGGCACAAGGAGAGTTCCTTTCACAGACAGCTCTCTCCATAGCTACAAGGGCACCTCTGTATGCCAGTTGGTGGATGTTCACAGTCCACACCACTGCACAAGAGAGGGATGAGGTGACACAGTCACAGCTCTGCAGAGCTGGAGAGCAGAAGCACAAGGCCATGCCAAGGTTCATCCAGGGTGTGTTAGGCTGGACTGCATCCTCATGCTCAGGCAGCTGAAGTGTAAGGTGAAGGCTGGTTTCAAAGGCTTATGGTGCTGCTAAGCTGATATCCTGATCTCAGTGCCCAGCATTCAGCAACCCTGTCTCTCCTGCAGTCCTCTCCAGCTCCGCAAAGCCGATGTGCAGCCAAATCCACACGGGAAAAGAAAACGGCTGAGAGCTTCCTGCCTGGTAGAGCCTTAAGGGAGGGCAGGATTTTTAGCAGCATTTTGAAAAGGTACAGAGAGAATTAGTGTGGGAGACCAAGGTAGGCAAACTGTTCCAGACAGCTGATGCGATGGCAGTAAGAGATCCAATTTAAATTCACTTTAGTATTAATTGTCAGAAAAGGATGAGATCAGTTTATGACCTACCAGCACTGTGCAGTCAAAAAGTTACAAGTCTGAGTTGTTGCCGCAAAGTAGCTGAGAGGCTTTTCTTTGGAAAAGATTAAACTTCAAAGAATTGCAGAGTAAGATACACAAGAAGTGGCATGTGCTTTTGCTTGATAATGTTTGATTTTCAGCTGCCCCCTCCCCAGCCCTATCACACTGTAAATTCTTAACACTGAAGTTGCAACTAAGTAGCTGTTTTATAAGATAAATGACTTGGAGTATGAAAGACTTCAACCAAAAAAAAAAATAGGGCTGCATAAAATGGATTGAAAGAAGCGTGAATAGCAGAAAACATTACCCAGTGTAGGAGACCAAGGTTTTGCATATTTCTTGACCAAAGGAAGCAACACAAAGTACAAGATCAATGTGTCCCCGACAGGTTAACCCAGGAGGATGACATTGGCCTTGTAAAAAATACATGATATAACACTTGAGTCCAACTATAGTGCTGTGCAGGATGTTCACCCTCTGGTAGTAGTAAGGGTCTTAATTCACACTGAAACCAAAAGGAGATTGGGTCACCAAAACCTGTTGTGTACCTGGGACTCAAATGACCAGGGATAAGTAAAACCCTGTGCCTGTTGCTCCCTAATGTAAAGAAAGGACAACTGAGGTTGAGCTACTGGCAACCAAACTGCAAGAGAAGGCAGTGGAGATATTCCCTCTGAGACACGAGGCCTTGCAGGCACTTTTTTTAAACACTTCTCTTTGACAATAAGAGCAATTCTCTGCCCAACTCAGTGGGCAGTGGGGCCAAGGAAAGCCAAAGGAAAGAAAACTACACCAGGACTTCAGTCCATTCAGAAGCTGGGGCAGGCCTTTCCCAAGACATGGCTGGTTTAAGAACTAAAAGTATATTTCTGCTTTTGTTTGTCCATACCTAATGAACTAAAGGATTTCTGTGACAACTCTGTAGAAAGAGACAGACTCAAGGGAGCTGGAAACAGAGCAGTTAGCTAGGAAAGGAATACCTACTTATAGGATTATTGCCACTAATAATCTCACTGTGATCAAGCCATACATTCATGTAATAGAAACTTAGCATACTAGTGAGTCAGAGAAGAGTTTTTTCCCCCACTCACTCTAAATGCTTTTAGGGTTTCTGTTTTAGGATCATTTTTCATTCTGTGGATCAAGACAGTAAGATTTCCAAATACAAAATATTAACCCAAAATCCTGAGGATAATTACGTAGTGCAGCACAGAGCAAAGCAATGCAACAGCAATTAGATAAGGGAGAGAAACGAAAAACAACATTCTTGTATTTGTCACTAAGATCAACTACAGCATCCATATGGGAGTTGACAGTGCCATGAGTCCAAAATCCCACACAGACCAAGACTGAACAATCCTTTCTCCCTTAACAACTGCATTCCCTGGGAACAACAGAATTCCCACAACAGCCAACGAGTAACCACACACCAGGTACTTTGACAACCAACACATAGCATGGAACATCCCTCCTGAAGAGGCAAAGTCAGTCTTGAGCCTATTGATAAATTCCTCTGAAGGCTTGGCTTTTCCCTCAGCAACAAGTACACTAATTTAAAAATTAATAGCAACAATTCACTCAGTAACTTCGGGACAAGGAAGAAGAGTGTTACCCATAGAGCAAGAATGAACTTCTCATTTTATTTTTTTATGAAGGATTCATCTGCCACAATCCATGAGTGTACGGCATAAATTCCTGAGTAAGCAAATGACTTCAAATTCCCCAGTGGCAATTATGGATGAGAGAATGCATGCTGGAGGTGGAATGAAAGAAAATTGAGAGATTAATGTGAAATATAAGGTTATAATTAGGCATAGGTATCTGTTTTCTACCTGCTTTTGCCCATGGGGGAATCTAGAAAAATAAATAATCTTATTTAATAAAATTCTCAATGCCAACAGAGAAGCAGGGCAACTTTTTAAAAGCTATGACAACACACGCCAGACAGGCTGTGTTGCAATGGGTTTACATTTCAACACGGAACAGGTTGTAAGAGAACACAGCCTGCTATAGCATGTTTTGACAATATAAAAAAAAAACCTAAAAATTTCATACCGGGGGAAACAAAATAAACAATGCAATGCTCCTGTACCAGGACAGCCTGCAGAAGCTCCCATGCATGAAGGAACTGAGGTTTCTAAGATATGATCCAGGTATTTTAACACCTGGGGAGGAAAAAAAAAAAGAAAACCACACCACAGCTACTCTGTGAGAGAAAACAGATTCAAACAGCTGAACTTGTTCTTTCCTCATCTTGGCAGCTATCTGAGGATCAGAAGCAGTATTCTGGTACGCAAGGTTGAATATTGATTTTTCCAAACAGTTCTGTTATCGTCTCGCTTTGTTTGCAGTGCCACCAACTACACCAGCTAAGACAACATTCAGGCACCCTCTGATGGATGCAAAACAGTTTTAGGCAAGTTTCTCAAAGTTATATTTCACTCCCCTGAAAATTCAATTCCTATTCTCTTTCACACATTTTTGTGCTTCTAAGTATAGACTTTAGGCAGCTGTAAAGCTGGTCAAATTTCTTTGCAAGTAAGAACTGGTTGTGGTTTTTTTGGTTTATTTACTATTCAGACATATAACTTCCTCTTCTTAGTCACAGTGCCCACAAACATCACCCAGCTCCGAGCTCTGCTTTCAGGTTCAACAGATCTCAAAATACTCTGAAGAAATTTCTCTTCATTATTTTCTAGAAATCTATGATAAGGCTCTACCGAGCAAACTCTTCATCAATTCACATCAGCCATATCAAGACTTGATACTGGATCACCAAATGCAGCAGGGGTTTGGGCATTTATGCCTGTAATGACAGTATAACTAATTTCTTGGTCCTAGCTATAATCACATAATCCTGCTAGAACTGAGCAATCAATGGAATTTGTATTTTAGTTCCATCCAATGTGGACCTAATTTTCTATTAATTTTTATTTCAGTTGGTTGTGGCACTTGCTGTTCCTAGCAAGATGGGCACATATTGGCTTTTGCCTCTTTGAAAGAATGGAAGTTTATTACCCACCTGCAAAAGGCTTCTCTTTCTACTCCTAAACATCAGCACCAACTTTTAAGGTTCAGGCATCCATTCTCTCAAAAAAAAACAAAGGAATGCTTTTTGTTCATCTATTTAAGAGTTAAACACAGAAGTCACATGCAGACATCGGCTCTGTTTAATAGAGCATGAGACATCCATGACATCTATTCAATATATTTTCCTGCACTGGTCTCCTCTCTTCAGAAGCATTTTCTGCATCTAGATCAAAGTTCCTGAGAAATTTCCGGGGTTTATGCACNTTTTTTTTTTGCCAAACCAGGGACACATCCCATTTCCAGACACATTCACGTCTTTGTTCCTCCTCCTCCACCTGCCCTTTTCTCCCTTTCTCCTGAATAACTTTCTTCCACTTAGCTGGTCCAGAACTTGGAAACCATCACATGCTATGATTGACCAAACTTTTCTCATCTGAGAAGGCATTCCTCCCCCTCCAGCAGAAAAGCCAGCTTGAGAGGTTTCAGCTTCCACTTATTGCTTCATGCCCCTTCCACCAGCTACGCCAACAGAAGTATTTTGAGGCTGCAACATTTCCATCTGCAGTGCAGATCCACGATTTGTGATGTGCTGGCTTTTAGGTGTTGGCAAGCAGGCAAAAGTGGTGGGGATGGGACTCCTCAAGTGAGCCTTGCCACCAGAGCTAACACGATGTGAAACTGGAATAAATGCCTGCCAGCAGGCCTTTCACTGCATTGAGAGACGAATAAGAATGTCAGGGTCTGGCCAGCTGTCAGGGCTCTAAATGTAAAGAGGTTTTCTTAATGGCATTATTGCAGAGAAAAACAATTGTGAGGACCTACATGCAGTAATGAGTGACAGACATCTCTGAAACGCTGGAAAAGCAGCATCTTACAAACAAGGAAAATGAGTTATTAAGCAATTGGAAAGTGATTATACAATTATGTTCTGTTCGGGTACCATTAGTCACAAGGAAGATGGAATATATCCAAGCTTTAAAAGTGAATTATTCATACAAAATTATGTCCGCTGAGAGTCACTTCTCCTTTAGGGTTCAATAACTACAGTGCAAGATTTTCAACAGAGGAGATGAAGAAGGGTGTTGTGGTAAGGCGTAAATACAGAAGCCAGGTTTGGGTTCCATTCCAGCCAGCAGTGGTGAGCAAGTTGCAACTGGCATGAAGTCTGAACTCATATAGACAGTCATGAATCGACTGATGCCAGCAAAGCTAAGCAGTTGGCAGCACTGCAGAAACCAGCTCCTGCCTCTTGCTGGAATAAATGTGCAAGAATAAAAGTAAATCATAGTTTACAGGCTGCAAATCCAGCAGTCACACCACAGTAAGTCTGTCCCACTTACAAACAGGGTATCTTCAAACTAAAAATAAGCCCTTTCTGGCCAAGACTGCTCCTGATGGACCATTTTCATGCCAAGCTCTATAGCCTCCACACACTCAGCGAGGGTGGCCTTGACTACATTTTTGGGTCTCACCAGGCTGCTTTCAGTCTCTCCCTCCTATGGCTTTTTTTTTTTAATGCAGTTACAATCTCTGTGTAGGTTCTCTTCCCTGCTTGTACGTTCCAAACATGCTTCAAGTTCATTCTTGTGTCAGCATTACACATTTCACAGAGGTGTGGCCCCGGCAGAGCCGATAATAATTCCGCACTTTCCCTGACCTTTTGCCCAACCTTCCTGTAAACTGGCACATCATCTTCCCTCTTTCCCCCCGAAAAACCAGTCATTTTGTAATATAATATGCAGCCTTCAACTGTGTTGGGGTTGCTGTACTGTTCCATTATGTCTCTTGGAATGCTTTTTACTGGTACTTTAATGTAGTAAATGAAAGGGTGTGATACAGGACAGGTAACAGACAAGATTACAGATTGTGTCTTCTTGTCATTAGCTGAAACTAAGTGCCATATCAACAAACATCATCTGTTCTCTGCAAAAAAAAAAAAAATCAGGATATTTCAGTTGTAAGTAGCATAGGAATGGACAGGGTTAACAAAGAAAACCAGATCCCTGTAGTACAAGTTTATTCATTGTACCCATCCTGAGCTTACTCCAGTTTCATGCCTTCAATTCCTCATCAAGCAAGCATCAACTTATAGCAAGTGTCTTTTCTCAACTACCGGCTTTTGTTTCAGTGAACACTTCAGGACATAAATCTCACCTTCATGACCATCCTGTGCTTGTAATACTATGGAACTAAATTATTCCTAGTCACAGAGCAATCCAAGTTTAAGCCTTGAGTCTAAGACCCCCTGGCTACTGAAGATGAGATCTGGGCTTCTCAAGGTATTTCACAACCCCATTCACAGAAAGCACACTGAGGAAGAGAAGAGCTCCAACACAGCCTTTGAGTCATGGGCTGTACCAGGGGTGGAAATCCATCTCCTTGCCTGGACAAACTATTGTTTGAGCAGACTCTGCCAAAGCCCCAGCCACATCCCTCTAGCCTGCGAAGCCAGTCCCTCCCTGCCCCTGTGCCAGCACACCCTCCTCTACTGCTCTCACTGCAGACTTCCAGAGAGGAGGGCACCACTAAGCCAGCTTGTCCTGGCTTGTTCTTGACAAGGACAACAATGAAACCTGCAGCCAGTACCTTGATAACAGTGGCAAAGTTAAAGCTAAAGCTCCTTGCCTAACTTGCTGATACATACTCACAGAAGCATTCCTGCATTTGATAAATACTATTCCCTGTATAAAGACTGTCCAATAAATTATTTAAGTTCAGGGCTTCCATTTATGAACTGTGGGCTCTGGGCCTATACAAATCCACAGCGCTCCATCAAAGCTTCAGTCAGTCAACACTTGCCCAGCATATCAATCCTTGCCCAGTATCAATCTGCAGGAAAGTGCCATGAACTTGCATGGCATTCTGCCAGTTCCCATCAGCTGAGAAACTGTCCTGGTGTACACAATGTTCTCCTGATGATTCACCTTCATCAACATCATCATTAGTCAGAATATTTTCAGAAGAAACTAACATTGTTTAGGAGTTCTTTAATAAATATGCATTAAAATAAGCTATCCTGGAGCAGGGAGATAAATGAAGGAGGTCCACCACAAGTTAGAACTGAAATGTGGCAAAACAATTCCGCAAAATGTTTTATACCTTATATAATCTCTCCTGACAGAACCTCAGGGGTTCACATTAAACATCATAAATCAGACCACCTGGGGCTCCCCTATGATTATTGCAGCTGCATGCCGCAAGCTCCAGTAGAAGAAACATTCCCTTTTATTGTAAGAAAGTAATAGGGCATAGCCCAAGTCTGCCAGAAAAATGCACAAATCAAAAGCAGGTCTTGCACAAAATCAGCTTCTGATGTGTTCGTTTGCTCTGGATGTACGTGGCAAACTGACAGTCAGAACCACTTCATCCTCATTGATCACCGATGCTTTTGTCAGCAAGGTGAGTAGCATGTGGAACAGCCAACTCTAAAGAGATGTCAGTTCCATGGAAAATAAAAATGAGACATTTATTTTATTTTTGTATCTTCTCCTCAGTGAATTTCAGCAATTGGGAAAGGCACCAGACTCAGCATTGAAGCCCAAGAGCGCACACAGCTCAGACAGAGGCATCACAGCCATGTCTGCTCCTGGAAGGACACTCCAAGGGTCAGCAGCGGGGAGTCACCCATGGGCCTGAGCAGTCTGTGGCTTCTGCCATGTCCCCAGGCCCTGTTTTCATAACCAAAGGTGTCAACTGCTGGCTACCAGAGATGAGGAACAAAAATGCAAAACCTCAGAATATGGAAATCGATAGAAAGCAAAAAAAAAAGCAGTCTTTTCCAAGTAATGTAACACTAACTATTCCTTCACTTCTGCCTTAGTCCTAAAACCTAACTGTCACCGTTGATGAGGCAGAAATCGGTCTTGTGAGAATTTCTCTGAGGAGAAACATTACAGGCAGCTCACCTCAATCATATATTCTGACAAATTCACTGCCCAGAAAGTCAGATTAGTGGAGCCTTGATATGTCCCTACAAA
Organism: Grallaria varia; assembly: GCA_013396735.1. Lineage (NCBI taxonomy): Eukaryota > Metazoa > Chordata > Aves > Passeriformes > Formicariidae > Grallaria > Grallaria varia. The sequence goes on along the minus strand of VWZG01013475.1, from coordinate 614,789 downwards.
ATCTTTGGTAATTAATATGATGAGGAACATGTCTTTGCCATCAGCTCGCTGGAAAGAGGATCATGATGGCCCACATTGAACATCCCCTCTGGTGGCCCTCCAGACTATTGGTACAAGTAAACTCACTTCCATGGAAATGTCCTGCCCTGCCATCAGACCACTGAGACAGTGTTTGAAACCTGCGACCACCCAGACTGTTCTGCATGAAGCCCTTTCTCTTGGTGCAGCGATGACATCTCCCTTCTCAGCCATCATGTCCCAGCAGTGCAATAAAACAAGTTTATCTTCCCACTGTGCTTTATTTAATATTTTGTTTGTGCACTTTAACAGTATACACAAATATGACAGGACACAAGTAGAGTCAAAGAGATTGAGGGAAAGAATTCTAGTTGCTTGCTAGATAATGCACTAAGGGAAAACTAAATGCTGTTTCAGTCTAGGAGTACAATACAAAAATCTTGGTAAGTTAAACCCCTGCCTCAAGGAAAGTGTTTCCTAACATATCACCACCTTCTGATGTTGGTTTTGACTTAGGTTTGTTTGGAGTTTTTTTATTTATATATTTATGTACAGACAAACCAGCACAGGCCATATGAGAAAGCAGCGACAAATCTTATTTTACCATAAAGTGATTTTTAAATTTTAGTCTTTTCCTAAGAAGCTGACAACTTGGTGGGACAAGTCATATTTGATGGCCAGGAAAAACAAACTAACAGGCAGTCCCCTCTTGCAGCTCATTTACAGTGGCCAGTGAGCAGCAAAGTAGAAGAAAACCTGCAGAAAACATCCCAAGTCAATGGACTTCCTCAGGCAGTGCTACAGCTGGCAAAGGAGCCTTTTTCTCTTTCTGACAGGTAGGAAGTACATCTGGAAGCCAACCAAGGGAGAAAGGATTATGGTTTGAGCATGCTGTGCTCTGTTATTGTTATGGCAAAGAACGGATGTCCGGGACCATCCATCACGGTTGAGTAAAACTTGAATCAGCACTGAGACCATTTTTTCTTGTTTACAGCAAGAATGAGGTAAGATCTTTGCAGAGCTGACAACACTGAAACCCAAAAGGTAACTTCAAGATACCTTCAGGCATGTTTTGCTATTCTCAGGCAGAGCAGAAAATCAGATCTTGACCACATTTCATCAGGAAGCCTACAAGAATTGCTGCTACCCAGAATGGGAGAAGCAGGACATGAGAACCATTCTCAGTAATCAAATCTTAAGAAAACCCACAAAATCAAAACCACCAAAACAACGAAATAAAACCAAACAACCCAATAAAACAACCACATTTCTTTGTGAACAAATTAGCTACCAGAAAAACCATTCTGCTTTCTAGCCCATCACTCTGTTTGACAGTACCTGTCAAAGATAAAATCTTTCGATGAATTAAAGGAGGGGAAAGGCCAATCCCTCCTAGTTATGTTGCAATGATTTACATCAGTATAATTACATTGTCATTACTGTGGGAGACTGACTAGACCTCCAGGGAAATGCTACTAGTACATAAGAACTTTCATTTTTAATTGCGATGGATCTGTTACTATATATCTAAATCTATTAAAACACATTGGAACAAATCAGGATTTATAGAAATACAGTGCTAGGCTATAGTCTGGATTTGTTAAATATTAAACTAATTGCACTGCATTCATTCCAGCCTTTAAGTGGTAGTACGTTGCAATTGGGTCATGTCATTGCATTACAAGGCTAATATATAGATCTTTTTTTTACAAGTGATGCTCTCTCCCAGATCAATCTTAATATAAATTCCTAATGCTTAGAAATTCTGATACTTGCCTACAATTCAAATGCTAATATCAGTTTAACCTGGAATTTACTGCAATCACTTTCCCTCTATAGAGTGCACTCATTTAATCAATGAAAACTGCCACTCTGAGGGCCTTCTCTTCAAACAGTGAAATCAATCCCCCTCATCACTAGCAGGCTCTTCAGCTGGAAGAACACCCAGCACTTGAAGAAACTGGTGTGAAGATGCAGAACACACTGCCACCTTCTCTGGATACACACTTAAGTCTGCTCAAATCTGACACCCAGCAATAACACTTCTCACTTTGCAACCAGACGATACAAGCGAGCACTTGCAGCGAGCCTCACACTTTATCTGTGCCCGAAACAATTTGTGTCAGAACTGTTAGAGATGCCTTTTGCCCTCCCAAAAGAAAATCTGAAACATCAGATCCCCCCGTGCAGCACTTGACTGTTTATAGGTCTACCCACATACTTAAAGTTAGGAGTGCTGTTATCTCCCTTCTACTTTGTAAGGGGTAGCATGCACATGAGTGTGTGTGTGTGTTTGGAAGGGCTTAATATTCTTAAGCTTGGCCTCCAACATTCTTTTTTTGAGGTTTCCAGATTCTCCTTGCAGCCCCCAACTTCCCTCAGCCTGGTGGACCTGCAGAAGTAGTTTTTATCTGGAACAATTTTCACACTGGGTGCTTTATATAATGTTATACTCTACATAAATAAAAAACATGAAAATGGAGGAAAACAAGAGAAAAATTAAATTGGTTAAATAGAAGCCCCATGTTAATGCAGATTGTGGTATGTCTCAGAATCCTGAGATAAATACTAAATTTACCCTGTTTTTTCAGTGTCTTGTTGACCAAGGTGACAAAGCAGGACAAATCCTCAAAACATATTTCTATTTGCTTCAATTTAATTGGATGTTTTCATATGTATTTGTAGCATTAGATCCTTAACGGGCATATTTTGGGGAAAAACAATTTAATATGCATGTGGGAGCTCGTAGAAATTTTTACTTAACTTCCTGTAATTTAATTCTTTAAAACATCTTATATTCCCACAGTGTAGTGTTTTTCAGTCTCACTTCCACCAAAACAGAGCTGAGGGAGAGAGAAGAGGGAGGCAGGAAGAAAGCTAGAGAGAACTAGGCTTAAAATAAAATGCAAGCGACTAAAATCAAGTCTCTTCTGAATTATAACTTGTTCACTGTTAGCTTGGCTGAAGTGGGTACGGACACTGCAACACAGGTCTCACATTTTGCCGGGATCCAAGGGACCCTTTCATTCCAGCAGACCTCCTTCCAGGTGCAAACCATCCCCATCGTTTCCTAGGACAGCCTTTTGCCCAGCAGGCAGAAAGGACCGCTCCACACGTATGCAAATGCATCCCTATCTTTAAGGCTCCTCTAGTGCCCACCCATTCACAACAAGTAAATCGCAGAGAGAAGCAGGATTTAACTCTGAATAGCTTTGCTTTCTGCTGATATAACTTCGACCCTTGATGATAGTTAATGTCAGGGTTTTTCGCATTCAATTAATTTAACGGTCCAGATTTTTAATTTGCATTTCATTTAACATTTCAGATTTTTAATTTGCCAGATATTGTTTATCAAGTATTCATTTCAGCTCCTTTCACTGTATATACAGTGCATACTCCTCAGTAATTAGTGTGCAGTAAATTAATTCTCTCCTTGTTCCTTCATCAGATATTGGATTAAGAAACTTCCACTGTACCAACATAGTGAGCTAGATTAGGAATTTCCCATCTATAATACCTTTGTTTAATATTTGTCTTGTATATGTTATTCTGCCTTAATGCTTTACATGATAAGAAATGTTATAGTTAGAAGCAGAAACCTCCAATTATCTTGAGTCACTTATTTGTTTGAAATTAGTAGACTTAAATTGATTTTGTTCACATTGTTCTACAGTCTCTACTCCTTTAGACAGCCCTACATTTTCCTTAAGGAAGAAAAACTGTTCTATTTATGTAAAGGACATTTAAATGAGCTGATGATTTTCATCAACTGCCATGAGCATTAAATCAGAGCCAAAGTAAACACCTCGTTATAGATCTGTCTTCTGAGTTATGTCAATATGGGCCAATGACCAGCAAAAGTATCCTCTTACAAATCCAGGGAAAATAATACACAAACTCAATAGAAGGGCATTGCCACCACAGTCCACTGAAATTATGCATGTTTCGCAAACATTTTCACAGTTCATTTCACCTTTTCCACTGAGACACAGCATACAGACACGATTGTTCCCAGGTCAGTCCTAGGAGAACACCTTTGCTCAGTGATTAAGGCTCCTCTGTGCAAACTATACTCATCTTTATCTGAAGTGACCTTGTAAAACTCACCCTCCTGCCTGGTTCTGCAGTAGCAGGCCAACTGTCCAACATATCCTACAAGGCATATTTATGCCTGTACAGATCAATGGAGATACTGTGTTTGGGTTTTGTGTTTTAAAATTCTACTAATTTATGAATGCAATGTTTCCCTTCAGTGACAGAAACAGGTAACACGAGTGATGCACAACAGAAGGAGGAAACATTGGTCCCTCCTGAACCTGCGCCTAAAACATCTTACGTCACGTCAAACACAAGTGCAGGCACAGAGTACTTGAATCTAGTTTGGACAAGCCCCAGCACTGGCCACAGGGATGGTGAAGAGGTGGAGCAAGGATCTGGGGCAGAAGAGGTCTGCAGGGGGTTTTCTTCAGGCAATTCACTGTTGAGGATTGTGAACCACAGGCCACTTTGTCTTGACATTATCTACAGCCATGTGTGTAGCTCACAAATTTGCCCGTTGCTTTTCAAGGTGAACCAGCAAAACATAGGAACACCATTCATACCTGGGAAGTGGCAGCAGAAGACAATTGCTGCCTCTGTTCTCCACTGACAACACAGGACATACAGATGTACTGAAAAGAATGAGTTTCTAAGTAGGCACAGGAAAATATCATTAACTTCTTTAGAAAGCTAATAATGGTGAGAGGACTGTGCCTTTTTCATCCAAAGCAAGAAGAGCATCTTTTCCACATTTACCATGTTTTTATTTAAAGGCTACAAAATCAGCAGTACACGTGTGTGACTGCAGACAACACTCAGGTTTAGAGTGGAGCTGGTGTTCCATCAAGAGCAGATGATGTCCTTCCAGCCTCTGCCCCCTTCCATAACAGTGCACAGCAATTGCAAGGAATAAAAACGCCTCATGAGTCTGAAGGGTAGCTGACACTCCCAGAGGTCATTGTAACCTGAGATGGGTTTTATGAGAATTTATAAAGCTTAGAATTTTTACACCAAATCATTCTAACCACTCTAGGTTTCTGTCGTCACTATTTCTAAAAGGTTGTCTTACGAGCTCACTTCACTGATCAATACAAACTGTCTTCTGCTTAAGTTTGCTTAGGGCCACATATCCTCAGTTATTTCCATCATCCTTTCATTAATTTGGAGTGTGCTCTGCCTAGACTGGTACATATATCCACATCACGCCCTTTAGCATGGGCAGTACAACAAGGACCTGAAACAAGAGTTCAGTAGAACAACTTTACTTACTCTGGATCCATCAGACAATGAAAATCAACTTTGTAAGGATTATAGCTCAAATTTAGCTAAGACCAGTCTACTGGCAGACTTGCCTAGAAAGTGAAAGAGCTTGGTTTACCTCCTCGTTCTGTATACACGTTCCACAAGTTTCTATATCTTTCTATAACCTGATTTTCCAAAAAGAGACTGAGAAGGACAGCATCCATTACTTTACAGGTCTTGCACACAGTTGAAAACACTACAGCCTACGAAACTCTGGGGGGTGCTGGGGGGAGTTAGCTGTGAGCTTCCACTGACACATGAGAGGCAGAAACAGCACTGCTGATTATCTGTGTGATGACACTGAGGTCTCTCCATTCCCTGCTTTTCTGCACGACCAAACACAACATCATCCATTGTGTGGAAACGTAGGGCAGCATGGAAGCATCAGGCAGAGCTACTGTACACCACATCTCTGGTGGGGAGAAGAGACTTTACACCTGAGGCAAGATCATTATAAGAATCAAATCCAGGCTTAACCTCAGCACACCTTACTCTTGCTGTCATGAGCGTGCTTACTTCAACTGCCTGCTTAAGCAGGAGCAATGCTCAGTGCCTTCTTTAAACTGCTATGGCAAATCCATCCTTAATTCTTCAGAAGCAGAAATATCGGGATACCTTGGGAGAAGCATTCACACCTGAGAGTTTCAACAGAATTTATGGAACCAAAAATTGCCCATAAAAGCATCAGTAACATTCTGATATTCTTTGCCAGACTATCTGCCACCACTTAATATGCTAAAGCTAATCGTGTCCCCATGGCAAACTCTGAGCATATTAGAGCTGGGAAGCTGAAGAAGATTCATGGAAGATGTTTCTTAAAAAGTCATTTCCATTGAGTCTCACAACAGAACACAAGCACCCTGAATTCTACAGCAAAGCTCCCTTTGATTCCCATGGCACGAAAACAAGGGCAATCTGGCACAAACTGACTCTGACTTTAGAGAGAAGGCAAGGGACATTTACAAGCAGATTCTGAAGAGCAGGGCAAATGCCATGTTTGCACCAGCTTAACTGGACATAGGAGGGAAGGCAGAAAAACAAGAAAAAAAATTGGCATTTCTTTCTTTATGAGATGGCCAATAGATATCCTAAGGATGAGGCTCACAGTCACAAGGGTCATACCAATGGGTAGCAAGAGCACAGAGACCCTGTGCCAGCTCCACACTCCAACTCACTGCATGATTTGGGGTGGGAGGGGGGAACACACCTGAGCCACAGACCCCACCAGTGCTGTCTGGGATTTTGTACATACCCCTAAATCCAGAGCAAAGCACAGACTTTGTGACCCTCTACTCTGACAACTGTTTGCCAACAGACCCAGGAACAGCAGGATTTGGTCCCAAGCTCTCTATTACAGTATCAGCAAAAGAAAGTCAATCAATAGTATGAAAAGGGGCTCCCTAAGCATGAGGCACATTAAAAGCAAATATTTAGAGCTGTGACAAGGTGATAATATTTTTCCTATTTGGGCGCCCAAAGTCCAAGCAACACAAACTAAAACAAAACCACACAAACAAACAACAATAAAAAACATCACAATTACCTTAAACAATGCAAAGTGACATAAGGATCTTACATGTTTCATTTCTCCAGTGGTTGTGATACATTTTGTCTTCTAATAAGAGACTTATTTTATTTAGAAAGTTCAGACTTTTTTTAATCTAAAATGTTCAATTTATTCAGTAAACAGCCTATCAGGATAAAGGGTCACTGAGTATGCCAAGGGAAAGTATATCTTTTGAATTAAAGGATCAAAAACTCAGTCAGGCAGAATACTGGTTGCTCTCAAGAACATTATGGGAACTAATGAAAGAACCCCATTTCCTGCCTTATACAATTAAGTAATCAGCTGCCTTTGGTTACCCCTAACAACTTACACAGACAAGGGGATTACTAAGCAAACAGACTGCAGCATTTCAGAATACACAGTCAACAGGAATGCTGAAATGACATGCATTCCCAGGGGAGTCACTACCTTTTCAATTTTAAGAGAAGAAAGTGGGATTATTGAAAATTTAGGACTTGGCAGACCTTTACAGAAACGCTCTGGTTGATGTAATATGCACTATCCGAGTTAAGTACAAAAATAACCCTTGCCATCTGAAGAATGTTTCCCTTACTACCTATTCTCCAAGATACAGTGAATTCCTGATCTGGTTCAATTGAGGGGATGCTTAGATACAAAATAAAACTATTGTGTTTGGATCAGAAGAGATTCTTATGATCATTCATTCAGTATGAATCACTACTCTGTGCAAAAGCATGATGCCTAACAAACACCATAGCTTCAGCTGGAGGTAACTTATTTCTGAAAAATAAGGAAAATATTTCTGAATCTCTTCAGAGTGACTTAGTTTGCACAAGTACCAAATAAACAGTGAACAGCCTTCCCCACTGACTCCATAGGTGCCCCTGTTGGGGTCAGGTTTTCAGGGTTTCAGTGCTCAGCAGTCACTAATAGCTTATTAGTTTTATGACTTGGGCAGAAGTGGTGCCAAGAAGTTTTGGGAATCCACCCCTAAACCAACACCATGAGGAGTGGTGGAATAAACACAGCTTAGTTTTCTCACAGCAGGGAAGTAGTATTTGGGGTTTCTTTCTCTTCATGTTAAGAGACTTTGCTGTCCTCTTTTCAATTAATTGGTACTGCTGGTGGCAGGACTGGGAGTGTTGAAACACCCAGTCTTACTTTTGTGACCACTCTGAAGCATTCTGGAGAGGGAAAGGGGAACTCCTATTTTCCATTATGTCACTTGAACCTGTCAAATAAAAATCTTAAAGTCCATCAGTGAAAAGGGATAACAAAGATATTTACAATTTGATGAGAAAGAAAAAAATAACGGGAGAAAGAACACGAGCAATACCATACGTCTAGAGGGACTGAATGTCCAAAGTAAAGAAAAATTAAAATGCTACGCTGCTCACTTGAAACTGCCAGGGTGCCAGAAGGGCTGAATGGAATAGTGCTTTAGAAAGAGGGTAAATATTCACTTTGACTTACTATTATCTGCTGAGGCACTAGAGACATATTAAATAAACCGCTATGCAATGTTGAAAATACTCCCAAAAGAATAAGAAAAAACTGACAGCATTGCCAAAAAAATAACACAGAAAGAGAAGGGAAAAAATCTTGTAGTTAAGAGACATGGAAAGTGAATTTTTTGTAGAAGTGCTTTGCCTCTTCATTATAACATGAACTCTCTCCTGTACCATCTGGCTCCACTATCGCCACTACAGGGTGACATAATTATTGGGGAAACATGTGCTAACAACAGCACCTGGCTGCCCCTTGGTGTTTAACTTTCCCTTCCTGCTCCCACAGCCTCAGGTTCACAAGGCTCAGGCACGTCTGCAGAGTTGCTCATGGATACAACAATAATCTGACTTGGCCAATGGTTTCAAATACAGTAAGTGACTTCGCTATCAATATTCAACAGCCAAGCTTTGAGCCACCCTAAAATTACTTTCCACCTCATTCTGAACAGATCCAGAACTGGTTCCAAAATTTCTGATTATTTAATTTGTCCCTCTTCCCCGGTGTCCTCAGGTCTCAAGGTTTGGGCAGTGTACAACCGTGTGCTGTTGGGTGCATGGAATTTATAAACAGTATTAGGCAATCTGACATCAGAGATGGGATTAACCACTGAAATACAACCTCAGATCTTTCAGTTGTGCTGGTGGACTGGATTTAATTGCAGAAGAATCCTTTTCCAATTCCAGCCAAAAGCACTAAAAATGCCACTAAAATACTCCTTTCTTGCAATCCACAATGTAAGATCAGCCACACTTTCTAAACCAAAGAAAACTCAGGCCAAACTTGTTGAGGCACCATACCACTGCCTCCCAACTCAGACCCAAATCCCAAACCAGCCCAACCTCAGGAGCAGGTCAGAGCCCCACCTTCCCCCTGGAGCAGCCATAGCTGCCACCTGCCTGGCCTGGCCTGCAACAAGCCTGTTGGTACAACAAACCTGCTCCGTGACTTCTATGCAGTGCCATTTGGGATATAACAACACATGGCCCTCACACTGCTTTTAGTACACACTGCTGATATTTTGCAGCACAACAGCAGAGAGCAGACACTTGGCATTGTGTGCCTCCTTCCCTCCCCTAGACCCCCTCCTGTCTGTCAGTCTTCCTATTCCACACTGCCTCCGCTCAAACTCTGAGCTGTGGGGATTCAAAGGATCAGATTTAGACCCCTGGACAGAATTTAAAGAGATTTCGTCTGTTTCAGTACAAGCAGAACAGTTTTTAACTTCAGCTGAAAATACAGCATTTTTAACATACCTCTTTGTTTTCCTAGGAAACGTCCCATGATCTGTTACCATACCCAACATTATTCTCTGTGCTAAGCCTGCCTCTGAATTTGGACAAGCCACAAGGCAGTAAGACCTGGAAGAGCAGACTTAGATCATGATCGAGACAGGGGCTAACTCTGCAAACTGAGACGCCTTAAAGCCAGCAAGGGGTTTATTTGCATTGCTCTGCTCTTCTCACAGCTCCACACACAGGACAGGGGACTTTGTTACATCATTTCTGTCACAATGAGCCAGACCTCTGCTGATCCATCTGTTTAACCACTGTGGTCCAGCAGAACAGGTCAACATACACCTGAGACTGCACTCACCAGAGATGCTGTGCGCAATCCCAACGGAGATCCCTCCACAAAGGTATTTTTAAACATATTTAACTGTCCTAGTGCAGGGTTAGTAAGGTGATGCTTCCCTATTCCAGCCAGCAGGGATAAAAATAAAAAGAAAGCAAGCCGTCACAGAAAGCATCAGATGCAAACATGCTGTAAAAATCTGTGACTAAAGGTTACAAACAGAAATACATTCAATAACTTAGTTCTGTTTCCCAATCACACTTCACAGGAGTACAAGAATTGCTTCAAGTTTAGATCATTCCCTGGACAGTACTAGCAACAGAGATTTTCTTGATGTCTCATACCAGAATTCTGAACAGAAAACATACAGCAGGTATTTGTACCTGCAATAGCATAGGTCTAGAAACAAAGCTAAACCAGCTGCTTCCCAAGCAAGAAAAAGGCACCGAGTGCTAAGAGATGAAAGAGATTAAAGAAACAAACCAGACTAACAGCAATAATGGATGCCTTCAGCCCCTTCCTATGTGCTACTTGTGTCACAGTGTTCACAATTGCTTTTCTTACTTTGCCATCTTGAGATGATTGCTCTTTAGATTAGAGAAAAAGCAAATAAAAAAAACTAAGGCATAATGAACTGTAAAGGAATAAACTGGGTACTTCACACAACTTCTGCAATACAAGAACAGGGAGATGTTCCATGAAGATAAGAGGCAGCACGCCTAAATAAAGCATGTTTAAATGCATAGTTTTCTGCATCCTATGGAAAAATTTGTCCTCACTGCTCCTTGGCTTTCACAGTGCCACATGGAGAAATGGGTTGGTTTTATCCTGTCTTGCCTTCCTTTTGTACAGATAATCTATTTCACCATATCTTAGTGGCTCTAAAAGTCCATTCCAGATGTCCCTGCTGTTCCAAATTGAATTCTTTTCTACTGCTAGGATATTTGTAAAGGATAGTTATTTTTAAAAATAGCTAGACCACAAACCAGATGTACTAAATACTTCCCCCCTCCCAGTTTTGTCTTTTCCTCACTGTTGACCATGCCACCATCTTCCACATTGTTCATGACCATTCTGTCATCCAAAGTATGGACACCTCACCGGAATCAAAGTGTCATCTTAGGTTTGGAGCTTCCTCTAGACACCCATAGCCACAACTATGAAGAAGAAATTGTCTATAATGTCAGTAACCTGAGCCAACTGTTATCTAAACCATCTCAAGTGATTATCCTCTGGCCAAAACTACACACTAATATTTTGCTGCTATCATATCATGGGGCAGAGATCATTTCTGAGCTCTTCTCTTTGACTGTACGTTCCATTTCTCAGCTTGGTCAACCTTTTCTGTTAGTTCAAACATAAGCATGTCTTACTTAGCAAGGCGTTTCACATCTTATCATCACCCCATTTCTGCATCATCATCTCAATTATACCAGCCTGAAACACCTTTGCTACATTTACAAAGAGCAACAAACAAAAAACCACAAGCAAAAACCAACAAACCTACCACCACCTTCAGTTCAACCACACCACCTTTGCATTCCATCACCTGCAAGTCTGTTAACTCGTTCATATCCTTTTCCAGCTACCTCATTAAAAACCACAGGTGATGTTTTGACAATTCACATTCTGTGCCAACCACCTTTCATGGTTATCAATTGAGTCTCACATCATTCTGCCACCTTTTCCTATTCATCTCTAGTTCTTCTCCAAGGCCGTAAGCTCTTTGAAACAACAACTCACTTTGCTTTCTGTGTTTACTTAAAGCAAAGAGGTCCAGCCTTTGGACAAAGAGCAAGCACCTACAGTACTGGTCAGCACAAGATACCATTGGTATCTAGAACTTTCATCATTTCAGGAAATAAAATAGATCATGAATCATCATTGTAAACAGGAATTCTCTTCTTTTCCCTTTTGAGTCAGGAGAGGCTGTATGTTCCCACTGTGGGTTTTATTGCATTACCTCTGAAGAATCTATTGCTAGCCCTTGGCAGGCTACTGACTATGGCAGCAAGGAAACCTGCTTTTCCATGCAGGCTGACAAATGGGCCTATAAATTCTAAATCCACTGTCATGGATGCTTCAAATATTGCTATTAGTTATTGCCAACTGTTATGTGTTAATTGTCTTCTTGGGGTTAGACCAGTTGGCAGTATTGATCAGGGTGAAAAGTCTTCTGTTATGTTAAAATAAGAAAACTTGACCTGTACAACTTAATAGGGAAAATGAGAGGAATATTAAAACAGGAACATTTTCCAAGCAAGCAAGAACTCTGTGGAAAAGGGAGTCCTCACATTGTTTACCTGCTGCTTTCACCTGCTGCATTGCTGGTTAGAAGCTTTACTGAAGAATATTTTACAAAAGGGAATCTGAATATTCTAGAAAGAAGGTTGGCCAGAGAACCAAAGAAAGTCAACTGATCCAAACAAATGACTGCATGGGAGGAAAAATGTAACAGACATGAGACATCCAAAGAGGAAGAACAAGTCTTACACAGCCAAATTCAGAGATGCAAATATCAGTTAGATAGCTCAAGTTACAATTTTCCACAAAAAATGTTAAGTCTGTGATAAACGGTTAACAAGCTAGTTCAGGTATTTTAACTATTGAGTATGGAAAACAAAGACACACAAGCCCCACACAGACAATCTCAACACATCAATATAGAATTCTGGAAAGAGAGAAGGTGAAAAGGGACAAGTGAATGACATGAGCATAGCACACAATGCATAACACTAACAGGGGATTAGAAGCCCTTTAGCCCCCGAATTAAAAACATGCCAGCAAGATTTGTGTGCCTCCTAAGTGGTAAATAATGTGATAGCTGTGTATTTATAATAGCCATATTTTTTTAATTACAATAGACTTCTTTTGGAGAATTCAGAAATACTACATGCAAAATGCATTAAAATGATGCTTTCCTAACCAGCATTACCACATGCATCCAGTGGTGGTTTGGTGTGAGATTTACAGAACTATACTGGGTTTTTTCCAAGCTCAAAACATCTGTGGTACAGACAAACAACGTTGAAAGTGATGGATTGGTTGTATGCAATTCATTTGACAAGCATCAGAAAGTGGAAAGCAGGGAGAGGGAAAAAAAAACCAAACCAAAGCCACGTAACCTGAGTTAATGAAATTATATTTAACTAAGGGTGTGTATTTAGACTTGATCTTACCTTGGTGACTTAGCCATTAGTAGGAATTCATTGTTTACCTCCACGATTCTTATCGGTACTTAGGCAGTGTTTGCACGTGATTTTCAACTGATTGCCCAACATGCTCTGTGTTAGACTGTTTTGAAATAAATGAAAACACAGCGAGATCACAGAGGGCTAATCTCAATTATCTAATCTGCTTAAAACTGCATGGTTTCTTTTCTTGTTGAGGCGACATAACAGCTTCCTCTATGGGCAGAACTGTATCTACTGATGCCAAACCAGACATCTGTTTCTTCTTTTGCAAGACTAAAACTTTTCTATCAGCGAAATGGAAACAGTTATTATTTCAAATCACTTTCCTTAAGCCATTTGAGGATCATTCTTCAAGAGGTAATAACCCCCTATAATGCTCCTATTGATATCCATGGTAATTGTGGGGGTTTGATTTACATAATANCAAAAAAAACCCACACAAAAAACCTAAACAAACAACCCACCAGATCAATGCAAAAAAAGGCAAAAAAATTCTGAGCATCTCCAAGAAAGCTGGATAGTTCCTAAAGGCTTTCACCATACAGGTTAGGGTTGGAAAACAAATCTGAATATTCTGACTTCATGCTTCTGCAGTCTCTGGAGCACAGATCCTGTCCAACAATTCATGAAAAGAGGTAAAAAGCACAGAGTTCCTGGAAAGCCATTAAGTCAATGGGAAACTTACAAAAACACCACAAGAAGTTGTAAACAGCTTTTATAATTTGTGTGTTTGCACTGACTGGAGAACATAACATCCAAAACATTCCCACCCAGAAGGATTATGCTTTAGCTTTATGAAGTCAGCTGTAAGATTTTGCCTGAAGCACCTGAGCTTCATAACCAAATTCCCTGAGTAACTTCAATTTCTATGTTGACTTCTTCCAAAGATAGTATTAACAATAATTAATAGGAAAATCTTATCTTTGCAGCCAAAGAGTTAATGCAGACATTAAAGAGTCTGCACATTAGCCTGCCAAGGTCTGATGTCTCTGTTGTCTTCTTAGAGAATAAGTTTGCCCTTGGGACAAATCTTTCAAGCAGTTGGAGCCCTTGAGGCAATTGATGAGAAAGACTTCGAGGAGCAGTTTTACCTCAATGCCCACACAGCTGAACTCCCTCTTTCTACACAAGCCATTTTTAATGCATCCTGTGTTGTGGGTTACAGCAAAAGAGCAACACCCTTGTCACTCATGGTCCTGGCAACTGGCTCCCAACTCTAACAGCCAGGTAAATAAATTGGAAGTATTAGAAAGTGCAGTTTTACAGGTGAGACACATTCATACCACAAGCTGTCAAACATCTGGTTTTGAAGTATGTGGCTAAACCGAGCTGCTTGTTCTTACCCCTCTACATTTTCATCTTTCCCAACATTATTATTTCCCATCCAGCATCCAATTGTCCCTAGGATTAGACTCTGCCACGTTTTCTTTCAGGCTTCGTGACCATCCACACCACTTCTCCAGGACTCTGCATAGTGTATGGCATGCACAGGGCACCAGCACAGGGGGAATAATCAGCATTCAGTGCAAGGGCCAAGGGAGAGGCACATCAGAGCAGCAGGAGCGAGAACAGCACTGGCATTTTCATTACAGCACACACCAGTAAGGAAGGGCCTGGCTCAGGATGGAGCAATTGAATGGCAAAAAGACTCTGTAGGTTTGCTTAAGACTTCCTGAAGTCTCAGCACTTGCCTGGTGACCTTCCTCTGGAGTCAGATCTTTATTATAGTTTTTTCAGCCAGGAGTTCAAAGGAGTAGCAGTGACAAAATAGGAGGGATGAATCCCTCTGCACTCCCGATCACAGCACCAGAGTGGTAAGGAATTATCTTGAAACCTTTTCTTCTGGCACACAACAACATGAATGCTCAATCAAGAAGCAGCGATGAATATAAAGGTTCAGAGACAATCCCTGGTTAAGCACCGACATTTGCATGCCATTAGAATTATTTGGATTTGGACTCCTTGAGCCTGCAAAATGAGATTGAGCTTTCCGGAAGAACTGCTGCTGTCTGGTTATATTCCTCATGTCATACACACCCAGCAAAAGGAAACCCTGAAATACTGATTTTTCCCAAAACACGACAAGATGCTAGTGAGTAAAACTGTCAACTAATAAATCAGAAGGGGAAAACAGGACTGTAAAGCATGAGCATCTTATATTCTAGTAGAAACAAGTCTATGACTATCTCCCATTTCAGCAGAGTTCAATCCCAAGTAACAGAAGCCCAGCTGCTCTAGAAAACAAATACACAAGTGGAAAGCCTGGACATTTTCCTTATTGACAAGGAATATATTCTCAATCCTCTCTGATCTGGACAAAATAATATTTTTAATCTATTTTTATTGGTTTAAAATATCTGACTCACAGACTGCAAATATTTGTGGTTGGCCATATGCATATCACTATTTTTTTGCCTGAGCATAAACTCAGACAACACTTTTTTGCCAGAATTCATTCCTGGATAATGATTTCTGGGAGTACTTGATCATTATTTTCATGGGGCAGTGGAACAGATTCTTTGCGCGAGAACCAACAAAGGAGCCTGTCAGAGGGTAATATGAACCTTGCCATACTGCCACCCAGAAAGGAAGCTTTGCATAGACACCCTTGGAGGTACCTGTGAAGAAGGATGCTGCCTCTGCTCTACCTACAAGCAGTAGGTTCCTGTTGCCTTTGGTCACTCAGGCAATATGCAACTCCCCTCGGCAAAACCCAGATTCTGTTCTGACACGCTGCTCTTTCGATTTCGCTTTCTCTATCAAGTGTGTGCCCGTTCACATCCATTTACAGGCTCTATTTTGCTCTCTGGCAGCAAGAAAAGTGATTCTCAGGATTATCAAATCAACCAGATGAAGACTGACTTATCCTCACTCAAAATATTATGCAACGCAATTCTTCAGTTATTTCCCTGCAAATGAGTCTGACGAGGGCTGTATAATGTGCAAACCGACTTACACAAACAAAAGCATGAGAGAGCATGAGCAGAAATAAAATTATACAGAACAAACTTAGAACAGTTGTGAGGCTGCACAGACAGCAATTAGCTGACTAGCAATGCGAGAAAAGATGAATTTACCATTCAAGAAAAACCCTGAGCAGCATGTCTAATATGTACTCCACATGAACCAAAGACAATGGTTCCTCAGACAGAAAAGCTGTACCCACACCAGCATGAATACCCCTTTTTTCCCCCCCCCTATACCTCAAAAATGAATTTTCTAAGGAGCAGTCTCAGGTGGTGATATAAAGATTCCTGAATTCTATCACCAAGTCATTATGTGACCTTGAGGAAAAAGATTCACACAAGTGCATGGGGCCCCCATTTACCTATTGTAGGAGAGGTATATAATCATTACAACACTTATCAATAACGCAGCAGGGTTGTGAGGCTTAATTAATTAAGCGCTTCAAGGTCCTCAGCTGCATAATGGCAACCTTTATTAATTAAGTTCTATTTATTAGCTATCACATCTAATTATTTATGTAAATATATCAATATAGCAGCTTCAGACATCTAACCCTTTAAATTTTTTGTCATATTGTAGTCCAAAGACTTACATGAACAACTAGAAATGACTGATGGGGAAGGAAGGGAACATTGTACCAAAACTCAAATCTGTTTACCCATAGTTAGGAGTTTCACCACTGAAATTCAGACGGAATTATGCCAGGAGATCAAAGGGATATGGCTGCCTTGAAGAATTAAGTATTTTTCCTCTTCCAGTTCATAACCTGCCTTAGAGGCAAATTTTACCATTTCCCCCTCACAAAAAATAAATAGGGTATCACCAACCTCCTTAAACACAGCGCTTCTTCCCGAAACAATAAGCATCATTATCATAATGATTGGTGCTGCTTATTGCCCTTTAAAAATCAGATTTTAAACACAGCCTTTCTAATGCAAAGCTCAAAAACAGCTGCTGTGCATGACCTGATCATTGGACTGAGGGAGGCAAGGCAAGAACACACAGGCCCCTACTCAGCTTCTTCTGCAAGTTTCCCCATTAACCCACTGATAGCTGGCCCACACAGCCCACAGGAACACCAACATTGGCTCCCGTTGGTCAGGGTTTTACCCACCCAATTTAAAAATGAAACAGCAGGTACAGCTGCCCTGTTACATTAAAGGTCATAGCTGTAAGCAAAGGGTGGTTTCCACCTTAACCCAGGTGCAAAGGGAATGGCAGATTCTGTAGTATTACCTGGGGCAAGGAAATCAATGAATGAAACAGTGGGGAAAGGAAGAAATAAAGGAGATGATTTACCTTTCTATTTTTGGATATACAGTTCTTTGAGGGAACTGGGTGAAAAAAACCCAGCACAAATTACTTTCCATCTGACAGTTCTGAACTGCCACAGAAGTAATATTCAGTATGAAGCAAAACTAAGAAACTCTTGTCTGTCAAAAGAAAGAGTGCACATTCTTAGGCAGTAACACCTGATCTATTATTAATCCATACTTCAGAATAGATTTAAAATGTATTGACAGCTTCAAGCAGAAAATGACAATGTACAGGCTCTCAAATTCCTAAGGGAAATCCAGAACTATAGGTGAAGCTACCATTAAGGGAGGGAAGAAGGGAGGCAGGGAAATCCAAATTCTATTTCTTTACAAAATCCCTAAATGAGTTAAATTAGTTAGCTATTATATGTGCCAGTATAAACACATTGTTGGGTCATTGATGAGCTCCACTTCACGAAGCATCTGAGAATGTGTGTTTGGAAAGGGATACCCCAACTTGGGAGCCTTCTGGAATAACTTACAAATCATCTGAGTCAAAAAAAATAACTCACTTGAGAATGATATAATTACTTTCAGTTTGCTTAAAGCCAAGGAAAAGTTGACACAGTGATTAAAAGGAGGGGAGGGGGAAGGCAAGCAAAGGAGAGGGGGGGAAAAAGTTACTTTATACTGCTTGAAATTGGGCTGTTCAGAGGCCCAGGACCTGAGCTTATTTGAAGAAAGATTATCTTGACAAATTGGATAAACATTTTGTGCATGACAGGACGCTGATGGAGAGTCTGTTCTGCAAGCACACCTGGGGGATAGTTTGCTTAGCGTGTGACCAAGGTGTTCAGCTAACCCCGAGTCCTCCCACGGTGCTTTGTTTACCCCATGACAGGTATAGGCAGATCTCAAGTCGAGGCCTCCAAAACAGTTCCAGCAGACTTTGCAGATGCATTTCTTCCTCCTGCTTGGGACAAAACACCTCTGGGCCAGACCAGCCCAGGAAAAGCTTCACTAGACTTCAGCCAATTGCTTGTGTTTAAGGAAGGCAGCAGGCTGGCATGGCCCAGGCAGTGAGTGACCAGGGCAAATATGGCACCGTATCTCCAGCCCTTGCCCTCCTTCCCCCTCAGCACTGACTAGAAGGGGCCACTCCAACAGCCTGATAGACTCAAATGGTAAGAGAAAAACGTGTCTAGAAACACAACCTTTTGATTATTCAGAAGGGGAATGAGCATTACCTGTGGAGACTTGACTTTCCTATGTCAGAAAATGGGGTACAGATGTCAGCATGGCCACATTGTTCTGCCTTGGCTTGGGTGTCCAAGACAGAACAACACAGGACTCGAGAGCAGCGTGGCTGATGGCCACTGGGCAGGTTTCTGGTGACACCTGTTAGCATCACCTGAAGGACTCTTTTGTCCAGGCAGGCAGGAAGCAAACATTTACTTCTTGCAACAGAAGCAGTTGTACTGGCAACCAAACCCTTACAGATCTCAACAATCTACCCTCAGGGCTTTTTTCATGTGTGAATTCAGGCAGACAAGGATTCCATTCTCAAATCCCGCATTCTCAGAGCTGCCACACAACCCTCCCTCCACCTTTTTGGGGTGGGCTGGTTTCCAGCCCAGATGAGCTCTGGCCCTGTGGCAAGTCAGTTCAAAGACAGGCGCTAATGCCAGAGCAAAGGGGCAGAAGGATGGAGACAGAAGGGGACAGTAAAAGAGAAACAATTCAGTGAGGCTGAAGCTGGTATGGAAACACTCTTTAGGACTACAGAGGTTTACACTAGTAGATGATAAAAGCTCAGATCAAAACTTGTTTTTTCAAATGCCAAAATTTAGTCTAAAGCTGTTTTCACAGAAGTAAATAACCAATCCCCTAGATATACTTTCTCCCAGGCTGTTTCAGCATGGCTTTTGCCCATACTTAGTCCGTGAACCCACCTTTCACCATTTTCTACTCCCAAAGAAACAAGCAGAGCCCATTAGGGTAGTAATGGGGGAGACAAACTCCTTAGAGAGAGGAAGGATCACAGTGGGACTCGCCTCATTTTAGCTACTGCAGCCTGAGACAAGGCAACCTCTAGAGGAGATCAGCCCTGACTACCAGCTGCCAGGGCAGCACACCCAGCTCCCTGAAACTGGCTGCCCAGTTTTTGAGTGGCTCAACTGAAGGAGCCTGTTTGCCATCTCCAGTTCCTGGGTGAAGCACACCAGTACATGGTCTCAGGGAAACAAGAACAACACTGAACCGGCAACCTTCAAGCCAGCTCTGTCAAGTGTTCTGCAAATTTTTATCAAGCAGTGTGGGTAGAGAAGGGCGTCTGGTTTGCAGCCTGGCAGCACATCTCCCAAAGTCTAATTTTCTACCTTGACAGTGCCTGATCTATTTGGGGACAATTGTTTTCCTCTACCTCTCTGTATTCAGAAGATATTTTGAGGGGGGAGATTAGAATAAGAAACCTAAAACTGATAGCTTAGATTGATCCTTTGTACATCAGCCATAGATGACAAGATGCTTAGATGGGAATAGCCCATAATGTTTCTACCTCTTGTGTCCACTAGTCTCCATCCTGTGGAAGAAATATGAACCTTCATATTAACCTGGAGTCAGCAAACAAGTACTGTCATTAGGAATGAACTGAAGACAAAGACATTGAATGATAGGAAACAAATATTTTTCCAGGATTTAAAAGCCTAAAGGACACAGCCAGAAAGTTAAGGAGCTCCTAAAAGTAGCTATATACCTCTAGCTTGCCCCGAGTGGTGTTTAGACTATGAGGAAGGTTCCTGTGATGCAATCCCTGCATCTTGTATTTCATTAGTTGAGTGGGTTGTCACTGTCCTGACAGGAGGGATTCTCTTTTCAGGGTGACTGCAATACAATTGGGGCAATATTTCAATCCAATTCATACAGTTATTAATAAAAAACAATTTTTTCCTTGTTTGCCTGCGACACTATACTGCACACACAAACAAGAACAAAGGTTGTCAAAGCCAGAGTCGGCCAAGCAGGAATGTTCTGGCTTTTAACACAAGTGATGATGAGAACCATTGTGTCCCAGCTGACATGGCCACGCTGTGTGAGCACCCGCCACTCAGCGCATGTCTGTTTGCAGGAAGGGATCCAAGCTATGGAGGAAACAATGACTCTGCAGTTTAATAAAAATCCCTCAGGTACAGATGAGGCAAAAAAAAAAAAAGACATAACTTTAGCACAAGAGAGGATATTTAGTGATCTAACACCAGACCTCAATGTAAATCTGCCTGAATCCAGCAAGTCTCACCTGTGAGAATTCCTTTTTGATGGAACCTGCATGAGACATTCATTATTAAAGCCCTCTCTCACACAGCAAAAGATGCTACCTTACCAATTTTATTCCCTCCTTTTCTTTCATCAGTTTTAACTTTATTCAGTTTTAGTCAAATTAAGTTGGAAAACACAAAGTGTTAATTTTCTCTGTAAAATTAGTCTTAGCACAAAAAATACCCCACAAGCCTTCTGCAGAATTCCAAGTATCTTGACAAAGCTTCCAAAAAAAATTTAAAAGAAAACACATCTTTGTCATCACATTAAGTTTTGCATTTCCCAGAGGTGGATGTCAGACAGCAGCAATACGTGATACTGAGCAGTGATCAGATGGCTATGTTGACAACAGAAATTTCCATCAGCATAATCCATCAGGCTCTGGGGATGCAAAATTAGGTTTTAAAAAGTAGGTTTCCTTTTCAAAAATAGGACTTGCATGATTTCTAAAAATGGAGCAGAGAACAGTGCCAGCAGGATGTCTGCAAACAAGCTTCCTCTATATATTCCAAGTGCAAAGAGCAGTGAAGCTGCAGCATTCCTGCTCATGCTCAGATTTAAAACTATGAATTTCAAGACAACCTGGGACCACGGACTCAGTTTAGATGGTCAATCCACTTGTGGAAAACATCTGTTCTTCAGTGCTTTTGGTCTAGCTAAAATTGGCTCAGCAAACACTTCACACTCACTTGTGCATCACACACAGGAGATTTAGAGCACTATCTGTACCAACACTGTCACCGTAGAGTTCATTCCCGTTTCTTTTTTCTTCAAATACTGCGTGTAATTTTAATCTCAAACAAAACATCCATGAGAACTCCCTCTCCTTGCCCTGTGTGTCGGGGTGTCCCTACCCAGCGTATCCATCACAGGCCGTTATGCAAAAGACAACCAGTCCTTTATGGCAGAAACAGTCCGAGCCCCATTAGCAGGGCAGACAGACACGTTTCAAACACAGATCCCAGAGCATAGGGAAGCCATTGTTTCATTTCAGAACAGGCCAGGGAAACTCCATCACATGGGGGAAACCTTTGATGTCTCTTGGATTTAGAGGACAAGCCCAAACGAAAGCAGGGGGCAGAGCAGCATCTGCTAAGCAGGGCAAACTTTCCTCTCCCTGATGAAGGGAGAGCTTCTGTAGGAACAAAACAGGCTCCCACAGATGGGACCAGTGAGATGACAGTGCTGACTGGCAGGACAAGAAACAAGAGCTGTCTAAGGACAGCCTGGCAAAACAACCAGCTTCCAGTACAAAAGACAATGCCTGGCATGATGAATACAGAGAAGAAACAGGGCACTAAGGTAAACCTAAGCATATGTATATAAATTATACTTTGCAGCTGTAAAGTATTTTTATACCAAGTTGGCCAGCCATAAAGACCTGATTGGTGATCTTCCTCACCACAATAATCTATTAAGTGACAGGGCATAGCAATACAAGCATTTTGAGGACAAACAAGGTAAATCTAGCTCTTGTTCTTCTGGCACAGAAGAACAATTGGGCCATCCTGAAGCTTTAGTTTAGCTCTGCACAGAACTCAAGATGTGAGTCATACTGGAGGAGACCACAGCCAGAAGCAAAGCCAGCAAGGTCACGGGCACAAGAACATCTGAAGTCTTCCCTTCTTTTCAACCTACTTCCAAATTTCCAAGGCTGGTTGCAATAGTATGTTGTTACTTAAGATCTATCTTTAAGCCAAGAATGAAATGTGGATTTCCTATCTTACAGCTAGACAATTACAAAGGCTGTCTACATTGCACAGTGAACAGCAACACAAACCAAGTCTCCCGGGCAGCACATTTCCCAACCATACATTTGGCTGCCAGTCAAACTCAGGATCCACAGGGCACTTCGGGAGGGATCAGGCCTGAAGTGTCTGCCAGAGATCAGGCTTCCTCTACTCTTACAAGGGTACATGTTGTCCAGCCCCATTGCAGGGGGTAGAGGGGGGTGGAAATAAGAAAAACCCCGCTGTTTAATTCACTTTTTTGGCACAGAACATGCACAGACTTCTTTGCTCCAGGCTCAAGTCTAAGCTCCTACCCAAATTCATGTCTTCATGTAAACAACATGCATGAGTCTGGATTTATGAACTATAAACCTCATAACACTGGTTAATTTTTAGCAAAAACAATCATGCATTACTGTGGGACACAGTTGTCAAATTCTGAGAGGTAGCTAAGAGATAAATAAATTAATCCCTACATAAACAGTGTGTAAACCACTTAGTAATCTTGAAGACAAGAACCTGCTATTAAACACAAGTGGTAAACTCTGAGGGAAGCATTTAAAATGAAATGCAAGCAGAACATACGCCATAGATACAATTTTTTGGTGCCTTCAGAAACCAAATGCCACATTCTAACTGAGGGGAACAAGTCATGTGCATTCCCAAGTAAGCACCTCCTTTTAATTTTTTCCCCAAGTGCAGTGACAGAGCAAGATTCTTTGTATGTTTGTGCAAGGTGAACATTTCTTTATGTTGGATCATGTTCTTGTTGGAGTACTGGACAGGCATCTAGATGGTTTGGGCAGACCCCCTATTTCTAGATTAATACAACTATCCGGGGAACTATCAAATTCATATTTCAGCAACACGAGAATTTTTTCTACATAATCTGCAGACAACATGGATATTAGGTAGATGGAACTTGCTTTTGTAATAGGGAGCAGAAACCTTGTAAACTTAACTCTTACTGTCATCAGAAAATTTCAAACCAGAAGCGAATCTTTTTCTCAAGCCAAGTTTTGCTTTACAGAGGCTTCTCTAATGCCTCCAAATACATCAATCCAACAAACAGAGATGCCTCCTGAGACACTTCATTAATAGTTATCAAAGCCAACAAGACTTCCTCTCTGACTTTTAAAGGTTTCATAGAAAAATAAGGTATCTGAATATTTGGGGTTGGGGTACTTTCATTTTAGTTACAGAGCCAAATTCTATCTCTAAGACCACTTGCCTTTGCACTAGTGCATCGTGCACATGGCTACTTTTTCACTTGGTAGGTTTGTTCTGTTCTGACACTACACTTGCAGGAGCAAAAGAATGGTTTCTCAGGAAGCAAAAAAGTCCATGGTTTCAGCCCTCTGCTGCAGATCCTTTTATTCTGGCATTACTCTTCATCCCCAAAAGAGGTATGCTAATAAGGGTCTCAATGAAAACCAAACAAAACTATCCTGCCAGAACTCCATGTGAAATGTTGACCCAAGAAAAATAAAGTGTGCCTCTTTGATATACATCTGTCCACTTTGCACAGCAGATAGCAGGGGGCCTGTGCAGGTGCTAAGGAGAGCGATTTAAGCCAGCTTCCAAAGTTCATATTGATAAATAGTAAGTGTGCCACACCAGCCATCTGCACACACCTATCACATCTGCAAGTCATACAGCCCCCGCAAGGAGCTGAGGGAGGTTTACACACAGCTGAGCAAACCTTTCCCTCCTCCATCCATGGTGGAATTTGAGCTCCCTCACGCTAGTTCAGCTCTTACCTTTGCCAACAACCTCACCTGTCTCTGCCATGTCCCATCTCAAGGCCCTTCTTTCAACCTTGAGACCCTCAAGAAACTACATTGCTCCTTAGCACCATTTTCATCTTATTTCATCGCACCATTTTATGTGTTTATGTAAACACACACACATTCTACCAAGAGGTCCTTCTTGAGACTGCAAATACAAATCTACCTGGAGAACTTTGGGGACCAATATAAGCCCATCTCACAGCTCACTTTGTTTGTATCCCAATATCACAGTTCCTTCTTTCTGCAAAGACTCAGTGCCCACTTCCACACACTGACAAAAAACCCATCCAGATGTGTATGTGCTATTCTTATTAAAAATAAAAGAATAAATGTAATAAGCTTGCACCATGATTTGATTCCTGTACAGAGCATTTAGTGTACATTTAACACCATTGTTATTCATCAAAACACATAAAACCAACACTTAACTTTAAGCACAGTCTTCAATACATTCTGCTGAATAGGGGCAAGTAATTTAAGTCATGTGCAGGAGGGCACAGATGAATTAATGCCATAAGGCTGAAATCCCAAAGTCTTACAGAAGTTTTGGGTTTTTTCTGCGTACCCCTGGATTAAACCCCTCATTAGATAAAATCCCCTAAATGAAGTTTAACTTTTGCCAACAGAATCCACTTTCAGATTATTTTGTTTTTCTTTTGCATAAGCCTGCGACTTTCACATAATCCACAAGCAAATAGCTCTATTCTGTAGATTAGAAATTATAAAAGACCATGTAATCAGCTGACAAAAGAACTGAAAACAACGCCAGAGGAAACACAGAGCTGCTCTGCAGGCTCACAATGTGCTGCTCTGTCAGCCTCCCACTCCTTCAGCAGATACTCCTGACATTTCTTGTGTCATTACTGGACTTTATGAATGGGATTGTAGGATGTTTGCTGGAGAATAATCAGAAAGGGAAGGGGCATGGTATCACAGACAAGGGAGCCGCTTCACTCTCTGCTGACCAGATCCAAGCAATTAGTTCACTGCTTTCTCCTACCACCAACTATGAATCACAGCCCAACATTGTATTAAAGGCTGAATTGTTGCTCCTTTTTTAACAAGGATGCTTAAGAAATTAAGCTATTGTAACCTCAAATAAACTGCACATGGTGTGGTGGCTTTATTTATTTCACACGTATCTAAATGTTTAGGTACTTACACAAAGTCCCATCAACCTTTTTTTGGGCCAGCAAAGTCAGCTGTGAGTCTCACCAGAGTTACCCCGCAGAGGCTACAGCTCTTCCCACTTGTGCTGCAGACAGAACTATCCCAAGCACAGCTCCTGCATTTCACTGCTCCCACCCAGCTTGTCCAGCCACACACGTGTGAGATGCAAATTACACAAAAGAGACATGAAAACCCCAGTGGAGAGATTTTTTTTTTTTGCAAGTCTGAGACAAAACAACTCCGCTAGGTGTGTAAGAGATCACAAACAAGCAGCAATAACCCAAGTCCAGGCATTCCTGTTGTCCACTGCTTTTTACAAGCCTGAGGAGCAGTTTCACCTAATTTTGAAAAAAGTCTTTGGAGACAACAGTCTTACAGGTTTCTGGGGAACAGGGAATTCCAACAAAGGGAATGTACC
Source organism: Grallaria varia (assembly GCA_013396735.1). Lineage (NCBI taxonomy): Eukaryota > Metazoa > Chordata > Aves > Passeriformes > Formicariidae > Grallaria > Grallaria varia. The sequence continues at coordinate 588,982 of VWZG01013475.1, read as the reverse complement.
AGTAGATAGAAAGGATGCAACAGGAACAGACCACAGCACCTGCACAGGAGACAACTCAGACTACCTGAAAAGTGTTTCAGAGCTCAGTCTCACACAGGAGTCTCATCAAGACCAGAAGTTCTATTCTAGAAGATTCCTTCTGCTGGTGGGGCTGCACTTTTTGCCCAATGGATTTCCCTGGGTTGAGCCTGCCAACTCACAATCCACCTGGGACACTAACTGGATAATCAATAAATATCTTCAGCCATTATTAGTATCTCAGCACCATCGTGGCTTGGCCCTATAGGATCCCAGCCAGGGCAATTCCCCCATTCTGTTAATAAATAACAGCTATCAGGGATGGCAGGGCCAAGGGATGCATCAGGATGCAGGGGAAGGATGGTCTCAGAGAACTCAGAAACAAGGCAGATTTCAAGGTGATCAGGTATTGGGTATTTTGAGGAATGAACACCAAGTCACTGATTCAGGTAAGTGTGCTCTGTTGACAGCAAACCTTCCAGCCTGGCACACATGCCCAGGGTGGCCCTGTGGTGGTGAAAGCAGAGTCCTGGCCACCAGCAGGCATTAACAACCCCAGAGCACTGCGCCAAGGGAAGGGCTGCTGCTGAACTCAGCTGCTTTGCATGGGATTTCTCGGTGAGCTACGTGCAAGATGCTTACCTCAGAGATAAGGAAATAGAGAAAAATTATTCACAAGTACTTGCTTGAATACAAAGAAAGCCAAATTTTAATCTCTTTATAACCCTTTTGCATTAATTTTTGCTAAGCTTTAGAGTCCTGTGATTACTAGAGAACATTCTTATAAGTGAATTTTAGGTTTAAGTACCAGAATGTTCAATTAAAGTATGAGTAGCATATTATAAAACTCCTAATTCATGATGTCTGGGGAAGTTACATAAGCTAGAAAGGAAAGTAATACCATCTGCCAAGTAATTGCTCAGCATCAGCAAATGATGGATTTTGGCTGGACCAAGAATAAATTTAGTATGGACACATAACCATTACAGAATGTTTTTAAAAAATAGAGTTTCAAATTCAGTACTATCTCCCCACTAAGTCAATATATTTATTACAGTGTAAAAACATACATAATACCTTGGATGCATTCTTATTTATGGAATATAGTTGCTCAGTTCAAAAAAAAAAAATCAGATACATTAACAAATCCTGGAAACTAATATCATGCCTTAAGAAAATAGCAAAAAACAACAGATACAAGACAGAAGGAGCAGTATCAAAGAAGATTTAGGCAATCCACAGATAAATCCATTTTGGTCTATTTTATATAAAGAGTCTGGCCTGTATCTTGTCTAGTTCAGTTGTTCAATCTTTGTAAGTCAAGCTTTTTTCAAAATGTTTTGATGTCTATCAGAAAATGTTTTTAATTTTACCTATCTGGCTCATGATCTGAAGAGAAGTGCCCTCAAACACTGAGGTTTGTACAGCAAGTGGAGCTGAAAACTGAACTGATCCCATCACAAGCAAGTTATCAGCTTTCCAACTGTGGAAGCAAAACTTCACTTAATCTGATGGCAAATAACATGCATTTCTCCAGCAATTCCTGCTTTGGCTAATCAGTCAGGCTGATGGATGTTCAGCACTTACCTTAATGCAGATTTTTGCTTTAGCTAACATTTGTAGAAACAGACTCAATTACAAGCTGGAGATTACTGGGCTGATGGGCTTTCATGCTATTGCAGTTGACCGTGCAATTGGGTTTCTAAGTGACAGACACCACAGGACAGTCTCAGCTTGGCAAAATCCTCCTTTACTTTCCCACTTATCTAACATATTCTTCATTCAGCACTTTAATTTCTCCCCTCTTTGCCTTTTTTCCTGAGCCATCTGAGCAGAGTGCACACAAACACACACGCTTTGCTCCTTCCTGATGAAGAAGTACCTACATGTGGGTGCCTCCAGCACAGCGGGACCTTCCCCACGGCACAGCCATCAGGACAATTACAATATTATCTTCTTGCATGGTGAATGTTCAAATGTGGCAGCGCTGCGTGAGGGAGGCTTTAAATGTGGGAGCTGCACAGAGGGCTCTTGGTCAATGGAAAACAAAGCCCAGCAACACTCTAGAATAAATAAATCTTCACAATTAATGCTTTTTACCAGCATGATCCCAAGCAAAAGAGCATTCTTGCAGTTAAATATTTTTAAAGAGGCGAGTGGCTCCCATTTCAATGAGTTTGACTGCTCTTCCCACCCCACCGAATCTTTACTAAACAGTATATATTTTCCAGCAATTATCATAGATCTTTCAATTTTTTTCTTGTTCCTTTCCTATAAAAAGTTGTAGGATTAGGAGTATTCAGCACCTACATTAGAAACAGTGGTGCTTAAAATCAAGCCTACAACCCCTGCTCTCCAGCACTCTGCAAGATCAAGCCCAGCAATAAATGTAATAAGAATTCGACTGTTTCCAAAAGGTCTCATCCATAGATTAAATGAGTATATTTAGGGGAGAAATCCTATTAAAAATTTAAGCAGGTAAATGGCATACGTAAGTAGGAGGCTTTTTTTATTCCATTAACTGTCTCTAGCCCCAAGCTACTCAAATGTTTTTACAATACAGTGATACTCCAGTTCACATCTGTCTGCTGGAATATTTACAGCTTTGTAATTATTAAAATTGTCTGAACTCCATAGCTGCAAGCTGGATGGCTTAGATGGAGCAGTCTTCAGTTACCTCACTACAGAAGTGAGTTGACATTACATGGCCTTTACCATCTCTAATTAGGAGAATTTCAGGGTCTCTCTTCCCTACTCATAGTTTGCTGTCATATATCTTGTAGCTCTTTACCAGTTGGTGAGTTTTGGCTGAAGTCAACCCAAAGCATCAGGATTTGTTGAGAGATAGGCTGACAGTATCCTCACTTGGGCCTGCTAGAAAGCCTGTGTGGGTCAACACAGCATTGATGAAGCCAACCCTGCATCAACAAGAAGTGATGCCCCATTCTAGCTCAGCACCTAAAAGGGGTGGGATGAATTGTCCCCAGGAGGGGAGCACCACTGGCCCCAGCAGGAACACAGAGCAGATCCCAAGGGGGTAGACACGTGAATTTAAAAGGCAGAGTGAGGCCAAAATCTCACCCACTACACGGGGATGAGATTTACTGAAGACTTGCACAAAACCACATCTGTAGGGATAGAAAATCCTAGGACCTTTTCCCTCTGCCACTCACACATACATGCCCTGTTGGGAGACACCATTCTTCACGCAGAAGATTCTCTAAATGATACTTGCATTGAAAAATGTTTACCCTCTATGTGTTCCTCCCGAGGAACAACACAGATGTGGGTTCAGGTTTTTTTTAGAGACACTTGGGTAAGTACAAACACATCTCTTTTGTAATCAGCACGGGCTGACCCTGTTTAGCCTGAGGTCAACGACCAGTGGCATCTGACCTGCCGAAGTTAATGCGGCAGAACAATAGGAGAGGGTTGGTGAGGCCTTATCCTATTACCTTTTTGATACCAAATTAATTGTTTTTCTCCCTCTCAATGATTCTCTGACCTTTCAGCTATATGTGTTGCTGGCACAAAGTGGTGGATTAAATTTAAGCAAGTACATTTCTTGACATTGTCTCACAGCTTTAAAAGTTATTTAGGTCTTCCTTGCAGCACTAAGAGGTTTAAGAATGTGCTTATGATTGCAGCTCCATTTGATAGTTAAAGACGACTGCAAATATTAATTAGCTTGCAGTATCAGAGAGAAGAAAACCAAAGGAAAGATCACAGCACTTATTACCCAAAAATAAAAAAATCCACAAGTAACGAAGGGATAGTGATGTGCTATAAACCACAGGTAGGTAACTAAATGTCTGGCATTACCTTAATTGGTAGTGTTTTATTAATTGGCAAACCCAAGAGCATTACTTGTAGAATAAATTTAATTAGACTGATATTTTTCAAATGGAAAAAAGATCTTTGATATTTTGTTGGATGAGGAGAGTTTGCATAGAATAGCTATTGATCCCTATCACAACTTTGATTTAATTAAGTTTTTATTTCCTAGTTGTTGGAGCACTTCACCAGACAGAATAAACTGAGATGACGTGGTAGGTACTAACACCATAGTAAAAGAACTGAAGTCAGTTCAGGACTTGCCCCACTGTACACCACATAAAGCAAGGAATCCTAAAAACTTAATTTAAGAATGTAAAGATCAAAACATTCAAATCCGCCTGGAGGTGACTGTAAAATATCACAGCACTGGGCCCAGATGCACACATCCTTCACTTGGTTCAGCTCTCCATGTGCAGAGCCACCTTCCCTGCTCCTCGCACCCAAAAATGCAAGTGTAACATTCTCTGAGTTTTAACACCACAGGGGTTAAAAATAATTTGCCTTCAGACAGTATTTTACACCTGTGCTTGCTGGCAAGGGCCAGATCAGCAGCCAGATCCAACCTGGATCAGTTCCTCTGAATCCATCTGAAGCCCCAATAGCACGTCCATTTCTCTCTCACAGATGGATTTCAGGAGTTTTGGAAAACAATGGAACCTGGCTCCCAACCTCTTAACACACACCCACCCCTGAAAAAAACCAAACAAAACACACTAAAAAACCCACCCTTGCCATTGGAAGGTTCAGTTCCCAGCTCCCTCCATCCTCTGCACAGTCCAGCTATTATGCAGCTCAAGTAGCACTATAATGTTAAAAGCATGTTTAACTATTCACAAAATCGCAGCTGAAACTTCACTATTGAAGATATTTTTTTCAAATAAACACACCAGACTATTTTCTTTAACTAATGGACTAGAGAATCTCATAGGTGTTATCTCAAGATAAAGAAAACAAGTTTTCCCGGTTATGTCACCAGGAGCCTAAAGAATTGTATATTTAGTCACTCATACCTCTGAAAAAATACATTAATACATTATAATGAACACATTTATTCTGATTTAAGCAATATTGGATCAAGAACAGAACAGTATCAATAGAAAGAATATCACACCAGTGGTACCACTGGGTAATTTCATCTATTCAACACAGTTAAACATTCTCTTAATTCATACTCCAAACTTCAAATACGGATGATTAAGCATATACATTAGCAAGATGAAGAGCAAAGGATTTTACATGACAGCTCTGCCCAAAAGTGACAATAAAACCTGCCTTAGGGAGAAACTGGGAGAGAGGTAGTAAAAAGGCTAATCTTGTTATAATGATTTATGGTTTATGAGAAAAAAATCCCAGTCTAAGCTTCCTTCAGTTTTTCCAAAACATTCATACCTGCATTTTTAAATACTTCAGTAAGAACAGAAACACTAACCTCCATTTCCAGGATAACAATATACTTCATTAATCAGAAGTTCCCAGGAATATATTTGGAAAGTGCAGAATCAGACTAATTTGATGTTCATGACTGACGATGGGAAGGAAATTTCAAAGATGAGCATAGTCACCTCCACATTTGGATGCCTTTCTGGCTATTGAATAACTATGTAGACATACTTTTGGCTTCCACTGACTTCAATGCAAGAGGGAAAAGCCCCATGAAATTATCCTGAAATACTATAACTGTAAATAAAATAGAGGGCGTGGAAAACAGATAAAGCCAAATCACTGCTAGAAGAAAACTATACAAAAACACATATCTTGACCTTCGCAGAGTAAAGTTATTAGAGCAGCTGGATCAATAACAGGCAAGTAAGAATACCAATTTCAACAGCATTACTCATTTTGGAGAGTGATAACACTGGCTTAAGTTTAATAAAGTATTGTCACCAAAAGCTGCCAAAAAATGGCAATCTCAAATACCTATATAATACAAGTTTCTATACTGCTGAATTAGCATATTAAGGCTTATTCTACATATTTAGGGGGAAGTAACACACGGGGTAGAGGCAGGGAGTGGGGAGAGAACTGCACCAAGAACATTAACAGAGGGAGTGTAGTTAACTCCAAATGAAAAAATATACAAACAAAAGATCTGTGAGAAGATGACAAGTGTTGCAGGAATTACAACAGGAGAGATCACTTATCTCTTATCAATGCTTGGAAACATCCACCACAAAGTCTTTGAGCTCAGTGCAGTTTCATGTCTGGTGTAAAAAACTGTGCTACAAAAGCCTGAGGCATTTCAGCTAATTCCTCACGAGCCATTGATTTGGGTCTAGATGTGACTAAAAACTCATGCAAGTCTTCTCTTAAATAGACTGAGGAATATGTAATGCAGGTGAAAGGACTACTTATACTCCATAAATAATGAAATTATTAAAAACAGGTTGAACTTGGGAGCCAGTTTTCAGAACCTTTAAACTAAAAGAGGCAAGTGAAGTCACTTTTAGTAAAGTCTGGTATTAATTGGGATGAGTGGTTGGGGTTAAAGCCCTTACAGAGCATTTGTGAAATAAAAAAAAAAAGACTGCACTCAAATGGAGAGAAAATGCATGTCTGTGATGCACTGATTAAAAATACCTTATGACCTAGAAAACATCCCATATGGATTCTATATTTATTTCTCAATTTTAAACAACAGAAACTTCAGGGAACATGCTAGTAAAATTACAGTAAAAAGAAATTGGTATCACAACACTCCCAAATATGTAATTTCCTAGACCATCAAGAAACTTAAATGTAACATCTGACAGATACAATATCAACACCTTAAAGTGATAGCCATATACTCTAAGACATTTCTCCTCAGGGTTTAGCTTCACACCTATCAGATTTCTAAGCAATTTCTCTTTCAGAATCCATGTTGTCACCTCATTTACCAACATATTTCTTGAGCATCTCAAAAGTGGATAGAGAAGTGTTATTACTCAACCTGTGCAAAAGTTCAGTGAAATTGCTGGTTTTTCCAGTTCCATTTTCAAACAGTCACATCTGGTTGGTTGTTCTGTTCATCCACCACTTGTCCAGTACAATAAACCCCCTGCAAAGTTCTGTTGTAGGTTTTGGTTAAACAGGCAACTTCATTGCCATCATTCACATGCTGACATCAACTTGAGAAAACACCAGGCTCCAGGGAGAGCCTGCACAGGTGATGTCCCCGTGCACCATCTCAAAACTCACCCTTCATGTCCCCATCCCTCTTCCTGCCAACTTGCCCATTGCCATTTTATTAAGGTTGCAGCTCATCGAGCATTCAATGGCACAGCTCCTCACACGCTTCTAAATAAGTCAGCACATCTGTGCTACCCTGCCTCCCTTGCCCTCAGCTTTCAATTAAATTTATAATTGACTTTAAAGGTACAACCTGAATGTATCTGTTCAAAATTACCATGTTAGACCTTCCCTTACTTTCCTAAGCAGGGTTCTTTTACTCCAGCTCAGGGTTTAAAGCCTAGAAACATGAATTTGCTCTAAGCTCCCAAGGCAAACTACGAGTCTCAAGCCGTTTAAAGTCTTTAAAGGTACGTCCAAAGCCAAAGTGTGCACTGCAGAGAGATCTGGGAGCCCAGGACCAGGAGCTTTCTGCAAGATATTTAAAACCTCCCTGTAAGTTAGATTTTTTTTTCTAATTTGTTTCCTGAACTCTTAGCACAATAATAACTGAGTTTTGTCATAGCCTCAAATTAGTCATTATTAGAGTCATCACAGAAATTAATAAGTTCTACGCAAATGAAGAGCCAAAAACCATTTGTACATAGCATTTAACTACTTTTCTTTAGTTTCTTTCTTGTTGCTAGAAAAGAAAGACAGCTATATTTTGATATGATCCCAACAAGAGGGTGGTGGGTAAGGCATAAGCAGACCAGAAGATTATTAGATTCATTTAATGACACACTTTGAGTGTCCCCAAACACAGCCCTAAAACACTAAGAGATTTCTCTGGTAATTGCCCTCCCTGTACCCACCTGAAAAACAACAGATAACCCTTAAATATTCACTCAGATACACCACCCTTTATACTGAAGTTCTGGCTCTGTGACCATTGCTCTGTCACCAGCAAGCACCATCCCTCCCCATCCTCTTCTGCAAAGTGTTTTTAGATGGAGCAGGAGGATGTAGAGGGGCCTTACAGGGTAGTGAGGCTGCCAGACCCACAGCCCATGGGAGACAAGCAAGCATTTACACAGGACAGTCAGGAAGAAAAGTTGCTTTCCCCCACCTCGCAGCAGAAATCCCCTCTGGATGCAGAAACCAGGCTCTGATCACCAGTTTCCCACATTCCCCAGGTCTCCACAAAGGCCCAGCCACAAGCTGAGCTCCAGCCCTTGGTGCTGGGAAAGGACATGGTCCAGGAGGACACTTGTACTGGTGCCCCTGGTGCTGTGTGTCCTTGCTGAGCCCTGGACCCTCAGTTCCCTTCTGTTGCTCCAAGCAGGAGCCCCAGATGCCTTCAGAAATCTCACAAGTGTTCAGGGGTGGCTTTAAAAACCCCATTCCAGCAGTTCCATGTCTCTAAGGTACAAATGACAAAGTGCACATCTACAACCCCAGGCAAAAAGAGAAAACTGGAAACCATTCCTTAAGTCAAGGAGCTGGTATACAAAAAAAGCGCCAAATGTTATTAACCTATTGACATTTTCTGTGTATAACCCTGACCCAAGACTTTTGATGGGCAACACAACCTTCTCTCACTACACCTTTACATTAGTTAGCATTAAGAGGCTTTACCTTCTACAGAGAGGCCAGACCACAGCTCCTTACTTGTACAAAATTAACTCACTCCTCATGTTATTTTTCAGATTATTTCTGGGACTTCTAAAAATATTCACCTTTTCAGTCCTGATACAGATCACCACTACGCTTCTGTGTACTCAGCAAGATGCAGTATACTGACTAAGAAGATCTTTACTATAAAAGCAATAACATTTGTTTTATTCTACTTGTAGTTATGACACAGCACTGCTAACCCAGATGAAACATAAGTGCTTTCTGAGTAAAGAATTAACTTTTTCACCACTTGAAACTAAACGCATTATTTTCACTTCACTATGAACTTTGACATTAAAAACAATTATTCCAAGAAAAAACACTACCAGATTCAGGCATATTTACAAGTTACACTTGCAACAACATTAAACAAACAAACTTCCTTTCAACAAAGGGAATTTACCCATCTTTCTCCTAGAGCAGATAATTTCTCCCCTGATCTCCAGAAAAACAACAACACACCTTACAAATTATAACAAAAACCAAACAAATAGCAATAAAAGCAAAAAAAATCCTTACCTAGAGAGGAAGCAGCAACCGTCGAGCACCAAGGAGACCCATACTGAGTGAGTCCAAGCGAGCAGGTGGTATAAATGCTCTAATAAAACCCACAGCTGGGACCTATTGCCCTAGATTAGGTGAGGTCTTCACTGCAGAACCCCCACTGACAGTGAATGGCAGTGCTGTGACAGACCGTGAATGGCTCCAGCTGTGATGCCAGAGGTTCTGTCCACAGGCGGCTGATGTTGCAACTTTGGTGGGAGCTGCCAACACCTGAGGGAAAGGGCAGCCCTACAAGCTTCCCTTGAACATCTCATACTTGTGAAAAATAGATTCAGATGAAGGAATGTGAACAAGAATGGTCACAACGGGCACACATTTCAGCGCCCACCTCACCCCACCTGAGTGACCTCTTTAAACGCAGTGGCTGCAGAAAGTGCTCAAGACTTAAGATGCTGGTCTATGTGGTTAATGGCATTGAACAGATAGCGAGGGGCTGAGACTCCCCATGAAAAGCAGCTACTACAGAACATCTCTGTATAAAGTCAAAAAAACGAAGGCCAGTGGATGAGGCTTGATAAAAATGAAGGTGGGGCACAAAACTCCTTCTGTGCAGCAAATGGCTCTGACATCTCTGCCCTTGTGCTTCACCTGAAGTAGCTGGAGTGCTCAAACTTCAGAACTGCTCTGAACTGATACAGTTTAAACCAACACTGAGGATACAGCAAAATTTTATCCCAACGGCACCATAGCAAACCTCCTCAGCTGGTGACTGGCAATGCAGGGTTTGCTGGGTTTCTGCACCTACAGAGGAGGACATGCAGGCAATTTAGTTGCTGGACGTGGCCAGAAAAGATCTCCTGATAGCCACCGATATGCTGGACATTTCTAAGACTTTGTTTATAGAAAACAACTGGCGGGGTATATTTTTTCAACAGCATCAAGTGTCTATATAAACTCCTGATAAAAAATTCATTTGTGCCACAGGAAGTACACCTTGTCCATTACGTGAGGATTTTCAGAACTATTCCCTCAATACCACCAGTCTAAAATGTTAGAACCTGTACGGCGCGGCATAATAAAGCAGGCTGGACCCAAGAGCACTGCCAAGCATGACATCAGATATTCCAAAGAGTGAGGGTAGATAAAGCACCAGATACATGGCAAATTCTTGATTGAAATAAAACACCGAACATTTCTCCTTGGCTGGCAACAGGTGAATTCACAGGATGGGTTTCCTTATTCAGAGAAGTTTCTTTTATAGCAATTTCAAGGGTTTCCCTGCTTCCCAGGAAAGCTCTGTCCTGCAATATGTTTAAAATGTTATCAGCTTGGAAAAAAATAACACTGGTTTAAACTGATGGGAAAGGAGCCCACTGGCTCTAAAGTTACCATCCCTGAGCCGGGCACTCGGTGCTCTTTGGGCCCTTTGTTCAGAGTCAATCAGCCGTCGAAAATCAGCCCTCCCGCTCGCTGCCGGTGCAGGGCGGGATGACCAGGAGGGTTTCCCGCAGCCTGGTTTGGGCGCTAATTACCTGTTCGACCCCCTTGTAAATACCTGGCAGAGGAGGGAGAGCTCAGCTCCCGGCTGCGAGGGGACTGGGGGGCTGGGGCAGCCGCATCTCACTGGGGTCCCCCCGTGTCCCCTGCGCTCCCCATGGCCGGGACAACACCGCAAATTAAATGTTTACATCAGGGGCAGGACTCATTTCTTCCCCATAGCGCCTGCCTTCCTTTTCTTCCTTTTCTTCCTTTTCTTCCTTTTCTTCCTCTGACAATGATTTCATGCACACAGCAGCTGATGTCCAAAAGGTGTTTTGCAGACCCTAAAGCCCAAAGGAAGGGAACCACCAGCAAATCCCAGTCTATGTTAGTACCCTTGCAAAGCATGAAAATCTACAGGTTATTTTTACTGACGACTCATATTCACCACAGGGGTTAAACTCCATAAGCCCTCAGCTTCACCCACCTGAATAGGACGGGCAAGATCACTGGGACTGCCTGAGTCTGCAGAGCCACTGAAAGGGGAATTTATTTCCCAGACAAACCTCCAAGAAATACATGTGATGCTCCAGAGGCCTCTGTTTCAATGTTCCTTAAAAGAAAAAAAGTATGGAGAACCTTTGAAAAAGATTAATGAAACAAGTTTTCTGATACTCTCTGGAAGATTTGAGTGCCGCAGCCGGGAAGGCCCTGAGGGACGGAGCGCCCGCGCCTGTCAGCAGCAAACAGCCGGGGTGGCTCGGCAGGGCCGCGCTCCTCACCCCGACATCAAAATGAGCCGCCCATGGGCTGTTTCCCGGGAAATAGGTTTGTTTTTCCACGCAAACAGCGCCCGGGGCGGTGGGCGAGGATGGTGGGAGGCTCAGCCGGGTGGGTTCGGTCTCTACGTGGCACTGTGGTACCGGCGAGGCAACGAGGGGGAAAGGAGGGGAAAGGGGTGAAAAAAAAAAGCTTAAACTTTTTCGAGAGCAAACAATCCCCCCGCGGACGGCGGTAAATAAAATAACAGCAGCGGGGCGATTTGCAACCGTGTAACGGGCTTTTGTCCGGGCCCACCGCTCGCCGCCGGGAGGGTTTCTGGGCTCGCTCCCCGCAGGCTCCCCGCGTTCCCCCGAAGGCCGGGGGGCTCCGCAGCCCCTCCCCGGCAGCCCGGCCCGCGCCGCGGCTCCGTCGGGCGGGCTCTGCGCCGCCGCTGGGGAACCTGCCGGGCTCCAAAACAGCTTCTAGTCATCTGTAACTCTTCTTTTCCTCCCGAGTCGACATTAAGCCTGTTCCCCGTAGGAAAGTTAAAAGTATTTATAAGTCTAATTAGAGGCATTTAGAAGAGTGATTAGTGTGAGGCATCGGCTGCTGGTGGGATTCTGTGTCTGTGTGTGTGTCTGTGTGTCTGTGTCTCTGTGTGTATGTCTGTGTGTGTGTGTGTCTGTGTGTGTCTGTGTGTGTGTCTGTGTGTGTGTGTGTCTGTGTGTGTGTGTGTGTCTGTGTGTCTGTGTGTGTGTCTGTGTCTGTGTGTCTGTGTGTCTGTGTGTCTGTCTGTGTGTCTGTCTGTGTGTGTGTGTCTGTGTGTGTGTCTGTGTGTGTCTGTGTGTGTGTGTATGTCTGTGTGTGTGTTCACACATGGATGCGACACTACAGTTCACAATTAGTTCCTGGGCCTGAAAGCTGTGAAATGCCCTTAATTGCCCTGGCACTGACGGCAGCAGTGGGCACGGGCTGGCTCTGGCCAGGCCCTCAGCACCGCACAGGATTGCAGCTCAGGGGGATTGTGTGTCCATGTCCTCATGCACTGACAGAGGAGCAAGGGGCTGAGCAAAAAAAAAAAAAAAAAAAAANAAAAAAAAAAAAAAAAAAAATTTTAAAAAGAGGGGGAAAAAAGGAAGAAGAAGAAAAAGGATGTATGTGCTGCAAGCTGTTGTCAGACTTGTAGGGCCAGAGACCAACATGACCCCACTCCTGCACACCCATGGGCTGCCTTGCAATCCCTCATCCCACAGGTGCAGCACTGTCTTTCCCTCTTTTCCTTTGCTGCTGGGCATTAGCTCTGCACCCTCACCCTCCACGGACCTGGGTTTGTGACGCAGCTGTCCCTTGGAGGAGAAGGTCCCACAGGATCTGCTTTGGGGAACAAAACCCTCTGAAAGCAAACTCCAACCCCAGCATGAGTTGTGGGGTGGGATGAGTGGCTGTCCCAGAGGGAGGGAAGCTGGAGACCCGCCGTGCTGCAGCCACGCCACTGAACACCCACAGTGCTCAGCCCCGGGACACGGAGCCGTGTGCCTGCCAGGGGGGCAGCTCCCACCCTGCACACACGACTTCTCTGGGTCCCCTCCATCTGGCACGGCACAGGGGGGACAGAGCTGGTGGCACGGAGGGCAGCTGGTGCAGCAGAGGGTGCTTCCAGGCCATCTAGCCTGCGCCCCTGGGTGCTGCCAGCCTTGAGCCACTGCTGGGCAGGACCTGCTGTGGGTGTGGGGCAGGACCTGCTGTGGGTGTGGGGCAGGACCTGCCATGAATGTGAGGCAGGACCTGCCGTGGGTGTTGGGCAGGACCTGCTGTGGGTGTTGGGCAGGACCTGCCATGAGAGTGGGGCAGGACCTGCCATGAGTGTGGAGCTGGACCTGCCATGAGTGTGGGGCAGGACCTGCCGTGGGTGTTGGACAGGATCTTCCATGAGTGTTGGGGCAGGACCTGCCATGAGTGTGGGGCAGGACCTTCCATGAGTGTGGGGCAGGACCTGCCATGAGTGTGGGGCAGCCCCACAGGCTGCTCTGCACCCCATGAGCACCCCCCAAGCACCTCAGCTCGACGAGAGCACCCCAGGAACCACAGCTGGACCAGCAGCCTCCGCGATGGGCTCCAGTGCCGGCACAGGCAAAACTGCATCAGCCCAGGTTTTGAGCCACATGTAAGCGCCCACAGGTGCAGAACCCAAGCACTGTCCACCTCTTGTGACTCCTGGCACGAGTGCTTGTGCCCCTTACCACGGGCCAGCCCCCCCAGTGCCTGCTGCCCACTGGGAGCACTGGAGCAGGGCCGGCCGCCTGCAGGGACGCCTCGAGTGAGAGACACTTAAAACATCTTGAGGCAACTCCTACGAGTTCAAGCCCTCCTCGACCAGGGATTTCTTTTTCCTAGTCATCATATAAACAGAATTAAAAGGTCAGTGCTGCCCCCACACGCTTACAAAAGCTTTTGGTTGGAATGGCTTGAGAAAGATAGGGAGATATGTAGGGAACGCTTTAATAATGTATTTGTTTTGCATAACTCTGGTCTGTTTCCCTCTCACAGAACAAGCAAATAAAAAAGCCTTCCTTGATTTCTGCTTTTAAGAACTTATAAGAAAAGTATGCTCAGATTTATCCACATCCATTTCAGAGCTGTGTTTAAGGCAGTTTCTGCAAAAACAGTTTGTAATACAGTTACAGACATACAGGTATGGCTTAGCTTGACTTTTTAATATTTCTTTTAGGGAGATATTAATGACATGATGGTCCCCAAAATCACCTAAAAAATTATCTTCTTTTCACGTAGCCCCCTGTGACTTGTCCATGTAGCCCTCGGTAATACACAGAGTGATTTTTCTGAGGGCACAATTTTCCTCGCTTTTCCATTTTTCATTTGTACAGCTACAAACTGGAGGTGAAACACAAAGCAGAAGTTACCATGAACTCACTTTACTCCAAGTAGTAACAAGTGGCCATGTGAAGCCATGTACAAAATCAGGCTCTTTTGCTCTCTCTGCTCTTTTCGGCAACAGGGAGGTAAGGTATCCCTCCTGGTAGGGGGTGAGACCCAAATGTCATGCTGAGGAACGACACTGTGTATGTCCCTTTAAAAACTTTGAATAGAAACTAGTTTAAATTTGAATCTAAAAAGATAAAGTGAGCTGGGCTCAACCTGGAACGGGCTAGAACATTTAATTCCATGTCTCCGCTAGGAAAAAAATGAAACTTTTTTTTTTTTTAAATCTAAATGTTGCTTTTGAAAATTTTCAGTGGCAAAATGTTAAAACACTGCTTTATTTTATGGCCACAGACTGTTCTTTTCACTTCAGAATTACAGCAGCAAGAGCCAGATCCTGCAAGAGGGAGGAGATTCAGCTTGGAAATCCCCTGGATTTCTGGCTCACTTTGTCCCTGGGCACAAAAAGCAGGCACCACAGCCGATAAATTTTTTTCCAAAAGCAATGTTTGCCCAAGACCACCCCAGGCATGTGGGTAGGAAGGCTGAGGCAGGATGTGGCTGGGGCAGACCATCAGTGCCCACGCAGTCTCAGAGGCAGGGAGGGGTTCACCAGCTGAGGCTGCCCCAACAGCCCCAAACAGGAGGGTGTCCCGGGGTCCCCACGGGCCTTCAGCAGGTGGCAGCCCCAGCCAGGTCATCGTTGCTCTGACCCTGCACTGAGCCAGCTTTGTGGGCTGAGCTGGCAGAAAGTCGTTCCTTTGCTCTGTTGGATGGAGAGAGGGATTGGGAAGGTGCTGGGAGGGATGAGGGGACAGGAAGTGCAGACAGTAAGAGACTGCAGACAGTCCTTGTTACTGGGCTTCCATGAAAGCTCAGCAGAAGGAAGAAGCAAAGCTTCACCTTGGTCTCTGACACTGACCATGTCGTTGGCTGGGCCCAATTTTTGTCCCTGTGCCACTCAGAGGGTCTGAATACAGCACTGTGCAAATACTGTCCAGGTATCCTCTTTGCACAGGAAAAATTACATCTCATCTTTCAGGATTGTTCATTTATTTATTTATTTTCCCATGCAAGAGAGTTCAGCTTTAAAACGAAGCTTGCAAAACTTCTTTTTTTTTTTTTTTCTTTTTTTTTGGTCCAAATCTCTGTAAATAATTTTTTTGCAGTCCACAAAGGAAACTTTGTCACAATAAATTACACTCGATCTTCATTTTAGTCTTTGTTGGAGACTCATTTGAATGCAGCCACCAAGCAAACCTGTCTTCTTGCCCAGGCTTTTTCAGCTTTAGCTGTCCTGAATATGAAATCGACCAACAGGTACTTCAGGGTTTCAGCAGAAACAAAAAGTAAATCCAAATCATTGAATTCAGAGAGTACCAAGACCAGCAGTGGGTCTATAGAACAGATTGACTTGGATGGAGGAACCATAAAATGTTTGATGTTGCTTTCCTACTTAGCCTGGTTACATGAGGTCAGGTACCAAAATCATAACTGCAAACATACAAATGTAATGAAACTACACAGAAATTACTACAGAAGTATTTTAATGTTTTCTGATTAGAAATTCCATTTTTAGAAATATAACAAATGCAAATGACATAGTTACTTTGTAAATATCTTCCCTCAAATCCTTCAAAATATAAATGCAGATTTTAAATACAATTTATCAATTAAAACAGTGGAGAAAAATTAAAAATAGTTACAATGCATTTGAGAAAAGTCCTGAAATTATTTTATAAAGGACATGACTTTATGGTAAAAATGCATCTGGAAGAATAGCATTTTTGGTTTAACAGTCCTCAAATCTTTCTCACAGGAAAGCTGGATGTCCACTGTCTGTACCATCCCTCACTATTTTCAATTATTAGTTTGTTTGCCATTAGCTAATAGACAGGAAGCTACTTTGACTTTGTTATAAATAGTCAATGGGAGTTCTGAGAAAGGTATCTTAAATACCAGAAGGAAAATAAGCAAGAAGATGTAAAATGGAGCCTGATCCTGCTAACTCCTGCTCCTCCAAGCAATCCTCTTTCTTTTCTACTTACTGTGCAGTGTAAGAACTTCAGGATTAAGTCAGATCTTGGAACCATAATTCCATTTATTTGGAAAGGCAAACATGCCTTTTGCTCAACATAAATGTTTTCCTTTAAAAGGAGGTTGTCAAGTCTGAAAGCGTATTAAATTCATGCTTAGAAGAAACTTTGCATGCAGTTTCTCGCAGGCCAGGGGAGACTGTGCAGAACCTGAACACGACAGACATGGATTAAACCCTGCCAGAGACCCTTCGGGTGCTCAACACCTACAGGAACTCCAGGACCCCCAGTGCCTCCCAGTGCCTCCCACTCAGCACCCCAAGAACCCTTCTGGTCTCCACGCAGCCCCTTCACCACCACAGTCGCTTCTGCTTCAAGCCGGCAGTGGGAAAAGAGCTCCTGGAATTCCAGCAGTGCATCCTTGCCACGAGGCTGGGGGGTGCTGAGGGGTGCTGGTGGGTGCTGGTGGGTGCTGGTGGGTGCTGGGGGATGCTGGTGGGTGCTGGAGGGTGCTGG